>JAQGBZ010000031.1:0-366901 GCA_034687125.1 Neelides folsomi
TGTTGATTCTCCAGTTGATACTGTTGATGATTCTCCAGTTGATACTGTTGTTGATTCTCCAGTTGATACTGTTGTTGGTTCTTCAGTTGGTGTTGGTGCTGTTGAGGGTGATTCTTTTACTGGTTCTTCTGTTGGTGGGATTTGTACAGTTTCCATTTGTGGTTGAGGAATCTGAATTGGAACTGCATCAAATTCCCCATTTTCTGAATCCTGGGTTGTTAGTTCATCTGGTCGACTTTCTGTCTCATTAACATTTTTGTCATTGTCATCGAAAATTGTTGGAGTAGGAAAACAGTCGAGTGTTACTTCACTTTCACAATTCAATGGTTCCTTCCATTCTGTGTATTTTGAAGGACAACGCTCTTTAAAATCGTTTCCTTCACATACACAAATACTTCTTCCTTTCTTCACTTCGCATGAGCCAAACATGAAATCGTTCCTTTTATTGAAAATATCACATTACTAAATTAGTACATAAAACTTACTAATTACTTGTATTAATTCGTTTATCTTAACTTATTGTTTATTTGTTAAGTTATTTATTTATAATATAAATAATGTGTTAATTACCATTCGCAAATAAGTTTGCACTGCTCTTCTAACCCTGAATTACATAAATCCTGAAAATTTAATAAAAAGAATCCCATTCAAGTTTCAATAATATGCAATGCTTTAGGTAATAGTTAAGTATTTGCAAACCCCAAAGGAGTAACTTACTGTGAAATGTAAAGGAACAATGCAAGAACTACATTTGCAAAAATTCTCTCTGATGTAGTCAAGTGAGAAGGAAAGTGTGAGTTTGGAAAAGTCAAAATCGAATTGTCCTTTGGCAAAACCGGCATTAACACAGAAATCATTACAAAATCCTGTTCCAAGACCTATAATTCTTGATGATTTCTTTAATTCTGATCTTGCTGCTTTTTCCAAATCCTGAGGAGTTAACTTCCCAGCAGTGGACCCACTCCACAACAATGAGCCCTATTGAATTATATATGTATCTGTAGTTAAATATACAGGTCTTTATGCTAAACATTTCTACAATATACATAATATATTAGTAATTAATTAATTAAGTTTAATAATTTTGAATACTTACCAAGAAATAAAAGAGAAATTCATGCCGAAACATTTTATGTACTTTGGTGTTCAACGTTAACTGAAAAAGGCCAGGTGTATGAATGCCGGTATTATGCCTTATATTCAAAGAACAGTTTGAATACTTTTGTGTATAATACTGTAGCTGTAGCACAGTATTAATAAACCCTGATTAAAGGTAGGAAGGGAGAAAAGTAAAATTATGTATATAAAGTATGCCTAAGGGCCCAACCTATTTAAGTCCTAAGGATTATTGACCCTTTCCCTGAACATCCTTAAAATTCTGACCTTATGAAATAAGTAGAACCATTTTAGTTTTATTAAAGTGAATTACAAGAAGTTATAAAATCATTATTTTATTTTGACTCGATGAATATGGCGAAGAAATATTTTTACATAATCTTTCTCTAAAATCATGTATGTGACAATTTAAAAAACACAAAATTTACACTATTACTGGAATTACTTCTAAACTTGATAAAGTATCCAATTGATCTAATTCATATCTACCTTGGTTTATTTAGCTCTTCAATAGAAGAATAGCAAATGTATAAATTGAGATATAAACACCGTTTATTGTTTAATTAGCATAATATTTTAACATTTATAAGAATGAGTTTATATCATTAAAATTCATGACTTTGATTCTCATTAAACATAATTATTGAACCATTCCATATTATTCTATATTTGCATATTTTTAAACGACACTGAATATTTCTTTAAATGTCATTGTGTTAAAAAGTAAAAGTAACAGTAATAAATGAGACTTTTTGTAAGCTATCTTAATTATTATATCTGTTAATGTAAAATTAATAAATATTATACAAATAATCTTTACATAAAACAGCGATTCAATTCAATGAACAAAGGATCATAATGTTTGGTGAACACAATTGAATACAACATTAATTAATAGTAATTTAACTTACGCGATTTATAAACTTTGGCACTTTCAATTCAATGAACGTTCTTTTTGCTCTGAGGACACAAACACGAATATGGCGGTTTGAAGATCAAAAGTTTCTTAATGAAAATTTAAAATTATTGATGATGTATTTATGATATACAAATAATTCTTATCATATTATTGTTTCAACAAAATACATTATTACATTAACATTTTAATTAAATTCTTATCAATTACTCGTAGAGTCATGTCAATTTTTACATTCGTTTATAAAAGGAATGGTACTGGAGGCGACGATGAAATAAATAATAAATGGAGTAAATAAAAAATCAAACGCGGTCAAAATTCATTTGTCGTATTCATCCATCAACTCGTCATATTGTTCTTGTGTGAGAATCGAGTCAGGTGAGTGAAGGCTCCGTTTTCTTCTCCCGTTCTGACTAGCTGCAATTTCGATGCAGAGGACGATGAGTTTCTTCGAGCACCCCACCTTTTCTTGTCCGACAATTTGACCTTTGAGGAGGTCAGAGGCGAGGCCAAATGCAGAAAGTCCATCGGAGTGCCAGGCTTCACAATAGGATCCCTTTTCTCTTCCACCTTCAACTCCTGACCCGTGCCATAACATCTTTTGAGGCCTATTAAATATTTAATAATTTTTAGATTAAAATTAACGTTTAAAAACATACGCTAACTAACGATAAAAGTAAGTAAATGTCCTTTAAATAATTAATTGAAATACTCAATCATTCATATCTACTGAATATATTTTAACTTAATAAATATTTATAAAATAAAAATTAAATACCAGTGGAAGTCATGAAGAACATTTCTTCCATTAAATGAGAAAATCCTTGCTGGATGAGATTTTATTTTTCCTCCATCTCCTGTATAAATGTCACCCCAGGAGTTGAACAAAGGTTCTCCCTTGGTGTTGACGACCGGCAGATTCCGATCCGAATACTTCACAATTGAATCGAGATTTTGGACGTAAGAAGAAAGGAAAGCCCGGAACGTCCCTTGTAAATTGGCCATTCTCGCTTGGCGATAACAAGCGTAATCTGCTCCTCTTACTCCATGCATATCTCCGCTATATGGATCATTCAGGGCAGCAAGGCGGAGCTGAAATTAAATCCACATTGTAGAAAATCTTGAAAACTATTATTTAATCATTCTCATTACTTAAAGTTATATTTCTTACTTCGGTGAGTTGTTCCTAATTAGTTAAATTGCCGCATTAAAAAATTAATTTTAGTTTTTTTCACTTAATGTTAATGTTAGAAGTTAAATTTTAAAAAACCTAAAAAAACTTACAGAACTTCCAATTTCATAATTGACAAGACTTGAAGCGACAAATGGATGTTTTGCTACTGGTGGATATTCCGTTGTGTGATCCACATGGCTGGCCATTCGAGGAGAAACAAGAAGTTCGCCCATCTAAAAAGTATTGATTTGATAGAAAAAACGTTCTTTTAATTAGTTTATCCTTTAATTACCAAAAGTGGTCTCCATCCTTCGGAAACTCGAACAAAAAGATTTTCTTCATTCTTAACAAATGCAATCGTTCCAACAGGGCTCAAGTCAGACATCTAAAATTCAATTAATGTCATGATTAAATAAGCATTCGATTACATTATATAATCATCATTATTTTTATAAGTTAATTAAAGATAAGAACTTACTTTAACCATAGCTTCCCTCGTGAGGAAAATGACAGCTCCTGGAACAACCTTCGTCGGTTCTCCAGGAGTTCCAGGCGGCCCAGGTGGACCAGGAGAGCCTAAATACATTTAATCCCAATTTTCAAAATTTCCTATTCTTCCCCATGCACTATTTTATGATGGACCAAACCATTGTTATTTGTGTTAGTGGTTGATTCTTTAAGACGAGCCCTCAAAGCGGATATTCCTCCTTTCCCTATTTCCATTCCCAATCCCGAAAGGCGACGAAAAGCAAAAAAGCAGGACAAAATGACATTATAAGTGATTATTCACATTTATGCACTATTTTCCCAATATTAACATTTGACATTAATAATTATTTTTCATAATTACAATTTAAACTTAATTGTTTGTTTTAATCACAAATACAGATAAATAATTAATTTTAATTCCGTTTATATTTTAATGCATAGATTTAAATTAAGGACCTGGTAGTGAAGCTCCAGGCGTTCCTGCTGGACCAACCGGGCCCATATCGCCTGGTTCTCCCACATAAGATAACCCAGGAATTCCAGGAGTTCCTGTATCTCCTTTCGGCCCAGGAGGTCCTGGCATTGGAACGTAAATCGGTCCACGAGGTTCTTCTGTAAGAGAAAGCACATTATAATAAATTATCCTAATTATCAGAAATGATTTAAATGGTTGTATTAATTGATCTAACGAGGTTGGCTATTTGATGGGCCAGGAGGACCAGGAGGTCCAGGTGGGCCGGGAGGGCCAGGCGAACCAGGCAAATTTCTTGAACCAACGACCTCATAGTTGAAGAAGTTTTCAGGCAAAATTACAGGTTCTCCCTTTTCGCCTTTGGTTCCTTGGAGGCTCACACCAGGAAGTCCAGGTCGGCCCTAAGAATCACAAACACGTTTTCATTTACAACTTGTTGTATTACAATTGTAAAGTAAATGAGAATTCTTTGAGAATTAAATTTTACCACATTTTTCTTAGGTGTGAGTGAAAGCATTAATTTAATTAAGAAAGTTAGTGAGTTTATGAGTTGACTTTATATTATGTTTGTAAAACAATTTATAAATTCTTTAAAGAACAAAGAGAAAAGTTTTCCTTACCGGCCAACCAGGAATTCCAATGTCACCAGCCGGTCCTGGTGGTCCAGGCGGTCCTGGTTTTCCACGTTTTCCTCTCCTACCTGGTTCGCCTTTTATACCCTATGTTTAAATATTTAATTAACTGTCACCACTTGACATTGGATTATGGTATAAAATAATTAAACAGATTAGCACTTACAACAAGAGAGCCAGTAGAACCATCCGCATTAATAAATGAAGCTGGACCTGGTTCTCCTCTATCTCCCTTTGGTCCTGTTAAACCCGGAAGACCACGTTCTCCCTATTTAAATCATTGGTTTTAAATAAAACGGAAAAGTGAATTCCAGCTAAAAAACTATTTAGCTCTTATTGTATAAATTTTAATTTTAATAAATATTAAATATTACAGCTGGTCCTTTAGGCCCAGGTTCTCCAGTTTCTCCTTTAATTTCAGTCAAAGAGGCGATGAGTCCTTCTGCAATGTTTGCTATACCAGGTGGGCCAATTTCTCCCTTTTCTCCTCTTTCACCAGCAGGACCAGTTTTACCAATTGTGCCTTTCAATTAAATATTATAATTATAATTAAATATAAATAATGACTTATTAAAAATTAGAAATTAAAACATTTAAAAGATCAGAATTTACCAGGAACGCCATCAATTCCTGAAGAACCTCTATCTCCTTTCTCGCCTCCATCTCCTTTAGGACCAGAATATCCCTAAACACACAAATTAATTATTTAATTATTAAAAATTAAAACAATTGTATTTCTTACTCTGTCTCCTTTATCTCCTTTAGGGCCTTTCTGTCCCCGATCTCCTTTTTCTCCTTGGAATCCCGTGTCACCTCTTGGGCCAACCAGTCCATTTTCTCCTTTTTCTCCTCTGGGTCCGGGCATTCCTCCTCGACCTCCAGTTCCCGTCCCGCTCCCCATTTCCTAATCAATTCACTTCATTAGGACGACTCTCAAGAGCTAATTGAATGAAGAACTCGAGAACCTTAATTAAATTCCGTGGTCTCCAATCCGGCTGCATGTAGAAAGGAATCACACATTTAAATCCCATAATCTCATCATCCTTTCATTCTCACTTTCAAATCTACCTTTGATCTCTAACCAACTCTTAATCCTTTCCAATATCAAAGAAACTACTTCAATAATCTCTTTATCACGTTCCTTCATAAATACTAACTAAAATGAGTTTAAAAGTTTAAATATTCATCTCCCATACAAAAGATGCTAAATCTCATATCATGAAAATCCCAATATCAAAAATTGTTATAAAATTGCTTCTTCATGAAATTCATGATATTTTAGTTTATACATTTTATCATGCACTATAACTAACATACTCCTAACATTCCATATTACATTGTGTAGCATACATACAGCTGTACAGTATTACATACCATACAGCTTTATAAAAGAAAACCCAAAATTGAATGTATGAGTTGATGAAGTCATATGAAAACTTACGTCATAAAATTCATTAAATCCGGTGGTTCCTGGTTTTCCTGGCGGCCCTGGAGGGCCAACAGCTCCTGGAACTCCAACCTCTCCTACAACAACATGAGATGTTACTCACGAGACGACCCTCTTTGGAAATTTACCTTTTTTCCCTTGGATTCCTTCGGGACCCGGAGCTCCCACGTCGCCTCGATCTCCCTTTTCTCCTCTCAGTCCCTGCTTCCCCTCTACACCAGGAAGACCCGTGAGCCCCTAGGAGAAACTTTTCTTTCAATTCACTCTCTTATTGATTTCAAAATACTATTTATTTCCTAGTCCTTACCATTGGCCCATTCGCTCCTTCTTTCCCTTCAAGTCCCGGAAGACCTCGAAGACTTTCGGGTAGTTTGGCAATGAGGGCTGTGTAGTTGCAGTAACATTGAGTTTCAGGATCGTACAATGCTTTCTTTAATTTAAAATATATTTAAATCTAGATTTTCTTAATTAACTTTTCTTAATAACTTTAATTAACCACTTAATTAATTTTTGTGTTAATAATTGAGATTAAGACATTTTGGTTATTTACATCAGGAGAATTTCCTTTAGGGGGTGCATGAGATCCGGGAGGTCCAGGTGGACCAGGAGGCCCACGAACTTCATTTCCCTGTACATTCACACATGCAACATTTAAATAAAACGTTCCTTTGAAGGAAATAAAGTTGAGTAAAGTTCCTTGGTTAAAGTTAAAGCAAAACTCAGAGAGCTCTTTAGAATTAATGCAGTTTGGCTTTAAAAGAGAAGTTATTCGATTTTAGTACTCACTTTACATGAGGCTTTTATAGTAATAGACTTTTATCTTACAGAAGGTCTCCTTATTAGTTTATAATTAAGTGCCAATTTGTCGTTAATTCCCTTTAAGTATGAGAGTATAATTAATCAGCTTACACATTAGTGTGAGTTTTAGCTTGGACAATTAGTTGATTAGAGAAAGTAAACACAATTGAGTTAAAAGCTTGTCTTGCCAAATAAGGAATTTGCTTTTTAAACCAAAATTAATGTCAAATTCAAATTGGTTAAACAAAAAGAAAATGAAAGCGAGAAATGAGAAAAGTTAACTATAATGGTTAACTATCATTAAAAAGCACAAGTAATTGTATAGCCATGTTAGGGTAAGCAATAAAGTCTCTTATTAATTATGTTGATGTTGATTTTTGACCTTTGGCCCGGCTTCCCCTTTCTGGCCTTTTTGTCCTTTAAGGCCGTCAATTCCGAACCTATGAGTTCCATCTGGGTTTGGCGGAGGCATCGGCGGAATTGGTGGCATTGTGCCACTACCCATTTCTATTTCATCTTCGTCGTAGCTCTTCATTTAAAATTACATTTTATAGATTAATATAAAAAACAATTGAAATCTCAATTTCTAATGTATGTTTATATCGGTTCAAACTAAAGTTTGAAGCTTTAAAATAAAGACGTTAATGCTAAATATAGTAAATTGTATTAAAAATGATATTTTAGCAAAATAGCATAAAATAAAACAAACCGGATAATCATAGAGTTCAAATTCCGTATCACCAGAGTCATCGGCCGAACCAAAATTCTGTCGTTCATAAAATTAATTAAAAACGTAATAATGGCAAATAAAATTTAAAACTAGTAGTTAAAATTGCATTATAAACCATTCAATATTAACTGTAATGTGATGGTTTCAAAATTTATACCTATGTATATTATTATTGTATTTACAAGATGTTTTAACATTTTAAGCTCTTAATAATTTATATTGATAGCTTTAGCATTAACTTTATATTCCATTGATTAATTTAGCTGCAAATAATGAAACAAAATAAGCTACTCACAATTTGCAGAATATTTTAAACATAAATTGTGCAATCTATAATTATAGAAATCCGGTTTGTTGTACAAGAAATCGAAATTTCTAGTTCATTTTTTTTCCTGGGTTAATGTCGAGTTCTCAACCTGTATTAAAGTGTTGGATATTCAACCACTTACTTTGGTTGGTTTTTTTTGCCTAGATAATTCTCTATTTATTTGACGTTATGCTGCGATCAAAAGATTGCGTTGTTTAATCTCGTTTCAATTATTCCACTCGTGTGTTCCATTGAATTTATATTACATGGATTTTATGTACCTTGTATTCACTTTATTGTGTGCCATAATATTGACACTTCAATTCCTTATCTGATCATTCCGAAGTAAGTTGAAACAAATGGGAAATGTGTACAATGGTGGAATATGAGTTTGATGCCTAAATAAGTAATTACTATATAAGTCGCTCTTCATTAACAATAGGATTTTAAATGGATGTTTTCCAACATAAATGATCTTCCACCTCACGAAAGAGCAATAATAGATAAAGCTTATGGGATGAACCTTTTGTTCATTAGTTCTATATCATTATCTCTGGTTGGAAGATCACGCCTTTTTTACATTGTCTCGAGTCCTTGACTTCCCATATGAATAATTTGCTCAGGGATTGGGAAATGAAGTAAACCCATGCGGAGGATTTGCAGAAAGTATAAATTAAAAAATCCCTCACATCTCTCCCAGTTCCGTGTAGTGTAATAATGATCAATAATGAGGAGAGATGAAACGCATAGGAAAACATGACGTGATTCCTTCTAATGATACCAAAGGGGGTCCAACATGGAAATGAGCCACATTCACCTAAGAATGAGTTGTAACAAGATGGAATATCTTAAACCTCGTGAACCTCTCAATCATCCAATTTTCTATGGATCTCTCTCCTTATTTAAAATCCCCATCTTATTACCGCTAATAAATCATTTCGCACTCAAACCTCGCTCGTTGACCATTTCCTAAATTTTACGCATTTTTAGCATAAAAATCCTACTTTTTATATGACTTTACATTGTACTTAGGATTAGTTATGGTTAGTTAGACTCTATTTATCTACTTGCATGTTTTTAACGGGAAATTTAAATTATTACGATGAATACTCTACATATACGATATAGCACTTAAATTTTTACCTTTCCTATACTAATGGAAAATATTACATTTTATGTAATTTATAGGGTATTTATCGTTAGCTATTAAATATAGTACAAATGTAAAGTAGACTGGTGCAAAATATTTTATATTCGTATTTATTGTTTCGGATTCTAATTATGTATTTAATGTAAAAGTTAAAAAATTTAATAATATAAAAAAAGAATAAATGGATGAAATACGGACCGATAGTGAATCTTCACATTGAACGTTGGCGACTTCAGGCATTCCATAGAGCTTCAACTCCTGCAAGGCTCCCTTCAAAAGCAGAAGGCCAAAGAGGAATTTAAGCCTCTTCATCTCTCAGGATAAATATGATAACTTAAGCACTTCACACGCCCCCGACATTTCAATTTCCGCCTTCTCTCATTACTCTCTCAATACACACGCGGAGTGGGAGCTCTCGATGGGGAATCAATGATGAGAGATGAAATTTCTCGGACGGGGCTTCATGACCAAAGGAAAAGAGTCCTGGGGAGGTCGAAGGTGGTAATGAGAATGGAGAAGAAATCCAAGGTGGAATTTACTTGCGAGGGATGAACCCCACCTTACAACCCACAATGTCTGATGCCTTATATCCATAATATTTTATTATACACAACTTCCCTTATTTCTTCCCATCCCCCAAAATTCCTTTTTGGCCCTCCAGGATCAACCACCATCTCCCATAATTCCCATAATGCATATTCATATTTATCTACGGCACCCATGATTACTTTTTTCCACTTTTTTATATTCGGACATGAAAAACATCCACACATCTCGTCCACAATCTCCCCACAATCTCCAGAATCTTGTTTGTAAATTAAATCTTTAGCTTTTCAACAGCCCCCAGATTAAAAACAAGAGATTCCCTTCATAGGAACTTTCTTTTCATCCTCTTTTAAGCCCTTTTTAAGCCAAGTGCATAATATGGAGGTATTTTGAGGAGAGATTGTATATAAGGAAACTTGACTCCTGTTCACAAATACCAATTTGGTTCCGCTCCTTTTCATAACACATCTCTACCATATGTAACATATACATCACCAACATACTTGTATGTGTATGATGTGTAGGTATTATTAACCATACATTATTCTGGCTGCAGTAAGAAAACGTCAGTTCGTAGGCGGAGACAACAATGAGATTATGTCACTTATTACCTCATAATTTCATCTCAAATGAGAGACGGAATTTGAGCCGACTCCTTTTTGGTCCATTGTGGGCCGAAGTTCTTTTAATCTGGTTAATGAAGACAAAGGGAGGTTGCCGGGGATGAGACGTTTATTAGAGGTTCGGTTGAAGGTGAGTTTGACCCTTCATTAGACCCTCAACCGCACCTTTGGACTACAAGACCCAAGAAATGTGGAGACGTTGAAGTTTCAAAGCTCCTCGGCTTCTAACCCGGAGGGGATGGCGGAAGGGTCGAAGGGATTTTTAGAAGTGATGAAAGATCCATGTAAGGAACCCTTGGCCCTTCCATATAAAAACATATCTTATACACAACATAAGGGCTCAATGTCGGGATCTAACGCACCTAATTATAAAGATCTCTTATACACACTCACGATCTGACTTGAAATATCCATTAAGGGTTGAGAGTTCCTAAGTAAGAGATATTACAGGTGAAAGAAGTACAAATGATTTTATCTTCACTGGACAGAAATACTCTGTACATAAAGAGAGAAGTTTATACATATAAATATTAAGTAAATGCTTTAATACTATTAGTATTTAGTCTATTTAGAATTAATATGAATTAAACCTCATTTATTAATGTAATTTATACAAAAGAGCAGGAACTGTAGAAAACAAATTTTTTAACTACTAATAACTGCTTTATAATTCATTAAAATAAAATTACCATTCGACTAAAAGAAATCCGTGAATATCGAAATTTACTGCATAGATAAACCATTAAATGGAATGGCCATTGAAAAAAAGCTGCAGATTCCATGCGGAGATTAACACGGGTTTGACTTGTAAAGCACGAGATTTTTTCTTCATTTCCCTTGTCCGTCTCCCCACCCTCACCAGCCCCATTGTGAAATGTAAAGTGAGGTCATCCTCATTTTAATCGGAGGATTCCCATTATTCCCCCAATCTCGAGATTTTGACTCAAGGCCGAGCCCCACCTCCTTCGGGTCCGTTGTTGAGAAATTAGCATTTGGCTCTGAAGGAGTTCCAGCTCAATTCCACGCCCAGGACAATTTATTAGATCCCTCTGTGCGGCGAAGGAACGTCTGTTTGTTTATTCCTCCACTTTGTCTCTTGGTGGAGGCAGAGAAGGGAAGCTCCTGGGAATGAATTAAGAGACTCACTCGACACGACCTCCTCATTAAGATGAGACGTGAATGAATGAACTCTCCCTTTACACACGCGTTTCCCTCTTTAACGCCTCATTCAATCACCAATTACAATGAACTGAAGAGGGAATTAAAACACGATTCCTCTCAAATACACCAGATTGATATTTACGCACGACGATCAATCCAGCCGCTTTAGCAATTGGACTCATCAATTAACTATAATCAACTGATCTCTTCAAATCATTATAAAGGCCTCAGGAGAAAAAAGTAAATTAACTAAAGTATCAAACAATAAAATAAAAGTATCAATGATTTTCATTCAAACATTTAAATTTTAAATTTAAAGCATTGTAATGATTTTAATCCAAACTTTTAATTTTTTTTTTTAATAAAAGCATTTCAAAACAATTCTAATAAAAACTGACAAGCCCAAACAAAGCGATAGACGGAATTGAAACCAGAGGTTGTAAATTGCGTAATCTAAAGTGAACATTTGGAAGTCTTGCAATTGGCATTTCCAAGCTGTGCGGAAGAAGAAATTGAAAAAATAAAGAGTTTGAAGAAAAAGAGTTTAAAAAGTGAAAGAGGTTCACCCCGTCTGATTTGTTTCTTTTTGAAGTGAAGATTGGGCCGAAGGTTGCTTTGGTTGATTTGGGTAAAAAGAAGTCAGGAGGGTCTGTGGAGCCTTCAAACCACCCAATGGCCCCGCCAATGATCAGCAAAAGAGAAACTCCCACACCGAACACACACAAAACTGTCCAAACCTTCGATTGTGCCGAACACACCATAGCCATTTTATCCAATCACTTTCTCCATTTCCCTATTTGGACTATAAAATTTCCCCTTCTTTGATATTCTTCAATCTCGTTACGTCTTAGATCTAAACTTTATACGTAGTTAAATTCTTAAAACTCTGTAGGCTGTAGTGGTAGGGTTGTATTGATAATAATCAATATAAGGTGATGTTTAAGGTGATAGGCTTGTCATTATTTTAGAGTTTTTTATGAGTATGATAAAGTTATGTCTTTGGTCTCATCTTCAGGATGTTTACAAGTTAAATACTTTTTTATGTGTTCTTCCGCATGTTCCAGCAAAAGAGCAACGTGCGAGGGCGTAGAAGAGTGTAACATTGGAAGGAAGACATTTTTCCACGGTTGATTCCACTTAAGAGGATATGGCTCATTGATACGGAACGATTATGGCGGGATATTCTCCGTCTTCTTGATTCTCATTCAACTCATTTACATTGTTATCCTTTTTAGCTTCAGAGTTTATTAAAGTTTATTAAAGCTAATGGCGGGGTTTTAGAGGCCTCCACGCATGAGGCATTAAATGTAAAGCCCAAATTCCCGAGCACCTTTCAACATCACAAGAAAAGGATATTGTCATTATTATTGTCGTAGTTCGCTCCACGAGGAGACGATCAAGATTGTCCACCCCCAACCTGGGTTTATACAATACAATATTCCTGCTTATTCCGGGTTTAAATATCGGGATTTTTTCGGGGTTCTATTAGATCGTGTTTATAATCAATGGAGTTTGCTTGGACGATCGGGAAGTTGACACAAGGGGTATGTGATTATGTAGGATCTGAACTGGCCTTATCATAAGTTGGTGATGACGGAAGGAAAGGGCGAAGGAACACGTAGGAGGAAGATGCTGAGATTCGCAACTAATGTTCAACATGTCACACACAAATGTCACATTCCCTGCTGTCCCAATAAGAGAGAAATCTACATTTTCTCATTCTCTTTCCGCTCTTCTGACTTCGGCTGGAAAGGACAATTTTCTCTCACGTTTCTCATTACATTCAAATTATGCCAAATGTGTTGTATTTACATGTTATGTAGTTTTATACGGAACAAATTTTTGATTAAAATCAATACTATTATAATGTTAAATAGATTAATAACTTTGATATTCTAAATTGGATTTGAATCAAACTTTATCAATAATAATCAATAATTAATAAAAATTATTCTTGATTATTTTAGTTATTTAGGAATTGTTTTTGTGTACTTTACCAGGTAAATTTTCACGTTCACTTTATATTGGAACTTTGTACTAAACGAGTAAATGAAAGGATTTAAGAGGGAGCAAAGATCTCACGCGTTGGTTGGGAAATGGACTGGTGAAATAAAGGGAGTTTCCGAAGGAGTGTTTGAAGTTCAACGGTCCACCAACTCCCCACTTAAAGAATTCTAATTGTGGGTTCTCCATAAGTAATGGAGAAATGTTTGTGGTTGTGATTAGAATTAAGTTTCCCAATGGCCATGTGGCTCATCTTTCCGCTTCTGCCCTCATTGAAGGCTCCAACTGCGTCCTCACATTGATTCACAAACATCTTCTTTTAAATTCCTTCAAATTCTTTCAAATTCCTTTAAATTCCTCTTTTGGAATTTCAATTTAAATAAATCACTTTTAAAAATCACTTTCAACTTTTCAAAAAATCACCTCAAATCTCGGTTTAAATTAGCTGAGTTTTAGGACTTAGGAAGGTAATGGAAGTTGAGAGCAAGATAATTGAGTGGGAAGACGGGAATAATCGGATTAGTCCCCGTTCCCTCCATTGTCTTTCCCTATTAAAGGGAGGGGGATGTGTGGAAGGGCGAAGTCGACCGAGTCGCCGACGCTGAGTGAGTGAGCCGTTCATTGAAGAACCGCGGAGTTTGGCCCTGCGACTCCCGCCTCCGTGAATACTCCTTCCACAAATGCCCCGTCCATCTCCTCCGTTTTAGAACCCAAACGGCCGAGTTTTTGATGGGAGTAATAAATGCGGAGCTGTTGAGAGACCCAAAGAAGACATACAGACTATACGAGATCTTCTTGTCGGAACAATCGATTTGGAGATTTAGGGCCAGTAGAAGGAGAATTTTCCAAATTCCGCCACAATCATTCCGTCCCATTTGATGCGAGGAACTTCGTTTCCCTCTTTTCTTCCACATTGTCCAACTCATTATTCTCTCCTCATTGTTTAAATCATGGGGGTTGCGGAGAGAGAGGCGAAATTGCGAATCCCTGTCACTTTTAAACAAGAGCTTCACTCTCGGTCTATAATCAAAGCAATACACCATCAAACTATACATATGCCATACAAATAAATATATACCGTCTTTATTTACACTTTTAAAGTATACTACCACTCCTTACTGGTATACACTTGCTTAACACATTGTATGTATTTACCATATATACACTCCGGTATAAAGACAAACTAGGAGATAAAACTACTTTCAAGTCTTTTAACCAAATGTCCCTATAAATGGTTCAATAATGGATGGTATAAAAATACTGATCAGTATATACGTATAATTATGTGATCTACTTATACATAATACATAGTATTTTTATTACTTATAGTATTTTGTAAGCTTAAAGAGATGTAAAGGAAAAGTCGAATTCACCCAATTCTCTTCTGTTGATAGCCTAAATGAACCAAATTCCTCTCTCACTTTAATATATTGGTTCTTTGGTGGAAAACTCCGTTTTTTACCACTCAACCCAAAGAATGCAGATGTGAAGAATGAAGCGGAACTTTGCTTTTTGACTAATCAATCCCAAACTTCCCATTTCCACCCAAATTCAACGTGACACACTTCAATTTTCCAAAGGACGTCATTATGGAAATGAAAATTTTGCCCCATATGCCCCAACACATCCCATCAAGAGGATGATGATGACGAGAGTCATTGGAACAAATAGGAGGAATTCCAATGGCTTCTCATTATTTCTTCTTTTAAAATCCTCCTTCGATCCAAGACCTCATTCCAAATTTTCAACACAAATTCAAACTTCTCTCTCTCTCTCTCTCTCTCTCTCTCAGAGGAAACAAAGGCAGGTTGAGACATTATGTGTGTGCTTTTAAAGTCAGTGATATTGAAGTCAATGTAGTGGTTTTAAGAGCCAATGTATCCTTCGTCTCATTCAAGTCCTGACAATGAGACCTGGCAGGGCGAAGCAACAAAGAGGAAGAGGAAAACTTCATTTGACAACATCGAAACATGGGGAGAAAGTTGATATTGAGGAAAGCCAAATGACTTCCTTTTCAAACTTTACTTTCTAAACTCTACACAATGAGATCTCTGATGTGGAGGTATTCATATATCTCATATACCAATCTCCGGGATTCAAAGACGGTCCTCAGTGTAATATAATAATATACATGCGAGTATTATCGTCTCTACCCCAAGAGTAAAGATATCTGAGGTTAGAATGTCGAATTCCCAAATTTCATTTATAAGTGCATGGGAAAGTAAAGGGAGAGATTTGAGCGTAAATCCGATCTCCAACGAACTGTGGAGCGTTTAATTCAATTCAATATTTGTCTTTCACCCTTTTATCTCTTTCGTCCCTTCACGCTCCTTTGCCCTTTCAATCTCTAATGGACATTTGCTTATTGTATCCCTCTCTTACATTCCTCTAAATTCAACTTTATTCACAATCCAATTTTAATTATCACAATCAAATACTTTCCTCTATACGTCTATGTATACCAAATATAGTATAATTTGTAGTATTTCCTTTTAAATACAAGTATCTATTCTTAATTATTAACCAAATTGTTCTTTTAATTAATTGATACTTAAATATATCAAATGATTGTAAAATGGTTATTGTGAAATTAATTAGGAATTTTTCCTCGAGACCTCTTCAACAGAATAAAGGAAAGGAATAAGGAAAAGGGGTCTATTTGAGTAAAGTTTTCCTCCTCTGCGGGGTGCGTGATGGAAAGTTTTCATTTGACTCACGGCACGCGTTCCGACCAGTCTGGATATGTGTAAAGAATGGGAAATTGAATCAAAGGATGAGTGATGGGAATAATAGAAGGAAGATGATTGAGACATTGGGAGTAATTTTATGCCCGGGGCGGACAGAGTCCAGAAGAATAAATTTATTCCCTTTTAGTTAAGCCAAGAAGAGTCAATCGAGGAAGGATCCCTTTTACAGGCACAATCTCATTTACGTCTCTTTAAGGCAGGTCACGTCCCTCACGTCACGTTCCTCAAAAAGGGAAAAAAAGTGAATTGAGTGAGATTTTCCCCTGCTTTCACTTCCCCATTCATTAGGAGGGAAATGTTGAAGGAAGGAACTGAGGAATGTAAAAAGAATCCGATTGATGAATTGATAAATTGATATATCTTGTATTTAGAAGATTGGGAAAAACAGTTTTACTTTTTTTAATCAACTCATCCACCACGGGAGGAATTGTATGTAGAAAAAATGAATAGGTCGCGCTGTGCCAGAAGGAAATAAATCCTTCATCTTCATTCCTCCCTTTTTCTCCATATCATTCCCTTTATCTCACAATCTCGACCCTTTGAATCGTTGAATCCTGAATGAGGAAATCCGAATTGATTTTCCTTATCTTTCCAACTCCGTTGGTTCCTTTGATGAAGGAATTAGTAGAAGGAAAATTACGTCTCTTCCCCCTCTGGTTGTATCATCCTCGTGTGTGTGTTTTCCAACCCTCATTTCAGTCATTTGTATTATAACAGATAGGGGAAATCCCTGCCTTGGTTCTTCCACAGCTAATTAATTTGATAGGCCTAAGAGGCCTAAGATTTATCTTTCAAGGGTCTCAATGTCCAAATCGTCTTTCTTTTATCTACCCGATGAGAGAAAATAAATAGTCAATTTGTATCAATTCTTCAAATTCCTTCTCATCGTCAAACAAATGAAATCTTCCGCTTGGGTTATAAACAATAAGAACAATTTCTATCAAGAACAGAAAATCCTGTTCAAATTCTTATGTAAGCTTTTTTTTATATTTTACTTAATATGGAAATAAAAACATAATCTTTGTTAATTGTGGCAATTAACACAAAATTTAATTTTCTCTTTTCATGTCCTTAAAGTGGCATTCGAATGGAGGGAGGAAGTTCATTAAAAGTGAGAGTCTTTCCCCCTTTTTTAATGAAGGAGTTGGAGAGGAATTCAGAGGGAAAGGGTTGAATTACAAATTAGAAATGCTAAACGTCCCCATTGGTCTCAACATTAATGACGAACATTTGGAATTATGAAAATGCCCTTGCGGGGAGAAAGAGGATGCGCAGGGGGAAATTCATTTGATTCCAAAAGAGGAATTGAAATCATAAATTAGTCTTATAAATTAGAAAGGGATTTCCGAGGAATTAAACTCAAGGAGGGGAAGAAATAGGCGTAAATATCATACGACCATGTGGGCTCAAGACGTTCACTTTGAAAAAATTTAATTAAAACCACGAAGAGGAGTAATTGTATAGCACTAATGGCTATGCAATATAAGCAATATATTTCACTAAATGTTCATATACTACACATTCTTTGAACAATACCTTTAAAGTAAAATCCTTAATAGAAAAAGTTATAAATTATTACATATCATACAAGCTTATATTTAATAATACAAAGCTCCTAAACTCCAAAATCATTCAATATTATGATCATTCTTATTAAAAATATAACAGTTTAAAATTATTTGATAAATAATGTCTATAGAACATAAGCTCAATTGTTTGATATGTAAATAAAATAAAATAAAAATTAATTCAAGTTATAACATTTCTTAAAATATATTTAAGTATTTATAGTGGCAATAGTCGAGTTAAGTGAAATATAATTAAGTGGATAATATGAGTAAATAGGTTTCACATTATCTAAGTTGTAAAATTGGTCTTTGGGAAGTGAATCGAGGAGTGAATAGGCCAAGTGAATGAAAAAGGCTGGTGAAGAAGAGGAAGTGAGGCATTTAGGTCTCAAGAGGAAGGAAGAGATTCAAACCCTTTTAATTTCGACTCTCGGAATGTAAGATCTCAACATTTGGTCTCAAAAACAATTCTCTGGTCCATTTCTCACAGAGGAGTCGGAAGGAACCGCAAAAGTGAAATTCCCCTCCTTGGACGGACGGAAGTAAAGAATGGCCCTTTTCATCTCTTAATTCTTTTCCCCATTAGAGTCAAGGAGGACGGACGGAGGGAATGGGGAAGTGCCAACTCGGCCGCCCAACTCTCCGCAATTAACGAACCGGAATAATCAACTTGCCCATACACACAATTTAATAACGTGGAAAGCTCCTTAATGAATCAACGTGGGCCTTTTGTGAAAGAGGGAGTTTTTTAAGTAATTGGTTCCCTCCCTCGGAGACTTTCATTTTCCTTACATTCTACCATTTATCTCATATTTCGACTATTCTCATCTTGCGTTTTAATTACAAAGAAAACACTTGTGCCAACTTACGTATATACCAAGACGCGTGTATTGAGAGTGAGAGGAGTTTTTTTACTTTATGACTTATTTATGAACACTTTCCCTTTAAGATTGTTCAACCAGGGTGGGCCGAATTGATAAAATGTGTTTGAGGTAAAAGGTCATATCTTAAGGTTAATGGGGTGAGAGGTTTGGATTATTCACATTTACCTTCGTTATCTTCGAGTCAAGGGGCGTATGAAGTTTTGCTCTTTTGGTTTTGATCTTTTAGATTTTTAATCTTTCATACCTGATAATTCCCCTTCATGATGGGCCCAGCTTGGCCAATGTAAAGTGTCGAAGCTGTGTCAAAAGTGAGTTCCTTCGGATTCCGTGGAACTGTTTTAGAATCATGTTCTTTGCAGTTGAGGAACAAAGTCACGGTGTCCCCAACGACCTGTAATAGAGACGAATTGTATATTTGGACGAGGAAATGGGTTTGAATATGGGCCAAGCCCATTGATCCTATATGTATGAATCATTTATTTTTATCTGGTTCCTCAACCGAGCAGAGTTCCATCTTCTCTATCGGTTCTACGTTTACACGCCGATTCCTCAGATTGAGACTTGAATTGGATTCCTCAATTTCCATTTAAAAGAGGGGAAACGATGGCGATAGACCTTTCGCCCATCACTATTTGAATTTGCTCACTTGAGCGAAAGAGCAGATTTCAGGAATTCGATCCAACTTTCGCCCAATAATTCAAATTTGAATTTAAATGACATTCAAATTGGTCAAAACTTTTCGAATATTTCTATTTTATAGTAAAAATTCTGCAGCTAAAATCACTTTTATATATTTTACAACTTATTGCTAATTTATTATTTATAACATTTCAGAACATCTACCTCTTTACTTTACATCACTTTAAATTAGATTTTTCTAACTTAACTACCTTCATAGCATAAAAATTAAAAATTGGAAAAAATAAATTTAGAATAATACACAATTTAACTCTTTAACAAAGTTAGCAATATATTGTTTACAATGCCTAATAATTCAATATTTATCGTTATAATATAAGTGATTTTGCTCAACGTATCATAATTGAACTTCTTTTGAATTTTTTGCATCATTTTGCAAGTTTCTATTACAAATTGAAAGGAGGAACGAGAATAAACTTTAATTATTTAAAAAATATTTTATTTGTTTATTTAATTGTTAGATAATTGTCGGATTCATTACTAAGTCCATATAGTTAGAAAATACCTTAAGGGAGAATTTTATCCATTGCCTTGTCTGAACGGGGATATCAAAGTCGACGAGTACTCTAGACGATGTATAACTGTTGATGTCCGAATAGTAAAGTGAAATCTTCATATTGTTCGAAGTGGATCCGGAAATCTAAACAGAATAATAAAGTTTTCAAGAACGTGTAGAAATATCATTTCGAATTTATGAGTATTCAATGCACATAATTCTCCCTTACATAGAGTCCAAATTGGACGGCTGTGTCGAGTGGATTGACAACAGCGAATAAAAAAGATCCCTTTTCCCATTTCTCCGGTTTCATCGTCACTAACAAGGCAAAGTCCCTGTAGAGTCGATCCGGAAGGAACAGCCTGAAAGAACAACCAAATCAATTCATTTCCTCACTCAATTCAAAAATTCAAAAAATTATGATTCAAATTCAGAAGGGAGTTTAGGGAGTAAAAAATGAAGGGAGGATTTTTTGTGGACCTGTAATGCGATTTGATGTCCGCTCCTTCTCTAAATCCATAGGCAGGGAATCCATCGAACCCTGGTTCAAAGTACTGGGTCCGCCGGTCTTCAAATGGCACTCGGATCGCCTGAAGAAGATCATGCTCTTCAATCGCATCTAGAATATTAAACATTTTTTTATATTTTCTCAGCCTCAATTATTGTCCATGAATGTTATCTATGTGAAATATGGCAAATTAATGAGAAATTTTATTAAATATTCTTGTTAGTAAGAATTTCTTATTTTTAACATGCTAAAGTCCTGAGTAATAAATACATACATAAGTAATAGTAATAAAATATTCACGTAGGAGTAAATTAAGTTCCTTATAAATGTTCTGTTTATTTAGCAATGACTTCATGATCCCTCATTAGATTCATCTTTGTTCGATTTACGAGAAATGGTAAAAGTATTAAGATTTGATGAAGGAGTGATTCAAATGAAAGTTGATGATGGGGATGATTTTATTACAATTTTACAATCTCCATTTTCCTATTTCTTCCTTAGGGGAGACGGACGGGAAATTCATCTAAAATTCCTCTCGGAGACTCGTGAGCTTAAATTATGTGCATACATTTCCACGAACGAGATTTTATGAATTCCTAATAAAGGAATAAATTGAGAAATGCTCTTCTCAATACACATTATCATATATGATGATTTCTCCAAATGGAAGGTACGAGGGATAATAAAGAAGTGACATCAGATCGAGGAGAATTTTCAAAGGGAATTCCTAATTTAATGTAATTTAATCTTGCTCTCGAGTCTTTTTCATTAAAAGAACATTCGTGCAGGTATCCACTTAACTTTGCATACATTTCATCACCCTTTTATTTAAGTCTTCATCAAAAAATCACAAGTTTTTCTTTTCCCATTTAGGATTTGTCAATTTATGACTTTCGACCTTCCATTATACAAATAATAAATAAAATAAAATATACACCAGAGTATGAAATTTCCAAATATTCAAAAGATCTTAAAAACTTGACATGTGCATAATAAATGTTAGAAACGGAGTGACAAGTAAGGTTACCTATATAATAATATTAAAAATAATATATTAAGTTATTAATATTAATAATAAGTTTTCGGTGTTTAAAAGAATTGAAAGGAAAAATGTCGGAAGAAACCCAATTAAATTTATGAATGCGTCTGGGATGCTAATTGCCTTCTAGTGGGTGTGTCCCATTGAAATATATCTTTTTGAAAGGTAGAACAAGAACTTATTATCAGTTTCATCCTCCATTACAAATCCATTCACAACTGCGTTCCTCGCACCCTTCCAGGACTTCCATGTCTCCTTATCGAGACCCAATGGAGTAAAAAACTAGTACAGACACTTGGAACTAAAAGCTCATTGTTAGACGAATAACGCTTGATATTCTTCCTAATAAGACTTGTAATATTAATAGTTGTAATTGTTGTAAAATCGTATGTTGGCTCTAATTGGAATCCCACCATTCATTCCAAAATGTCTTTTTATTCCAATGTCTAGACAGGGGAATGTGGGAAGCTTGAAAATAACCGTTTGAGTCAAACCACTTGTTTTCAATGCGTTGATCAAGAAATTTAATAAATTAGAGCAAAGACGAGAAAGACATTAAAAAGATAGATTTAAAAATACGAGGTCATAAATTACAATGTGGAAACGTGTGAGTTGGATGAAGGAAACTTAAGGTTTGGTTAAAAATATTTCTCTATAATTTTACGCCTATTGGAGTCAAGTGGTTTTCATCTCCCAGACCTCCCTCACTCTTTTCATTCTCTCTCCTCACTTTTTAATGCCTTGAAAAAATTCCGAGTTCGAAGGCCCCCACAAGTTCATTCCAATGCCATACTTTAAGTACTTTTGAAAAAGACAGGGCCTTTTACATTCACCCTTTTTAAACCTAAGAATTACTATCCCATTTTTCACCATCATGTCTCCTTGAACAAAGATTCATTATTTAACATTTAATACTTTTACTGTAAGTTTTGATGTATATTAATTTATTATATTGGACCATCTTTTGGATCATATAACTATAATAATTCTTTCATTTGACAATTTAATAAAATATTTTTAAAAATGTGAAAGGAATATTATATTTTATTAAATATTTCTCACTCAGTATAAACATCTACAGAAAGGTAAATATATATTTTATTCGGTTAAATATTAGCCTAATTAATTGTATTTAAGTTTCTGGATGTGATGTTTAATCTGTTAAGTGTAATAATTTCATATTTGAAAGATATAAATGAGTAAGTAAATGGGATCCGACGTTGTTATCTTCCTCTCTGCAGGTTCGAATTTGTCTCCTCAAGTTCCCAGAACTTGTCATTGAGTGTCGGAGATTTGAAGTGGGCGAAGTGGGCCATTGGGAATTCTGGTCCTGAACTCCTCTGAGTTGTAAATCTAAGCTAAACGGGGGTAAATCACCAATTTATTACATCCTTAACGGCCCCACCCACAACGAAGGCCCTCCACTCATTAATTCATCCCTTTTTAATTCCATGGTCCTCTAATCGGCACGGCAGGGAAGTTGCCCCTAAGAAGTCCAAACTCTCCAAACTCTTCCGTGTTCCTCTCCATCCAATGTAAATACATGGAAATACTACGAGTGTACGAGATCCAGTATGAATCATTTTACGATCCAAAACTCCTAAGGACTCCCGTGAAGGTCGGGGAAACTAATGAATCCTAATGGAATCCTTTCCATCATGTGTGTAGAAAGCCAAATGTCCCTTGTGTACACACACAGATAATATTCCTCATAATATATTTATTTTATGTAAATTGTTTCCATTCGAATACGAGTCTTCACTATGTGCTTTTTGCCTATATGTATTTCTGTATCACTGTATCAGTATGTGTTCAGAATAAGGATAAGTTTGGATAAGGGCTGAGTGCTAGGACTTGAGAATTAATAGGAACTGAAAAGGGCTTTGGACGGACGCTGGGATTTTATTGCATAAATGCCTCGCTTAACATCTCCAATTCAATATTTATGGGGAATGTCTTTTGTGAGGTGGGGAAGGTAAGAGGAAGGATAATATAATAATATCCTATATTATAATACATGGGAAGTATCTCTCATAGACATGGATTTAATGGAAGATGCCTCGACATGGATTTTATGTCTTTTGTCGCGAGCAGGGCCGAGGTGTGTGGGACTTAAGGGAACGCGTTGGGTCCCTTGAGTGTCAGCAGGAGATCGTTTCCTTACAACCCTCGTAAATACGTAAATACAATTGAAGTAGAGTATAAATCTCATTTGCCCAAAGTCTCATCCTCCCAATCAATCTCTCCCGGAATAAACCACAATTTGAAACCAACATGATTTTGGAAATGAATTGGAAAAGGAATTGAAATGTATTGTCAAATGTCCATTTAGGACGTTATGGAATATTATGGGAGTGGAGGAGTCGTGGAGGAGGAAGGCAAAGGAAGAAATAAATTGGGTATTTCTATCCGGCCGGAACACATGGAAAAACTTATTTTGAACCTTTAAATCCAATCTCGTTGAATGTGATAAGGAACGTCCTTTTATGGGAGAGAAATATATAAAAGTTACCAAATTTGGAAGTTGAATGTGAAAAATGGAGCATTTGAGCCTCATAAAATATTCCTACTTGATTCATTCGCACAGCTGGAGAACTTCAATTCCTCTTAACAAATGTCTCAATTTCTTCTTTCTGACCAATTTAAACAAAAATCACGTTTTTAATGATACATTGAAAAGGGGAAATAATAAGAATCTATTGATTAAATATAAAATATTTTATAAGTTTTTATAAAATAATAATCAACATCATTTAACAAAATTATGAAAAATATAAGACTATTTAATAATATTTAATAAATATTTTATATAAAAATGCTATACACGATGAAATTTTAAGAGAATGATGATTTTTAAAAGAATCATAATTGAATAGCCTTTTGACTCTTTTTGTATATTTCCTATTGTGTTTTGTATCTTGTGAGAAACTTTCAATTTTTTTGAATTGTGGAGTTGTGAAGCGGACAAGCGGAGATGTCAAGCCCTTGTCGGAGATGTTTGAAAAAGAGTTGAAGAGGAACGTGAGCTGTTGGGTCTTTGGGTGATGAAGAAGATAAGATGGGCGTTCTTTCTCCCACACCTCAAATAACATTTCAACCTCTTGAAGTCTCAAGAAGCGGAGAAGAAGATCGTTCAGACAGCCCGTCTCCACCCGTTTGATTCTCCCTTCAAATTACGTTGCGGAAATGAGGGAAAATATCTCGAGATATAAATACTTTTGTGATAGGTCGGAATTTGGGCTTTCTCACCACAGCTCTGTGGTTAATGTGGAAATGTTTAGACTTAATTGACCCTTTTTAGATTTAAAGATTAAACTTTTTTTGTTTTTACCCGACTTTATTTCCTCAAACTCTATTTCAATTTAAGTTCGATATGAATACATATTTGAGATTTATAATGCTATACTATCTATTTTGCTGGTTAATGTATTTCGATCAATCATTTTAAATGGATTTTTGATTCGGTAAACATATTTGTATATTTACTTAAATCAAACGAAGTTGAATTTAAAAGTTAGACATTTACAGTTTGAACAGGATAGTTTTTAAGTAGTTTTTGATAAATGTTAAAATTCCATATGTAATATTATTAATTTTAAAAACTATACTCTATTATTCAATAGGTACATATACAGATAGATTGGACGTGCAGATAGACATATGAACAATGTACATAACATAAACATGAATTGGAAAACTGATATTTGAAGAATTGTTTAGTAAATAGTAAATTGGAGCGATGGTAAGAATGAGAATTCCTCGCGATTTTTGTGACTAGGAACTCTCAACAACGGTGAGTGTAAGAATGTGGCGTAACGTGTGTCTCCGCACGGGTCCCCGGTAAGGATCACTCATTACGCCCATTATCCTCCTCTTAATCCTCTCCACAGCTCGATGGTCGGATAAATAGATAAATGGAGGAAACCAACCCATCCATTCTATTCCCATTCCATTCCTATTCTATTCCTATCTCTTCGGATGAATTCTCACACGTTTCCCGATCTCCCACAAAAAACCATTTCCCCAATTCAAACCCTTTACCCAAAGTGTAAAAATAAATATTACTCCACCTTTTACTATTTTAAACCACTCTTCAACTCCTCCATTGTCATTTAAAATCCCACTTTGAAAAATCGAAATCGTATGAGTCATTGAAATTGAAGTCATTGAACAAAGTCAAAACTCAATGAACGTTTGTTAAAAAAATTGCTCAAAATCTCTTTATCCCCAAATTACTTTATTTTTACTTCTATTCTAGCTAATTTAATTAATTCTTATGCCAAAGCCATTTGACTCAAGAGTCAATTGTGTTTATGTCAGATTGTCACAAGCATGTCAGATTATAAATTGAAAATGAGAATTGTAAAATGAGAAATTGTGGATCATAGCATTGAATAAATTAAGATGTAAATAAATGAGTTTACCTTGAAATCCGGAATTGCGATTGCCAAAAGGTTCTCCCGAGCAAACATTGGCTTGGAGGGCGAGGACCAAAACCGTCGTCGCCCATCCGACAATCCCCTTACATCTAATAGGAAGAACAAACAATCTTTGTGTTTGCACAAGACGATTAACAATTTTAACATGAAACTCTTATAACTCCCGCTCTCATCCTCTCCGCATGTTTTATCCCAAAGGAAAGTTCCGTCCATATTGACTCCAAAAGAGAAAGTTCCGGGAAAGTCAAAGTAAGTGGGTGATGAATTTTTCATGAAAATCCATTAAAGCCCTTTTCATTTTTCTTCCGGTTTATCATCCGATGCAACATAGTTAGGGAATCTCTCTTTTAATCCTTTTTCATCCTTATCACTCCTTGTTAGTCATTCATCCCTGGAGTGAATCGCTCATTAGAGGAGCGGAGGGAGATTGGTTCAACTTTGTTGCGTGCGGAGTGGAGTGCGGGAGGAATCGGGGAGGACGGGAGTAATTCCACCGAGAGCCGCCTTCTTAAATCCACTCTTGTAAGGCGATTTAATAGAATTCCTTTTCCTCCTCAATGTTCATGAAATTCTCTCTTGTGGGGTTTTCCCTCCTACACAAACCCTCCTTCGTCTACGCTTTTCAAACTTCAAATTCTTCACAACTTTGAACAAAAATCCCTTTCTTTCCCCATCCGGATCAATGAACTTTGAACGTGGGAATTTAGAAATTTGGGAAATTTACAAGGGAGTTGATTCAAGACATTTACGGGAGTGTATGTAAGTTATACAACCCGGGACGTGGTTTGAGCTCCTCGTGTTCTCCAACTAATTAAGAAGACCTAAGTGTGCAATTTGTCGGTGGGAGAATTGTATGTATTTATTTATTTTTAGGATCCCAAGAGCGGGGCGAGGGAAAAGAATTTGGAATATTAAATGAAAGTTCTCCATTACGCTTCTTCTCAATGACTTTCCATTTTTATTGGCAAAGGAGAATTGTTATAAGGGGAGACAAACGGTGTCATAAGCTCATTAGAAGAGAATTCTTGGAATTTGACCTCCGTTTAATTTCTAATTAGTTGGGCGGCTCGGAATCCTTCCACATGTTTAATTCCCTTCTGTTTAGCTTTAAATGTCATCTGCCAAGTTCATTTGGAGAATCAAAACTTTGATAAATTTTCCTCCAGGCCTAAAGTAGAACCATAAGCATTGAACATAAGCTAAGACCATAAGTTGGTTAAATACGCGTTGTTTCCGCTAATTTGCCTCGTTCTGCTACTCGGAAAAGTTTAAAAAATAATATCCCGCTCCTGTTTTTAATGAGAACGGTCGAACGTGGTGAATAAACTATACAAAGATCGTGAACTGTTATTTGACTATCCTCGTGAGTGTAGAAACGGAGAGCTGGAAAAAAGAAATAAAAAGCGGAGGGAATGCGTGGGGATTGTGAGTTTATTGAGTAAGATGACAAAAGAACAATAAATAATTCAAATAAAAAATTTTCATCTTGGCCCAGCCCATGTATAAATTTCCTATCAATTCGAGAGCAGATTGGGTGATGATCGGAATCTCCTGAATACATTTCATTCCAAGGTGTGTATTTTAACAACCCTCTTGCTCTCCTTCTAAAATCAATTCAAAAAATGAACTCACCTTTGAGTCATCATAAAAGGAGACGTGAGGTAAGCAGTGGGTCAACTCATTCAAATTCCACGATCCACGTCATCTAAAAAAATTTTTTTATTCATTAAATTATATTTAAAGATTAATTTTAAAAGATACTGATAAATCATCATCCACAATAGCTTGCATTAAATATGTGCTGTCTGCACTCTGTATATTATTATAAATAAATATAAATCGCTAATAAAAATGATTTGGTAAATTGTATCATTTTCTTGTCACTTTTGAATGTAATATCGTAGTTTGGTTTATATAATTTATAATAATGCTTTCATTCAGGTAAAGTTTGACTACAGGAGGAAAGTGAGTAATAGAAATAGGAAAATGGGACTGGAGAATCCACGTCGTGCCTTTGAATCTATTTTGAATCCATCAAGCTCATTTCCATTTTACAATTGACCCGAAGTGACATATGAGCAAGAGCCGCTCGACCGTGAAAAGAGTAAATGTTCGCCCTGTCGAATCTCCTCAATGACTCCAATCCCTTTTCCCTTCTAAATGTGTCGGAGAGGCAAAGTGAGTTTTCCTCAGATTTGATCATTCGATCCAGAAGAAGGGAAATGAAGGAAAAATGAACGTATGTTCAAAGGTTGGCTCCCATTCACGACCTGTCACAAACTCCGGTCCATTGAAAAGAACATTGAAAATTTGAAAAAGCCCATGATGGGAGCGTGTAATAAGAAGGAGCTTCTGACTCAAAGGTCCTTCTTACGCTCCTCGTAATGAGATGAAAAAAGTCCAAGTGTGAAGGTCTTTGACGTGAGTGATCGAGTGGTCCCTTTATGATGAATATAAATACATATAACTACAGGGATTGTATATATAGGGATTACCCATTATTATGATAAGTAGGAAATGTGTGCTCACCTCAAGAGGTCTCCGTCTCGGCCCTTGAGGACACTTGAAGTCCAATCTGTGTCCATTGGATGAAATGTAAATTCCTTTCCACTTCCTTGGTCTGATGGATTGAACGAATCGAATCACATCTTCCCACCGCAAATTGCTAATGAGAAAGGTAAAGAGGGAGGAGGACGGGAGCGATCCGACGAGGCAGAGCGAGGAAAACTGTATGGCAAGATCTTCCCGGTTGTCGACTGCGGAGGGTGGTGCAGGAGATTTCCCTTTCCCTGTCTCACGGAGGAGGATTCTATTAAACTTCTCGCCGCCTCTGGGCCAACTCGCCCCGAACTTCCTCAATTCCTCCAACCGGCCTTTGGAAGGGCCGAGATGTTAATGTTAATCTCCCGCCCAATGGCTCTATACATTCATCCCATGGTCTCTGCATGGCCTGTACATATCCAAGGACCCAGGGAGTCTTCGCGAGTCATAAGGAGTGAGAGAGATAGAGGCCGAAATGAATAGACATTTAGCGAGAGCCCTCCGCCCAAAACACAAATTTCGGCACGTTCCGGTAAATGTGATGTTGTATGGGAAGGGGAGGAAATTCCGGAAATCCGATATCCTTCCAAAGGATGAAATGGGGGAAAGAATCGCGTGGCAGAGAGATAAACTTGGAATGCTCCACTTCAAACGCTTTTTTTATTTTAAAAAAGAACCTCGAGAGGATCTCCTCCAATATACATACTAACTACACTTACTTTGATCCGCGTTTGAATCCCAGGTGAGACCTTTTCTTAAATCTCCACGTCCTCCTGAGACTCTCCACACTTTACTGCCCTCATAGATAGGAACTCAACAACTGTTTGGTGGATGTCTACGAGGAGATGTCTGATGTCGGGTTATGATTATACACTTGTCAAATTACTCCTATGACCCCTCAGTGAATTTATGAACGTGTTGAGGACGTATTTTTCTTCCATGGCTTTCATTATGTGATTAAACCGTCGGAGGAGAAATCCTCCCTTTGCCCTTTCCTAAAACAGATTCCAATTTCCTCAACAGGATAACTCATTTCACCTCCTTTGTATTAATCTTCCGCTTAATGGAATTTACCCCTTCTTCACAATGTAGACCTTTATTACGGATTATTACTCACATAAAGGTACGAACCATAAATGGAAGCCAAATAAACTTAACTTTAAACCATTCTGCTTTCCTTTATACCTCTTACCTATGCTCTAACAATAAGTATTTAATATTCATCTACGTTTAGTTAGATCTTTATTCCTTATAATATACACTTCCTTATTGAAATACAAGTTTGACATATTATTGGTGTATGTATGGTGTATGAATTTGGTGGTTATTTTACATATTGTATAGGTCGTTATTTCTCAATATGCATATACACATAGTATTTGGTATATTTTATATATTTCCTGGTTTATTATAGGGAAGTTTGAGTTTGTGAAAATTGAGGAATAAGACTCGTGTCAGCACTACTGAATGTGCATTTTCTCTCTTTAGAAGATTCGCCGAAATTTGAAAATCCAAGTGTAGAGATTCCTCCAGGATCGGAATACGAATGAGTCGACGTCTTCATTTTCCTATATATAACTATTTATTTTCCATCCTAATCTCTTCCCAACTTCCCAATGGGACTTCCCATTGTGGATTGTGAGCAAAATGGATTTTGGTCATTCTTGGGAAAGTCTTTGTGTTCTTTACGGGAGGGTCACCGGCCCAACAACAAACACAGACAGCTTACACATTTTTATTCAAAAATGGCTTATGAACTCTGCCAACCACACACCCAAGAGGCATTACATAACTACACAATATCTCTACACCGTCCATACCTATACATAGTAAATGGAAATAAAAAAACCTTGAACTTTACATTGCTCAAATGTCTTTGGGCTTTAACATAGACAGTTTACACAAGGATTATTATGTCTTCCCCATTGGGTTTTTCATAATTTTTCTAACTCGACATATCATGAGATAATGAGACGGCCGTGATAGTTTTACTCATTCTTCTTTTACATTTTTTATATCTTGATAGTAAACGTGTTGTCGTTTCGCTTCCTCACACATTGTTGAAGAATTGCAAATTGAATCATTCATGAAATCTCCATACATTCTGTGTTTGCTCTCTTCCAATGGTCCATGTGATTCATTTCGGAATGTTTCTTATGATTAGACACGGCTTTCTAATTAACACAAGGGGGCTTTTATGGTATGAATTTCAATTTTTCAATGCCCACATGGGTTCAAAATGAGAAGAAAAGGGCGAAGCAGCAGACGATAAATTTCAACGACTTTCCGACACTTTTGCCCATCTATGAAATTCCCATAGCTGTGGAAAACATGGAGAGAATTGCACAAATGACACCATAATGCATATTATTGTGCGTGTAATGGGAATTATGGACACTTCATTTTTATGTTTTTGATGGAACTTGAGATAATTTTGATATAAGCTCATTATAACAAGTTGAATAAATGATATTTATAAGGAGAATGAAATAGGAATCTTTTTATTATACGAACCAAATGCATATAATTAACACTCACTCACTCAGCTTCCAAATTCAACTCTCATTCTTCCCTCAATCCGACATAACAAAGAACTGCGCTCCATTACAATTTTTACATTATTCATTCCAATAACAATTGTTAAATAAAATAGATAAATAAAATGAGCTGCTAATTACAAATTTTTACAAAATGACTAATCAACCATCCCTTTATGAATATTCAATATTACATTATTAATACTATTAATTATGTATGTTAAAACGTAGCTAATGAATATAAAATACTTTTAATTTTCGATTTACGAGGTTAAAGTGTTGGTTAAAATTTAGCACTTATAAATTATCACTAAAGGTTAACATTATTCCTAAAACGCAAAGGTAGAACTGAAACAAGTAAAATTAAAAATTATACAGCAATTCTTGAATAATTATGAATATTTAATATATCGATGTATTGATTAGTGATTAGGATAATTGAGTTGTTAATGTTTAAGGTACACAATATCTCTTCGATATTCCTTTACAATAATAAAATATTTAAGAACTTATATTACATTAAATCTAACTTTTATTATCTATTCATTATTTGTAAGTACATTCATAACAATTTTAATCATATATAAATAATTTGACGATTGATAAAATAAAACATTAAATATAATAATAGCGTATTTAAATTGAATTTCTCTTGTCATCGTTTGCATATTGGGTCACTTGATCTAAAGTTATTTAGATATTAAGTATGGAGAATTGATTCGTTTTCCCTCGTTGTTTGAGTGGTGGATAAAGGAATTGTTAGTTGTTTCAGATGTGTCGTATCATTCCATTCATCATGATATTCGCTAAGGCCCCACGTCGTCTTCTCCATTGTCCCACACAGGCGGCGTGACACTGAAGTAACCTCAGCCACTCGCAAGTCCCACTCTTCTCAACTCCCTGCAATCAAAGAACCAACATTGAGAACAATTTTTCATCCAAACCCACACCACACCTTTATACATATTTAAATATCACATCTCCTTATTCAGACACAGAAGATCACATTCTTTACCCCCAAAAACCAAACAGAGGAATCTTAAATGTCCTACAACTTTATAAGGAACAATGACAAAATGATGAGGAATAAATACAAGAATAAACATACACACATACCTAGTTCATCAATAAGCACTAACCTTAGATCTGTTTTAAATATATAAAGCTATCAATTTCTTGTATTTTTATTTTTTTATTCCCAGTGGCGTATTTGGATTTTCGATGGATTTTATGTTGTGATGAAGGGAATGTTAAGGGTGTTTTCTGGGTCCTTAATTGTATTTATGATCTCCTTCCTTTGGTTCCTTTGTAATTGTGTTAATCCGAGGGTTTTCCTCCCCCACCCTTCGTTTCGCTTTCATCAATCCTGGAGACAGGAGAGAAGTGATAGGGAAGTGGGAGAGAAGTAACTCCGTAAATAAAAGGATCCCTCGTACAACCAACCTAATCCATCTTTATCCATGTTAATCTCAAAGACTCTCGAGAGAATTCCTTCAACCTCCAAACAAACCCACATTTGAGATCTTACTTAAATGTTGGCTATGCTTCCATACATAAATACAACACTTTTACAGCTAAATGGGTATAGTTAGAAAGATTCTAAGAATCACAAACCTCCGAGCTCATAAACCACACTGGAAAGAGAAATAAATCTCCAAGTGGCGACTAATTCAACTCAACACTCAAACATTGTTTCAAAAAGCAGAAGTCATTAATAATAGATTCATCCAGCTCCCCTTCTTTAAATGTATTTTCAACTGCTTTTAACTATTAAATACATCTAGTCATCTAATTTAATTATACATTTAACTATTAACTATACATTGAAGTATACAATTAAAGATCATAATTAAAGAAATGAATAAATTAAAAAATTAGAGTATTGTAAGAATCAAATAATAAATAGAAATGTGAGGAATGTTTAATTATATAATGAGGTTGAAAGACGAAGGGATTTTTTAAGGTTGTGATTTATAGAATTAATGAAATGAAATTATATTTTACCTGGAGGTAGTAAGTGTTCTTGGTGGTGATCTCATTAATTTCAATGAAATCCTGGAATTCATTCTCCCCTTGAGAAATGACACATTTGGAGAGGCAGAGCGGCTCCTGGAACGATAAATTAAAAAGGAAAGTTAAGCCATTTTTCCGCCACATTTCATTCCGAGATTCAGATGAGAACCGGATGATTGCAAACTCTTTCCAAATCCTCCACCATTTCCGTGTTCTCCTCCAAAAGGGGAATCGGAGGGAGTGAAACCAAAGGGAGCCATTCATTACAAATCTTTAATCTTTCCCAACACCATCTCATCTCATAAATATTGACTCAAGCCCCCCGAAAAAACTCTTTTTCATAAACCTCCCACTTTTACGCATTTACATCCTGATGCAATGAATTTTTCTGGTTTACAACTTGCGGGTGGATTCATATTATAAGTAATAATTTGGAAGGAATTTCTTCTCAAACATCTTTTCTCCCCAACGAGAAGTTCACGCATCTGGGAGAGATTCATTCCTTGTGGTTAAAGTTTATTAAGTAGGAGAATTTGTAAATGAGCCGTCGTTTGTTTTGGTTCCAAAAAGTTCCTTATTATGTTCCTTTGTCCTTTTCCTCGCGGTTGGCCTCAAGTTCTCTATACAACTTTCATATACGATCCACTAGGGAAAAACTTTATTTTCCACGCCAAGACATCCACATACAAAAGTCTGTAGTACAATACAAATAGGGTTTATAAAATATAGGATATGTAATGTATAGGGATAGTATACTCCACCTCCTTTGCCCTTTCAACCATCTGGCAAAAATGAATTGTATCCTCTGGGCAAAATATGCAAAATGTTGAAGAAAAATGGAGTAGAAAATTATATTTGGTGTGTGAGGGCAAGTGGAGATCATCTCCCTATAAGCATATTTTATCCGGATGGGAATGACAACCACCAGGCACATCCACACCACACGTCCCAACTTCCCCAAAAACTTTCCTTCTAATGAAAAACAATCACTTCCGAGCCAAATTCCCCTTTCCTATGAGAGAGAGAAAGGACGTTAAAAACATTTCTTCACTCCTAATGCCCAATAGACGTCATTTCTTAAACTCTTCTTCAAATAATATTTTCATGTCATTTTCTCACATGAAATTTTTTAAATATTTTTATAACAAATGAACCAATCCATTATATTCGGAAGATTCCAGCTTGGATCAACACAAGAACTGGGAGGATAAATTGTGAAATGTTACTTTTAATAGTTTAAGGATATGAAAATTTAATGTTTTTTTCAAAATGTTCGTACTCTCAAGAGGCAGAATCTCGTATTTTTCACTCTGACTAGAACCAATTTGACGTCTTTGACGAGGTCGTCGGCTGGTGGGAAAAACATGTCTTGATCCATCTTTACAGCAAGGGCCTCCAAATCCTGTGAATCATAAAAGAAAAAGGCCCATTAACCTCCTTCCCATCTCATTCCGCATTGAAATTCGAATCTCCAATGATGAGCATCTCTTTCATGTCCCAGTCATTTAATCCATTTTAATAGCTCATTGAAATCATTGAATATTAGAACTCTATTTGGTTCATAGAAAATAATATTGAACCTTTCCGCGGGCCAAGAGACATCCGTAAATGTTCCTCAAGTTCTTCCCGTTGAACTGGACGCTGCTGAGTTGGTTTTCAATGACGCAGGTCACATCCGAGAAGTTAGCCCAATCCAAGACGTCTAAAGCCATCTGAGGAAAATAATATTAAGAATTCTCATTTCAAATTTTCATCCCTTCCGGTTAACTCTGGAGATCGACGATTATATATCGCTAATATAAAACTAAATTCTATCTGTATCAGTATATCTATACTAAATATTACATCTCGTGAAGAGCTGTATAAAATATATAAGAATTGGAAATTCCATAGTTGTCGAGATAAGATCAACTCATCGAGGTTTGGAGCTATGATGATTGAAGGAATTGAGAAAATATCCTCAATAAGAATTGATGGGAGAAAAGAGCAATAAGGAATGGGAAGGAATGATATGAGAAATGCTTCATTTTATTTTCAACCCTGGAGGGAGAAATCGATCCTTCCTATTAACTTATTCCCCACCACTTTTATCTTCCCCGAACATTCTCATTCACTTGTCCCCCTTCCAATCTCTAGTCAAAATCATTCTTCCTCCTGACATAAGAAACATTAAACTTGGTAATACATTTTCAAATTCATTTCAATAACCTTTCTTATTCGAACACTCGGCCCATCTAAATCCGAATTGGATCGGCGGTGAAGTCCCAAATTGCTCCCAGATGAAACAGAACCATTGATGATGGAAATTCTTCTCCACAGCTTCACATTCCCAACTTCCCTTGTAGTCTGAAAGTTGAAATATTTAAAATATTAAAAATTTATATTAAAAATTTAGTAAAATATTTAATAAAAATTAAATAATAAACACTTATAATTAACATTTAAACAGTTGATGATTTTTATTTGGTATACATGCATTGATGTATAATGATTTAAAGAATGATAATTTATTTACTTTGTTCATATATTCAAGATGCTGCTCAATTGTTTCTTGAGCGGCTTGAAGTTCCTCTCTGTATGGATGACTCAACGGCGTGACTTTGAGAAGGCGAGAGAGAAGGAGCGGATATCTCGTAACACGCTGGACCGGAACCTAAATTAATAAAAATTAATAAACAACCATTTCAATATAACTACATATAATCATATATAATCATTCTGAATCATTTAATTTAATTTTATCAACAATTGAACATGTTAAAGTTCATTAAACTTCATAATAAATATCATGGCAAATAAAAAAATCCGTAAGATGGTCGTTAACGAACTTGCCAATGTAAATAAATACAAACGGGGATAGCTGTATTACTATTTATGCTACAAGAGCAAATTGATAAAAAGCACTCATATGAAAAAATACATTGTGTTTGGTCTTTGCTCAGTATCTGTTTGATTTTTCTCTTACTGAAATGAAAAGAGGTCAATTAAGTGTATGGTGTGTTTGTTAAAGGCCTCGACGACGTGAATAATCGGTTGAGAGTGAGAAAATATTAGAATTAATAAGGCTAGTTTAATTAAATAAAGGCCGAATGGAAAGTTCCCTTCAAAACAACGTGGGAGAAATAATTAATAATTAGTAGGGAGGAATTGGGTTAGGAAAAGAACGTCCGTCGTTCACTTCAAAACGGGGTTTCACTTCGGCCGTGGGTTCCCTGGGATGAACTTAAGAATGGAAACATTAAACAACAAAATATAATGCCAACAGATTAGCCCTCACATATCAACACACTTTGTGGCCATTTAAGTTAACATCACATTACATAGGAATCCTTCCAATTCATAATCAGCCCGCTAATTGAACTTAAATTCAACAATAGGCAAATTTCAATAAACCGTTCCAATTATTCTATAAGGACAATGATCCTTCTATGAGAGTTCTCATTCTCCGTTTCTACTAAGGATCTACATAAATGATTTTCTGTCTGTATATTATACAGGTAAAATACACAAGGCTTCATTTTCGATTTCATAATGTTTTAGAGACGTTGCCTTTTCCAATTCTGAGAATTTGGGTTTCTTCAAATGATCACGAGATCATGAAACCCTTTTATTTGAACCTTTCCATTTCTCTCTTCCCAGTTGGATAAATTGTAAAATGATCATTTAAATATCAGCCTCTGTATATTTAATAGTATGTAAATGGAAATGATCGTTTTGGTAATGTAAAGTAAATGGTAGTGGTTATGAGAAAGTAGGTCGTTCACAATCACCTCCATTTACCTTTTACTCTACATACTATTAAACTAGATTAAGAAGTTGAAGAGTCAATAATAATAAGAGAGACATCGACAGCCACTGCAACTAATTCATAAAAAGGAACTGACTCTGTGACTCCGATCAGTCCTGAACAGACTGAACAGGTTCGCAATCAGGAGCTGAGTTAAATCATTTAAATGTTCTTCAGCGGTCAACCACTTTGTTGACTCAAATCCGACCAACGTGTATTTAAATGATACATGTTGTCTCCTTTATTTGCGGATCATTATGTAAAATTTTTATTAACTAAATAGAAACGAGTAAAGAATTATCCAATTGGATTTACCATCAGGAATGCAGGTAGGTTCATTCTCCTCAACACAGCATTTTCCATTTGGGAAACTCGGAGGAAAATCCTTAAAAGTTCTTTTTCTTTTTCCAACTGTGTTAGCAGAGCTCCAGCATTTGCCTTTATATATAAAAATTGGATATAAATGCAAGTTCATAAATAAAGTCATAAAGGTCATAAATCAGATTTACATTAATTCCCAAGTGTGTCATTCATTTTATTTTTACCTGTCGAGTGCAGTAGCTTTCAAAAGCGCTCATCATTTTCTCTCCAAGTCCTAAGAAAATCTTCCCAACATTGACCGAATCAAGATGTTCTTTCCCAGCAGCAGCTCCAATTGAAGCCTTGAGCTGACATGTCAATTCCCCACTCAAGTCAATTAATTGGTCCACATTAAGGAAAATCTGATCAAGTTGGTCTTTGGACAACAGAGCGGCTGTTTGGATCGGAGCAAAGAATTCATCCGCAATGATTTTCAAGTCTCGGCCATACTTCTCTTCCGTTTCGTAGATTTCCATCAGGATTTCCTTCCTTTCTGACCGTTTCCGAGTGCATGGTCTGCAAATGGTTCCTTCCTCAACACGCCCTTCAGTGCAGTCAGAACAAGAAGATTTGGGTGAGAGGGAGCAGCTCGCTTCACTTCCAATACCCGAATCGTTCCTTTCAACTTCCGCTCCTTTCTTTCCTTTTTTCTTCGGGAGAGAGTCAGGAAAGCCCTGGTGGGTTACAATTATACGTTTGAATAAATATAAAATGATACAATTTGCATAGTTTTACTCTCTCAACATTCTCTCGGTTACATCTTTACATCTCTTGTCCATAAACCATCTTTTGATCATAAACCTTCCAAGCACAGAGATCAAAAGAATTTTAATTCATTCACAAAATTCCCTTCCCTTTTCCTATGAGCATAAAATGAATCTTTTACCAGTTTCATATCTTTCATGTGTTTCATGTCAAGATTTAATTATTATTTATTATTCCATCATTTGGGGCTTCAAACATCTGTCTAACAAATCTTCGCAATTAATTTAATGTGGAACTTGTAATTAAAAGGAATTGAATACGCAGATTGAATCTGGTGCATGGAAAATCAACTATTTACTTTGCTCTCATATGTGATACTACTAAAGGCATGTTCAAGTGTTCAACAGTTCAACTCCCTCACATGATCAAATGCCAATCTCTAACGAGGGGAAGAATGAAATCAATGGAGAATGGTCAATATGGAAATATGAGAGATGGGACAATCCACTTAATAAATTGAATCTCCATTGTGAATAATTTGGCCCATTAAGAGGAGCATAAAGAGAAGGAAAGTAAAAGGTTTGACTTGCGACATAGAAAAGTGGAGTTAACGAGTAAGAACATGACAAATGACCTAGAAAAGACGTTTACTTATCACAAGGTCTTAAATGTTCTAAATGGTAAATAAGATAGATCCATATGATACATTTCTTCTTCTTCAACAACAACACCGCCCTCAACTTTCTTCCAAGCTACTCACGTAGAGCAGAGGAAAAAAGATGTAAGAAAAACTTGTCTTTTTTCTTTCTTAAATGGCTCCAAAGAGGAGAGTGATGATGATCAATCTGGTGAAGGTGTGGTGAACGTAAAAGATCCCGTCTTAAAAATCAGTTATAAAGCCTAATTAATTTCCTCTTCTTTTTCCTCACTTGGGTCTCTCATTGAGAGAGTGTGAAGTTGATGGACAAATTCAAGAGAGTGAAGAGGATTATCATTTTAATCAACACAGTGAACTGTACATACGGTAAAGGATCTGGGGGAATATTGAGAGTGGAGAGAGATGAGATTAAGGAGGGGATTTTCATTAAAGCGATCCCTAGGAGGATAATCACATAATGCCCTCATTGTAAAAAGAATATTCCCACAAGGGAAAGTTAGGTGATAAGGGGGATAGAAAAGATATTAAAATCTTCATGCCGTTAAAAACTTAATGGAATAACGATATATGCTAGTGAGTAATATATAATCATAATTTCCCTCTAACCTCAATTCAATACATTTTCAATCCATTGAATAAGAAATTTGTCATTGTCTATTTTAAAATGATGGAAAGTTACCCTCTTCCTTTATAGTCCATTTAATTTAAGAACCAATCAATACCAATTCTTAACAGCACTAATACATAAAAGCATATGATTACGCATGTAATACATTTAAGTATTGTATTGTTATTGTGTCTGGTGTGAGTTATTGTATAGTTCAAAGTTATTCTAATAACTCAAATCCCATTAGATATAATTTATGCAAGTTTTTAAAGGAGCTAAAAAGAGATCCGGCTTGTCATTCATTCATGAAGCATTTCATTTAAAAAATTGCATTTAAAACATTTCATTTAAAAAACTTTGCATTTAAAAAACTACTGTTTCGATCTATCAAAGTTTGGATCAAGGTTTATGTATTGCGAAACTCACCGTTTGAGTAGCAAGTCGATCTTTAATGGACTCTAGAAAAGAGAGGATTTCCACTCGAGACGCTCCTTCAAAAATGGGTTTAGCATCAAAGGCATCAGCATAAATTGGGGAGTGCGGGCGGAAGTTGCCTTCGCCGCCAATTTCTTCATAGATGGGTTCTTCAAAGGGCGGCTGGAGTTTCATAGAAGCCAGGAATTTCCCTCTTGCCATTGAAATCGTATCAGTAACGAGGTTGGTCAACTTGTACGCTTCATCAGTAGAATTCAACGACAATGCCGGCGGACTCCCTTCAGAACTCCCATTAGACAAAGAATAATTCTTCTCAGAATTGTAGTCTTCTTCAACGCCTGAGGACTCGGACGAAGAGGAAATAATTGCTTTAGAATAATCCAATTTAGCTAATTTCTCATTTAGCTCATCCAACAAGTTTCTTGTCCGATCGCCCAACTCGCCCTCTCGCATTGAAAACAATTTATTCAGATTCCCTTTATCACCATTGTCCCCTTGTACAGCTGACGTCTCCTCATTGTCTTTTGCCTCTTCCAAGTGTTCTGAATGTTTCTTGAGAAGTGGGAAGGAAAGGAGCGGAAGTTCGGTTGAGACTTTGGGAAGTGGCGGTGGCCCTGAGGCCGGCAACGGTGGCGGAGTCGAATCTTCAGTTTCAGCTCCAGAGTCAGAGGAATCCTGTTGTTGGGTTTCTCCAACTGTAGAAATGAGATTCAATACATCGTCATAAATCGGTTCAGACTCAGAGGTCAAGGATTCATCTCCAATTGCATAGGAAATCATGTTGAGACGTTCTTCAGGGCTCAGATGGGCCATGCGATGATTTAATAAATTGTATTGGTTCATCCGCTCCGGGAAATTGTAATTTGACGAAAGGAGGGAAAGAGTGTCGTCGTAGATGAGAACGCTTTCCTCTACTTTGATATCATTGTAGAAATTCTCTTCAGCCTCTTCTTTGTTGCTCTGTGGGGGATTGGGTGGCGGGAGGGAAGGGGGGACTTCAGCTTTTTTAATTTCACTTTTTGGCACTTGTGACCCAGGCACTGCCCGGGTATATTTGCTCTTAAGACTCTCTTGGTCATTGTTGCTATTCGTCTGCGTTACGGAGTTCATGGTGAGTTTGATGCGTGGGAGAAGAACGTCGTCGTAGAGCGGATCTTCAATCTCTTCCTTCTTTTCTACTAAGGATTGAGGTGAGGGCATGTTGTTCATACTGCTCTTATTCTTACGCTCTTCGTAATGATACTCATTGGGAAACGAGTCAATTTTCTTAGTCTTGGTCGTCACTTGCGGCGACTCTCCCGTTTCAATGATCAAAACAACGGATTTCGAATGAGGCCCTGAATTTGATATCATTTGACTTGGAGCTGAACTTTGGCGGAAATGAGCAATTTGTGGAGCTTGCTTAACCTCCTCTGTTTTCTTCTTCTCTTCGTAGCATTTCGACCCGGAGTAAATCCGGATTTCAGACACAGAATTCTCCTTTGTTACAATTTCAATGTTTTGGGAAGCATTGGCCAATTCATCTCGTTTACTATACGAACTTTGACTCCGACTACTTGGGATATTTTTCCGACGGTCTAACACTGACAATTCTTTATTGCTATTAGAACTCTCGTTCTTTGCAAGAGGTTTGGAATCATTCTTAACTCCTAGTTTCTTCTCTTTAGGAATCAACTTCGAACTATCTGACCTTAGCCCTTTGACCTCTTGGGTCTTTTCTATTTCCGAATTGAATGAAACTCCTTTAGCTTTTTGTGGTGGAGGGATTTTGGTGATGGGTTTATTTTGATAAATATTTTCTTGAACAATTGGAGAAGAAATTTGGGGACGTGGGGGTTTAATGACTGACGGGGTTTTCTTTGGAATTTCCTTAACTATTTTCTTAGGCCTTGGAATGTTCAAAACTGGCGGTGGTGGAGGAGGTTCTTTGGGTCTTAAAGGACTACTACCTGGATTTCGGAACGAATTGGAAAGTTTGACCCGAGACGATTTTGAATTTCCCTTAGCCGACCCAATGTTCAATTTGAAGGTTTCTTCTATTGAAGGTCTTGCTTGATTCAATCGGATTCGTGTAGTATCGTGGAAAAGCAGAGAATTTGGATTCAAAATCCTCACTCCTGTAAAAATTAAAAAAACAGTTCATTACATAACTTCACACGCATAAGGTAAATTAACATAAAAACAACATGAGATAATCCTGAGCCCAATATGGACTTTAGTGTTAAAGTTAATTAAAAAGATAAATTAGCTGATAATGAAGTTTCTCAAACATTATTTATAAAAATATTAATAAGGAAAAGTTAAAGAGAGAAAACTCAAAGACATTTTGAATTTCCATGTTGTGGTTTGACTTTCAGTTTGCTCGCGTATCAACTCATATGAAATTCTAATTTGCACACACATTATTTTTAATGCGTCTAACACACCATATTCAGTTATGTATGGGTTGCTTCCCATGAGTCGCAAAAATTGCAAAATTTCCTAGCGGCTTATGTTAAAATTGACTTAATTTTATGTCAACATGTTGATTTTAACGGAGGATTTCTTCAGGTTGAGCATTGAACGCATAGGGGTTATTAATGCACGCGTGGGAAACCAATTTTCCGTTCTGTTTTAAAGCAATTATTTCCCTATTATTTAACATGTCTTGAATCTCGACTTTAACCATCAATTTGCCTATGGACATGTTTAATAGTCAAGTAATATAAATTTATGGTGATAAACTATAGCTTATTTGGTATTTATAATTTTATATGCGTTATTATATTATCATAATAAGAAAGATATTACAGATATAAATATTAAATATATCTAGAAACCATTGTATTAAAATGACCGTGGTTAAGAATTGAATCTTGAAGAGAATGATATTGGATTTTGGAAGGAGTTTGAATGAAGTTTCCTTTGCATGAATATTGAAACTCTTCCATGTGGAAATAGTTGATTGAACTAGAAGAGATTCTCTTCATTGAACCCAATGAGTTTATTAAGCCTTGCCATTTGCCAATGTTCCTTCTACGGTTGAATCCTTTGGTTCATCCTCAACATCTCTGGTCCTTACAAGTCATTTCCTTATCTTCCTCCACGTCTATAATTCTCAAAGCTCCCCGTGTACGACCATCATTTGGAATATCGAGAAGATAAGTCGAAGTGAGCGATGAGCTTGAGTTGCTGAAGGATCATTAAATCCCTTAATAAAACTTGAAGGTAAGTTGAAACTATGACCAAATTCCTGTTTCCTCCCCTTCAACTCACTCAGCTGAAGCAGAGGAGAGAAAAAAACGTAATCATCCAATTTGAATAAATTGTCTCTCGTGAGGTTTTCGTAATTCGCGATGAGACCGGGCTTTTACATGGAGATTCCACTCATTTTCATGACTCCCGTCTCTTCCGTTTCAACATTTCAAATGTCTCCCTGCACTTTGTCAAATCCTGACATCCTACACTTACCTAATGGCTCATGTCATTTTCAACGCACGGCATGCCGTATAATTACGCTTAAGTAGAGTATTACTTGGCCATTTAGAAATAAAGGCACATGTGTGTGCACTTAAAAATTGCACAAATGTAAATAAAATGCAAATTTAATTTCCCTCCATTCACCAACTCAAATCACTTAAATGTTAAACCTTGTCAAATACCCAACGAGCTATAAATTCACTTGACAAGAAAGAAACAGAAAGAGGAACAGTAAATGAATTTTGTAGGGAAATGTTCCTATGATTTTTCTTTCATTTCCTTGTGGATCTTTACGATTCCCTCGACGAGTTAATCACTCCTTAAGACACAGAGGTTAAAAGAGGAACGGGAAAAGCCAAATGTGTCCAGTTAATTGCGGCCGTTGAAGAATAATAGGAAGATTGGGATCTACAAGAACAAATTTCATCGGCCCAACCTTGGGAGACAAAAGGCTGGGGGTGGAAAACACAATAAGATTTCCATTTGAAAAATTCGATCTTTATCTTGGGTTTGGAAAAAAAAGTTTCCCTCTGGTATTTGAGGATTTGATTGACACTTCACCTACCGCATTCTCCCATCCTTGCTTTTGAAGTCTCTTTTGGGACTCAATGAAGGCGTCAAAAAACCACGTTGTTGTTGGTTATCAATTTGATGGTTTATTCCATTAGGGGATTTCTCTATTAATCCAACTCAACCTCTCCTGTCGAGAGGAAAATAAAGAAAACGGGGAAAAGTAACAGGAGATGACAAATAAAAATTAAACAAGAATTCAAAACCCATTTGTCCTCCCTTCACATTCGCGGTTAATAATTGAAAATCGCGTATTGAATGAAAATGAACTTAATTTTGAGAACCTTCAACTCTCAACCTTTTTTCACGTTTAATTAGCAAATTCATCTCATGCTACACAAAGTCACCATAAATCACCTGAAGATGAGAAAAAGTTGAAAGACGGATCGAAATTAATAAAATAATTTTTTAAATAAAAACCATCCAATTTTGCAACCATTTCTCATTTTCGCATTTTGATATAAAAAAGAGGAATGAAGTAATTAGAAGACATGGAAGGTAAACGTCGTTTGCGGCATCTTTAAATTCTCCGTTCCTCGTCGTGAGGTCGAGTGGGAAAGGGCTTATAAAACCTCAGGACTTGAAGAGTAGATGAATTGAGCGGAATTTGGGACTCATGAGGTTGTTAAGCATTTAACGATTAAAAGCCGTTTCTTACTCAACCCCTTTAATCATTAGGGAGATATCAGGTCAACATTATCTTTTTTTCCTTCTTATTTACTTTTCCAATGTTGAGACTCAGAAGGAGAGGGATTTTTATTGCAAAGTGCATTCGTTATTAAAAGAGAAATCTCAAGGCTCAAGTGGTTTTAATAGGGCGAGGAAAAGTACAATAACAATCGGTCAATTTTTTCATAATATTGAAGGAATTGACGCTCAAAGATTTTTCTGCTCTGATGGCTTCTTTATAAAATGATAGATATGATTAGTCATCAGAATATAAAAAGCATAAAAATATTGTAGTAAGAGGAAATAAATATACATTTCTTTGTAAGTTAATAAATAATGTACGATGTGCTTGAGCTAATGTACGATATTAGATATTTTAAATTGGGTGTTGTGTTATTATGAGTGAGTATTTTAGATTCGTCGGTGAGCAATTTACAGATACAAAATGATCTCCTTCTGAGGTAATAATTATCTCTTGAAAATATCTACTACTTTGATCAACCCACGAATGTCTCAAGGTTTGCCAAAAGAAATCCTCGCCACAAATCCATGCATTAAGTGGACCTTGACGAACTCACACAAATTTGAGTTGACGACGAGGCTTTCGGAAATAATTCAAATATAATTCACAGGTAAGTAAATAGGACCCAAAGGGTCCTTTCATTTGCCTATGAACATAATACATAATAAATATACCAATGGATGGAGTATACAAAAGAAGTGACTCCACATGAAAATTGTTATTAGAGAGAGTGAATTGAGAAGGATCAGAATGACCTCTTGGAAAATGAATGGGTTTTGAAATTGGCACGTGATGAAAGATGGGATTAGCACTTTGATTTGATAAGGTGACGAGGAAATTCGCCACACTTTCCAAATCCTCGGAGGAAATGTGTGGAGAGGATAAGAATAAAAGCCGCTTTTGGGAACAATCTGGCTCAATCAAGTGAAGATAAAAGACACGTTCTCCGAGCTCTAACTTGTTGAAATTAAAAGAGGATCTCGAGTTAAATTTGCAAATGTGAATAAGATTAGTAATGGTTGCATAATGGGTCTAACTGTATCTTCCTCGAGGATGTTCTTTATTGAGTGGATGAGCGTGAAAAGGAATCTCTGCTTCCTCAAACCAACAACAACTCCCTTTTTCCATCTCACCCGGCTCAAAAGCAAAAGGTTTCTTTAAAAGCGGAACCATCGGCACAAGTGAAGGAACACAAATAGCCAAAATACTTCTTTTGAAAGATTTTAAACCTATTCTTATTTATTTACTTGTAATGTTATTATTTTATTAAAGATTCCCTTCCACTATTTTTAAATCTTTTTATATTTTAATCGCCTCTAATACAAAGTAAGTAGATCCAATAGTTCCTTTGTAGCAATGATTGAAATTGAACTCACCTCTGGTGACTTTGGGTGCCACGGGTTTCTTGACAGGTTCGGTGACCGGAGGTGGAGATGGACGTTTAGGAATAATTTCTTTGATCGGTCCATTTGTCCTTTTCTTGTTTCCAACTTCCGTCTTTTCCCCCATATCTTCGTATGAACAGGGAGGAAGCGGCGGAGGTGGCGGTGGAGCAAATTCAACATTTTTTTTCTCTTCCTTCTCTTCCCTCTTTCTTCTCATGGTCTCAGCCACTTGGCGAACTTCTTCTTCCAAACTTAACCTCCGATTTTCATTCGGGGTCAAAGGAGCTTTGGGTTCTTGTTTTTCTTTTTCTTCGATCGGTTCTTCCTCTTCAGCCCGATCCTCCTTTTCCGACTCAGAATAATCGCTATTGGGTTCGGAACAAACAACAACTTCATGATGAGCATCAAACTGAACTTTTTTAACAGGTCGGGAATCTCTCTTAAACTCCTCTTCATCATCACGTTCATTGGGGAATTCAAGTGGAGGGTCAGACTTTTTCAAAATCGGTTTCACATATTCCGTCCCAGAATTGGAAACAATGATCTTGACTGCATAAACCCCCTTTTCGCCATCAGAAGAATCTTCCTCGAGAATTGTTTCCCTTGAGAGACTCCCTTTATTTCGCCGTCTTCTCAGAGCCCCGTATTTGTTCATCTCTTCATCTTCCTTCTCCGCCCTGTTGGATCTCAAATTGACTCTTTTCGTCTCTTTCTTCTTCTCTTCTCGATTCGGCTTGGGGTCTGAATCAGAATACGTGGAATTGTCGCTGTACATCTTCATCCGCTCATTATTTTCCATCTCTTTCCCACCCTCGCCATTTCCCTGCCTTCGCCCTTCCTCACCCAACCGAGAATTCAAGTTGGCCCGAAGTACAGAATTAACATTATTCGCAGAATTACTCCGACTCGCCCCTCCGTTCCCACCATGTATCATGTACATTCCTTGACCCGCAATCCGAACTTGATCCTCAACCAAAGCATTGTCACTCAACTCGTCACTGTCACTTACTTCTTCGCTCTTCTTGCTACTACAAGCCCCATTCTTCTCCCCTCGCAGAAGTTGGTACGCGTTGAGGTTTTCATTTTCCAAAATGCTCGCCCTTCGACTCAGTCGATTCATCGAATTGCTGTAACTCGACCTTTCTTTGGAAAATTCATTAGGGTCGGCGTAGTTGTTCGCTTTCCCGCTGTTTCCTCCTTTGTTCCCTCCTTCACCCGAAGGCCCATTGTTGAGCCAAAGGTCATAAGGAGTAAACTGCCTCAAGTCCCACTCAGAATGGTAGAGGGAACTTTCCTCTACGTAATTCGGAATAGGACCGAATTCATTGGAAAATGGCCAAGGCTGTCTGGGCCTTTTTGGACGAAGACGGACGGAGGCAGTGACACGTGGGGAATAGTCGGAATGGAGATCATGGCAAGAAGCAAAAAAGTTCTTTTTGTCCGGGAAGAAATAGGAAGATCTCATGCTATTGCTAATGCTCGTCTCATCATACAAATTCCCTTCACGTTGGTTGTTGGGCTTTTTAATGGAGTCGAGCGAAGGTCTTTTCTTCACGGCTTGTTTCAAACTCTTCCACGTCAGCTTCCTCACGCTGCTCACAAGCTTCGACTCTTCCGACTGTTTCCGCCCCTCGGGGAAAAAATATTGTTGTTGGTGTTCATGTTTGGTTCCGTACATTTTCTCCTCCCCGCCACTGCCACAATTGCAGCCTTCACAAGGAGGTTCAGGCGGATAGCGGCCGTATTCTAACTGCCACCTTCTCCGTTGTTCGGGAGAGAACTCGGGGCCGTCGTAGCCAAATGGAAGATCGCCGGGGAGTTTGACCGATCCGTAAATCCAAGAATGAGATCGAGACACATCTTTCCTGGCATTACCTTTTTGGACCATCCTTTGAATGAGTCCTTTGGCTGTCGACGGGGCGGCTGTCACTGGCAGACGAAATTCCTCATAGTCATCTTGCGGCGGCGGTCGTGGGCGGAAACTCCGAACTCCGTGAACATCACTTTTAGATTTTCCCAATTTGAGAAATCGACCTAAGACACTTTTCTTGGCCCCACCGCCCCCTTCCTCGCCTCCCTATTGAAAAAACAAAATGTCATCATTAATAATTGAACCATACAAATAATATTAAAATGCTTAATTATTAATTATAACACAAGTATGAATTCGCATGTTTTTAAATCTCTTTGTTTTTCATTGTTTTTGTTCTCATAATATTAAATTATATCACGAGTAAAATGGAACAAATAGGTGTACTTTATATTATTACTATTATTATTATTAAATGATTGAGTAAGAATTGATGACTCATGTGTGCTATATCTCTATTAGGGCTATTATCATACAAAAGGTTCACATCCTCTCACGTATAGAACAGCTTTAAATGTAGTTACATTACATATAAGTATTTGTGAGGATTGTAAATGTGGAAAAATGCAATTTTTAACTGTTTTAATTACTTGAACAATAAGACTTTTTTGCACTGTGTGAGGGTTAAGCAAAGAATTTGCAACGTTGAGGGTATTTCCCAATCTTTCATTTTTACAGTTAGAGTCAAGTATGGTTGTAAATTACATAAGGGGCATTTGTTGTGGTTTTGAGAACAAAAAGTCATAAAAATTAAAAAGCCCATTGTTGAGCTGAGAGATAAAAGCGAAGAGGAGTAGCTAATTAAAGGGCGGAGTTGAAAACTACACAAATAACCATGCTCCAATCTTTTCCAATCTGACCAGCAGAGTCAACATGATGAATTAAAGTGGAATGTCGTAAGATTGTTTATAAAATGATTTAATTACAAGGATCTCCCCGTGGCAGGTCATATATTTCTCACGAGGAAAATGATGCGTGCACATCCTTTCTCACTTATCAACTTCTCCATCTCATTCTCCTCGTTAAATGAATAGGAATTCGCTCTCTCACCGTTAAATCTAATAAGAGTCTCTCTTGTTTAAACAACTTCTTTAATTTATGTTCAGATAAAAACCTTTATTTCAAATCGTATTAGACGCAGATTGGCATATAAGCAATACAATCTATACAGCCTTCATTTCTATCCAAAGGCTATAAAAATAATGAAAATATCGGCAGATCATCTTCAAAAGAAATTTTTTCTTAAATTCGAAACGGTAGTAAGAAAATCCACGTTTTGAATTAAACTCATGACCAATAATTCCTCCAAATATTCAAAGAAGAAGAAACGTAATTTTCCAGTGTGATTTACTTCAAAAATAATTTAACAATTTCGCAATTTTAAATTTTCCCTTGCAAAAATGAACCTATTCTCATATTCTAACTCCACTCCATTCTCCTCAATTGATCTTGTAAGGTCCTGAGAGTTCATTTCGCCATTGGGATAGAATATTGGCAAGAGTGTAAGTGAAGGATGAAAATGTTAATTAAGGTGAATTGGAGGAGTGGAATGATGCGAAGAACGAGTTGGGAACAATCTCGCCAACACAACCAAGTGCCCATCCAACTCTTCCTTAAAACTAAATTGCGAATCTACTTCACTTATCACTGATGCAATTTGACTCTTGGATGCAGGTGAGGTAATTCGCTATTTAGTTATATTTACACCTTCGGCCTCCAAATGATTCAAAAGTGCATGCTTCAATGAACCCAAACCTCCAATTGACAGAGAGGCCGAAGAGATAAACAACACTTCAATAATATTTATAATACAATCAAATTCCATTTCATTTAATTTTAAAATCTTTCTCTTCATTCGGTAAAAGATCCTTTCAATAGAACAACTCCAATATTTAATTCCTCACACCATTGGAACATACCAAGCTAAATAACTATTATGAATATAACTATCTACTTATTATTACAATCAAATTACAATGATATTTGAATATATGTATTTATTATTGTAATGATTAGAATATAATGATTGACCCTTTACAAAATTTGACACACATGATATGATGTTAAATGCCAAACAGGCTACCTGTCGATATATCTCATCACACCCTTTGTATTCGAATATGTTCAATATGTTCATTTTGAGTCACGGAGAGTCGTAATGGTTAAGGCCATCAAATGAAGTGAGAAATTCATTTGTGACTTCATTTACGTGACAAAAGTACCAACTTGGCAAGTTTCCTTATCGAAAGTGCATTTAAGAGGAGAACCGGAAGAAAATCCCCTATCAAGTTTTTTCATATATTTTCAAATTAATGTCAATTCGCAAGGTTGTTTCCAAACCGAAGTGAATTGAAAGTTTCTCATTCAACGATAGTGCGAAATCTATTGAGATAACTGCAATAATAATATTTATATCTATTATTTGTAGTCACAAATGATATTTGAATAAATGCAGTTTTCATTTTCTTCCCTTGTTTGTTTATCCTCGGGCCTAACCAAGACCAAATTGGCTCAAATTATTTCATAAAACCAAAGATAGTTAAGAGAAAATATTTTGTCTTCCTGTCAAACGCTGTATTTCTCCCATTGACTCCATTTATCTCCCTTCTTGCCAGAAACCCAAAAATGGCAAGATAACCAAATACTCCAATGCATTTTTATACGATTTATTTATTTATAAAGAATGGTTGGGTTATACAAAGACTCGACATTCTCTCGGCTCATTCATTTCACCATGAGAAAATGTATTAAGAGAAACGTAGATTTCCCTTACAGATCTCTGTTTAAAGGAGTTGTAATAATACAACTATTAAAGGTGAGTTCAGCTTCTGCATAACGCAAAAATAAATGTATAACTAAAATGTATAGCTATAAATAATGTTCTAAACATCCTGCATTGAGACATATGTAAATGCATAAATACATAATAATGTATAATATAATATGGTAGAAAATAAAATGAAAACGAGACGAAAAGAAATCATAATAAAAAACTTGCGACCTCCTGGTCTCTTATTACAGTTACTCTCAAAAACTCTCCTGAGAACTTGGATGAGTTGAGAAGTTAAAGATATCTCCACAATACAATTACACAAAGAGATCCCTTTCCAGCTATCTTTTGCATATAAATACAAAAGTAAGAAAAAAACATTATTAGCTTCGTGCCTCTACAAGTTAACTCTTCCATAGGGAAATTGAACGTGAGAAAAAGTGATCGGGAAATTCCGAGTCTCTTCAACATGTCATTCGATCATACAAGAGATTCTTTTCCTTCTCACAAACTCACAAACAAGGGCGGATTGGCTTCGGCCATTCTCAACAAGAATCTCTAATGAACGGACCAAAGGAGAGCGTGAAGCTTCAAAACATCCCCAACAACGAAAGTCGTCCTTTTTCACATATTTTGATGCATCAAAATGATCCTCCTTCATTTTTACCTTAATACATTTTTAAAATTGATAAATGGATTTTATATTAGCTATATCATTATGACACATTTTTCAAGATTTTTGTACTTTCAAATTGATACTTTCAACCCTTTCAAACCAATTCAATTCCTTTCGACTCCTTTCAACACAAGAGTTTAGAAGTGTTTAGAGGACTAAAAGACTTAAATTATATAAAATTGCTTACTGATTTCCCAACTTATTGTAAGTTATGAGAAAACTTTTTGAATAAATGAATAATAAATATAAGATTAATCACTCGTTTACAAAATAAAGAGCTTACTTTTAACTGAAGGGCTCGTTGAGTTTCATGCAAAGATCCACAGTTGGTTAAATGGAAGTTAATGGTTTAAATGTGTAATTCAAAGGAGGAATTGAACGTGTGTGACTCTGAGAGTGAAGGAGTTGGAATGACTTGGAGTCTTCGTCTTCTTCGAGACGTGTAAACTCCTCATTGTTGATCCTCACACGGGTGGAAGGGGGAGTCGTAACAATATGATTTCCTTACGTCAACTCCTTCTCTTTGACTATACTTTTACTCAATGCAGCTCAGGTACATTTCAAAGGTATACCATTGGTATAATAATATACATACATTTCTTATCTCTGTCATATGTCTTATGCCATATTATAAACTATTCTCACTTTTCAACCCATACGGCCTCATGATTATCCATATAAGTAAGTAATGTTACCTGTATTTGGGGGGATTTGTATAGGGGAAGGTAATTTGAGCTACGCGTAATACATGAAAGAAAAACCATAACAAAATGGTGCACAAAGCAAAGTCTGAACTGTATTTTAAAAAGGAAGTACTTTTTTGTAAGTTATATGTAGAATCGGAAAGGGATTTTTCCCTCAAACGACGACTTAACGAAGAGTCAATGAATTCCTCAACCTCAGGTTTTGACATGTTTAAATTAGTCGGAACTCACGATCTCGATATACTTAAATTGTAATGAATGAATTGGGTATTATTATAAAGCAAGTCGATAAAATTTCTCCTTTTACAAACAATGGCGAGTTTTGTAGAGAACCATTTTGACAAAGTATTCGAATAGAATCGAAACATTATTGAGATTTGCCTGATTGATCGTTTTATATGGGAATGATGATGATGATGATACGAAAGGGGAATCTCCTCTCTCCAACAACAATTTTTTCCCTTTCATGGAAGTTTGGTCAGAAAAAGTGAATACAAGTGAGACAATTGTTGTTGGTAAAGGCGATTAGTCAAAATCCTCGAATGAGTCTGAGAGATCAGACCCGAGGGTGTGAATAAGTGCGAGTGGTGAGAGATTTTCCCATTCTCTTCGCAAATTACATGTTGAGGGCTCATTGGGAGGAATGGCAAAGTTTCGGAGATTACTCCAAATGAGATTTGAGATCTCATCCAGCCCCTCCGTGAGGCCGCGTGTGGGATGGCAAACAATTCCTCTATCAAGGATGTGTATTAGAGTCATGTGGGAATTAGTAATGGATATCTCCATTAGACACAAACTTGCAATTCTGATGGAAGTGGAAGGAATTCAAGGAAGTTGAGGGATAAAAAAAACGGACCAAAGTTCGCACTTACACCGACATTTGAATCACATTAATAATGTTCTTACATGACCTCACATCTCACTCTTAGCATTCCAATTCCAATACATCTCTCTCAACTCTCACAAGCCTCACACAGGTAAATGTAGTAAATGGTTTAAATCCGCCAAAGCTGTTCATACTTGTGTTTCCCTAATCCGCGGACGTGAACTTCAAATTCATTTCGCTCAGTTGAGACAAATTGTGAGTTCGTGGGAATTTAATAATATTAAATTCCAACAGTTGATAAGAACATACCTGTGGATGGTAAAATGTTGAACTTCCTCTTTAGAGAGAAAACCCTCGGAGCAGTCGGAGGGATGAAGAGGAAGAGAAGTTGAACTTCGCTAACCACTCTGTCCATACATTTATTACTACTCCAACTCCATATTGTAGGATTGTATTGTTTATTTGCCATTTGACTGATGATGAGGGTTGTGTAATTAGCGGGATAAAGCTTGCATTTTCCCATCTAATAGCCAGTACTTATACGCTATATTACACCTCCAAGCATCACACATGGGGGAAAGAAGGAATAAGTCGAATAATCACAGAGAGATTTTAATTTCTCGTAATTACACCCCAACTCGCGGGTTCAACTCACGCCCAAACCCTGTCTTTGGCCAAATTCCTCAAATGTGCACAAGTCAGACGAGGTTTTCCGTCTTTCCTTCCTATTTCTTCACAACTTCCCACATCCTCCCATATCGCTAAATACCCATCATTCCACTCCTTGTAACAAACTTAACAACATAACTTCTTTACCTTCCCAGCTCTTCATGATTAAGAAAAAAATGAAGAAAAAAAGAGAATTAAACTTCCAAATATTTAACTTTCATTGAACATCTGACTCCAAACTTCATGTCGAACTATTAAACTTTAATGCTCTTCCTTGTACAAGTGGCTGCCGTATTTTCGCCCATGTTCTTATTCTTCTCATGTGTTAAGTAGAACGGGTTCGTAAATTCAGCTTTCATTTCGCATTAAAATGAAGATGCGTACATTAATACATAAATTGTATATAGAAAAACATATTCATTCGAGATCTCTTTAAATGATGTTTGGAAAGAATACCAAAATACATTCAAATGATATTAACTTTGTCAAGATCCACTCAAGTGACAGACGTAGATGTGAACGTTGTTAAAAATTGGGAGATTTATTCCTTAACAGATTATATGAAAGAAAAGCAAATGAGAAATAATCAGCAGAAGGGTGATTCTCTATTTCACACTCGTCAATTTCATTTATGCTTTTCATAAAAAATCGAATGTTCCTTCCGAGTGAAAGAAGAAGTGGGTGATGAGATTTGACAAGATTTGTCATTTTTCATTAACTTGTATGAGAAGAAGGACCAGATTTGTCCATGTGGAATCTGATATGATATATAAATGATAAGAATCCCCTCTCACCTTCAGAAGCCTTTAGATACCATTTCTCTTAATCTTCTTATTAATAAAGGTACGCGTTCTCGTTCTTAAATCGCCCATTTAAAAAAAATAACTTTCCAACTTCCCTTTTCTTAGCATCTTCATGAAGATGCCTGAAAAGGAACTTGTGTTTTGATTCGCCCTATTCATCGCTTCTTTAAATCTCCTTTTCATTCCAGTCCTTTAGAGTCGTCGAGTATGAACTCACTTTTTAACGGATGTACGATGTCTTTTTTTCCTCTCCCAAAACACCCAGTGGTTCCTTTTGAAGTCGGCGGAATTCGCCTTTTACAAGTTCCAACGTTACTCCCCGATAAACCTCTAAAGAATCCATCGAAGCTCAGAGAAATAAATCCTATATAGCTAATATACACGTACATAAATCCACCTATACCATTAAATACGCCCAATTGCAAATCATTCTCCTGCTGGTGTGAACGCACGTTCATTGCCTCATCTATTCTTAGGTTGCAGTTAACAGTTTCGATTCTTTAATTTCCACAGGGGGATCTACGCATAATATAATAATGAACTTCCACAATTTACATATATTCAAATCAACCTTAAAACATCTCTAAATGTCCTTATAGGAAATAATAAACTCACGCAGTGGAATGGCAATTGCAAAGGAGAATTACGGATACTTCAATACTAATAGATATAAGAGAATATATTAAAGTGTGACAAGAAGACAACTTATTTTTAATCGCCGTGCTACATGAATGATAAATATGAAGTTTAACAAAGTCGGTATATACTTTTAAAAACACAATGCAGAGAGACAGTTTGTCGAGGAATGAATGAAATAAAAAAAGTGCACAATGGGAAATACGGCGTATCGTGATGAACTGAAAATATTCTTCGTCTCCCTCCTTATCTTTTCCTTCTACGACCATTGTGATGACTTGGAGGTTCGTAAGAGACGTAAAAACAGATAGGATGTTGTATTTAATAAAGTAGGGCATTTGATTAGTACATTGGATATATTTGGATTCCTTGTTAGCATCATAATCATTCAATCTGCTCAAGAGATCTAAAGATTTGTTTTGATTTTTAGGCCGAATTTTTAATTTTTTTATCTACTCATACTCAAACAATTACTCTCACTTAACTAATAATAATAGTTATATTACAATTTAATATAATTTAATAAATTCAAACGGAAATATTTTTTAATTTGCCATGATCTTGCAATCACTGGGTCGTGTTGGTTGAATCAATTGAATGGAATAATATGAAGGTAAGGACGTCCTTGTTGACTCTCAAGTCAAGAAATTAATTGGAGGACCTGAACGAGTCTTTATATTTTTTTGTGGCAGAGAACTGTGGAAAAGGACAGGGGCGCTTGAAGATAACGGGCTTCTTCTTCGGCTTCTTGCCCGATTGCATTGCGATAAAAATTTGAAGTCTTTTAAAAAAGATATTTATTGAAAAACCGTTGGTGGAAGAGGCGGAACCAACATCCTTTCAAACTGTGCGAATCCCTTTCCTGACTTAACACCTTTCATTTAGAACTCTCGATTTGGACATGAAAAAGCGAGAAGAAACAAATGCTTTGTTCACAATCAACATCTTGTGTGCTAAAGCTGAATAAGACCTTTGTTTGGAATGAGCCTTTTAATCCTTACGCCATTTACTGTACATCTCCCTATTTTCATATTCCCACTTATCATCCAAAAATTTCATTTCCTATAAGGTGAGAATCAATTGAAAATGTTTCCCAAGTTCAACAAAATTCTCAATTCATACACTAATAACAAGTGTTTTATTCTTTTTTATTGCTTACACTTATCTTTAGTAGTATACAGTATGTGAACCATATGAGATTATGAATTATATGAATCTTATGAATAATAAAATTGAAGGAAATTCTAGGAAATTATCCTCAATTTGTTTGTACCATTTTCTATCTTTGTACGGTATAGGCAATTACTGGATTGCGAATTCTCCAAAAGAACAGTTGGCCCACGAAAATAATTTGAAAATCAAAGCAGCCAACTAATTTGATTTTGAGATTTGATTCAGGTTGGAATTGGCCAAAGTGAACCAATTCACATATCAATCAAAAGGGTTGAATGGCTGAATGCAAAATATTTTTTAATCAACCTTCTCTTGCATCAGAGTGAGAGTTTGAATGGCGACGGTTAAATGTGATTAAGAGAATGCATTTTCCATTTCATACATAATAAACCCTCAATGGGGAGTTGTAAATAGAGAATAAAGGGGATTTATCCCGCTTACGCCTCGAGTCATTAAAATTAAACGTAAATTAAATTCGGTGGATGATGAAAAGATAAAAGAAAACGTGGATGTGAAAAACTCACCAATTACACTTCCTCTATTTTCATCACATATCATATAAATGCCTCATATAATTTGAATCCCATATTAAATCTCCTTTTAAATCAGTGTTTATAATGTTTGCTAAATAATAAAAATAATTTTAACTCCTTTTATTCCCTTTGCTTAACAAATACATACATGTACTTTTGTAATGCGGCCATCCAGACATGCATTTGTTCATGTTTTGAGAATTTTTGAAATTCCTTTTACACCTTTATGTTTGTAAAGACGAAGGAATTTCCAAGAGATTATGAATGCGTTTACTTATGATATGAATTGTGAATCTTCGTGTTTGAAAGAAAGAGCAAATACGCTTACTAACCTGAATAGGCGAAGGAGTGGAGGGTCGGTAGTAGACTTGTTCATAAATATCTCTCATCGTCCCACATTCACCAATTGAGCCGCATCTTTTCAATCCTCCAAAATCTCACCGGCCCGAACGACTCCGAAGTTCATTTGAGCAAAAGTTGAAGTTGACCAGAAAGGAATGTCCAAATTGTTGAATCCTACAAAAAACAAACGAATTATTAGACATTATTATTGAAAATTAGCAATGCGAATATACATTTATAATATAGGTATAACCAGAGTCTTATAAACTCAACAGTCATTAAATAATAATTGTATTATCCAGATCTGCTTCCTATCCAGAAGACCAATACATTGTGATTCTTAAATTTATTGTACACTAAACGACAGAGGCATTTCCAACATTCAATTTGAATGAATTTTTAAAGGGTAGATCATAATAAAAGGATTTTATGTTGTGGAGGAACCGGGCTGTAGACATGTTCGTTAAAAAAACAACATGTGTCCATAATTTGAAAAAGGTCTTGTTGGCAGCTTTGCCACCCCTGACGCTTACTTGGAGATCGACCTGAGCAAAGGCAAGCAATAGTAAAGGAGAAGTCCATTGATCTCTCTCATTATGATACCTATGGGGAATTGTGATCTCCTCCATATGTCCAATACCAACGATCGGTTTAATACTCACATAACACAGAAGGTCAGGAATCTCGTAAAGTACGAAAACATGTGAGCAAAAGAACGAAGCTTCCAGTTTCCTAAACTTGCCCCTCCAATTCCCAAACATATTAACTTAATTGAACCCCCTGTATATAAACTGTATATCTCTACATGATCCTCTTCGGCCGTTTTATTCCCTATAAAATTCCCCTCAAATTTAATATTTTCATAATCATGATCATGAAATGAATGAAATTTTAAATGAATCTCTCCAGGTAGAAGCCGGAGCTGAGTCGGAGAAGTCGTAATGGGAAGAAAGGAGTGATTTCAAATTGAGGGCGCTGTCCACTGCCCTTCTTTTTCATAAACTTGAATATTGAATATAATGAAGGAGTGGCGATTATGCACAACATTCCAAACTCAACAAGAAATGAATCTGCGAGTGAGCCGACATAACGGTCATTTCCATTCTCCCCATTCAACGATCCTCAATCCCTCGAGTGGCTCATGAAACTCGTAAAAACTGACTCTGCGAATTCATTCATTTTTAATGTGATGTTAATCAAAATCCATTCCGCCAACCACTCACATATTCATTATATCATTACAACAAAGAGAGGAAAAAGAATTTTAAAGCCTTTTTGTGTAAAGTGATTCCGATGAATTAGATTACTCCGCCACAATGGGTTAATGGGCAAAGGAGCTTAATTACCAAAAATATTAACGCTCCTCTGACGTTCCATTACTTCCATTCAAAATTTTAAAAATCATTGGTTCAAGATGGTTCGAGAAATACCGTGAGTTGGCGGATATTTAATTCTTTATCTCCTTCAAGTAGGAATTAATTGAGAGTATTTGAGTCTTCTAACCTACAGCTTGGGGCTTGAGCAAAACGAAGGAAATAAATAACGCACATGAATTTAAGAATCTTCAGAGATGATGAGCCGATGAGTCGAAATTGTTCAATGCAGTTTGCAATAAGTCGATGTATGCGAATGGGAACGTAAAGACGCTTTGGCACGTAAAATGTAATTTATATCTCTCCACAATTCCTAATTTGGGCTTCATCTTAATAACGCTCTTTTCCGCCCTTCCATCTCATTAAGTGAAGTAATACAGAATAAGAATGGCTAATACTACACATGTGTATAAGGTATCCATTTTTCAACCTGTATATGATTAACAGCTGTTTCCGCCGGTTGAATGAGATAATGAATATTTGTATTGAACTCACTTGGACCTACTGACCATCTTTGCAAAGATGGGAATCTGAATGAAGATGAAGTTGGAAGACAGGGAATGAATTGTTAACTATCTCCACCACGTTTCTCCCCATACCACACCTTTGTTTTCAAAGTCATTCTCTCCAAGGCGGGTATTGATTAGAGAATTAAAACATGATTTGAAGAAGCACATGGATGTCCCAGTAATCATATGCACTCAAAAATGAGAATGGACCTCGAGGGCCAACTCTGCCCCACTAACACTCCAAACATCGACACTCCCTTTGCCAACCTTAGGTTTGGTGTGATGGGGCGAGCGAGGTTTGCCGATTTAAGAACACGTGTGTGTAATATCCATCATAGGACTCATTCATTACAACCCGCTCTCGTTATTCCCCCCAATGAATACGAATTTGTGAATTCGGCTAGTGATTGCCCTTCTGCACTTAACAATAATTATATTCCCGGTTTAATAATCCCTCTTAACAAGACTCATTTCCCAACTTTGAATGCGAATCACAGTGAGAATCACCAGAGATGAACGACATTCTAATTAAACAGCACTGTGGTTAGGAAAGGAGATCAAGCGAATTGAAAGAAGATTTAGTATAAATAATATGTTTTGGGCAATCATCACTTCCAAGAGATCCACTTTGAATTTTAAGGGTGTGGAAAGGATCTGCTTGGCCAAACTGTGCCACTCTTAATGTTCACGTTTGAATATTTATAAAGTATTTGTGGAAATGAGCCGCTTTGAACGTAGGACGATGCAAATAAGAGGATTTAAGAGGAATGAGACTTATTGAGCACGAACGTAAAATATTAAATTTTAAAAAAGGAAACGAAAAGGAATATATTAATATTTGATATGATGCTTTGATTGTTTTTAAACAAAATGGGAAATTCATGCTGCTTCTGCTTCAAAGGACTTTTACAAATTATTACAATCTCTTGTGCAAAACAAGTAATAATAATATTCAAATAGAAATAAACTAACACTTTAATGTGATATTCAAATACTTTTAATAAAAACGCATTTCAAGGCTTATTTGGATAAATAAAAATACGAAAAAGAGAAACTTTGAGTGTTTATAATACTTTATATGGGAAATGTGACATGTCAATTTTCCATCGATGGTAAATAATAAGTGTTGGAAAAATGGTAGGTGGTTAATCCAAAGGTTCCAACAAGGTCTTGGTGGAAGACTCAGACACACACGAGGAAGGGGATAATTGCAATCACCTCACTTTCTCCCAAACTGTGTAGGAGACGATGAATAATTTACTCATTGTGAAGGAATTTACGAAATTCGTGGAGTGGGGTTTAAGGAAATGATCTCTTTTTTTCATTTGATGGGATCTTGAGGTGTTTATAATCCAATTGTCCTAAGGTGATCTCATAATAAGAGAATTATTCCGTTCCTCCCTTTAGATAATCAAATTCATTCACACTTTCCCCATCAGGCTTATTTGGACCAAATTGGGAGATTCTTCGCTCAACTTAATGAACCAAAAAACATATCTTACAAAAAATGCCGACTTCATCATGCAACATTTATGATACAGTTTGATGTGAGATTTTGACTCGAAAGTCCAAACAAAATGTGGTCAATTGGAAAAAGTACTTTTAACTCTAAACACCCACGATTTCCGTCATTGTATATAAAAATATATGAATATATAAGTGGCTTGTTAAAAACTTAATCTCATTACCTATTCACTTGTAATCCTATTGTGCATAATGTGAAATTATAATTTGAGTCTGAAACAGCAATTTATGAATGGAGTGTAAAACATGTGAAAATGAAGACGAATCTTAAATCTGAGTACCATTGTGAGATCTGAGATTCTGTATTCTTTTTATATTAAACCAAGGAACCGAATCTTTACATAGACGCATCTTTTAATGACATTTCTCTCCTTAGTATAGAATTGTACTCGAGAAAAGAAATTTCACTGTGTCTCTTTTAATCAAATATTTATTTTACATCCCTAATCGAAAGTTTTCTCACATGAAGATTTTTAAAATAATAAAATAACAATATTGTAAAGTCTCATAATGACTTTCACTTACACATCTTGACTTAATGGGAGAATCTTTTGAAAAACGAGAAGAATTCGACAAAAGGCATCCCAAGTGCGTGTGTTTCATTACTTCGTGAATTGGAGATGGAAGATTTAGCGGAATTTCGCCTTTAGTTGTCTTTTTTCATTATTTATCATTACTAGCAAGTATCCACAAACATGAATGCATCAGTAATAAAAGACAAAGCAAACTGAGAATCCAAACACTACGGTTTATCACCGCCTTATAAAGTTAAATATTTAGTTAAACTACGCATATACTCTAATCATATACATACCCATAACCCTCCTTTATATAAGACGTAAAAACTAAAGCTCATAATAAAAAATTGTAATTTATGAATTTATGAACATTTGTTCTTGGTTCGATCTTCCATGTGTATTTGGTTACTAAATTCGTTACTGCTTCATTTATTTTTTTGAATTCTTGTAGGAATTCGTGATCAAGGAATTTATCGACAGATTGATAAATAAGGTTCCTCTTAATATGAACAATTTTTCTAATAAATGCCGGATCAATGAATTCGGCAAGATACGATGACCTCATTGGGAGGAAAAACTTCAAGAATGCGAAATGTAAATGGTCGTAAGATATGAAAATTCCTTCTTTTGTTATTCCATCTCATTTGAGTTTTGATGTCGCAGTTTGAGGTTTTCATCTTCCCAAACCGAGGAAAGAAGGATTTAAAAAATGCATTGGCGGGCGGAAAAAGCATACATAATAATGGTTGAGAGCGGAATTGAGGCGAAATACATGGAACCACTTAAATGGTCTCTAACGACTCCGCACGTAACTTGGGATCCTTTAAGGAGATGAAGACAAAGAGGCGTCGCGGGGGATGAAAAAATCCTCCGTGAAGGAGCATGCTTAATCCTCATTTCCGATTGTCGGTCGGAGGATTCGGAACATTGCACCACACTCACGTGTCTAATATTATAAATTGATATTATGACCACTTCAAACTCCACTCATGCATTCAAACATCTTCCTAACCCCAAACCCAAAAATATACTCAAGGTGTAATAACTTCTCTTACGCATAATGTAATACATGCCTGAATTGCACCTTGTCATAAAACACGTTAAAAAACTACAGGTATAATACTTATGGTGCATATACTTAAATGTATTGGTATACATTTAGAAGTCTATCAACATAACAGTTAAGTTAAACATATATTTTTATATGACCAATAGTTCTTAAACATGAGCTAAATGCATAGTTGTGAGTATTTGGATCCAACTTGGTCTCATGCAACTTGAATCGAATCACGTTTCTCGAAAGGCCAAGTTCTCCCTATTAATTCCTCATGTGAGCTTAAGGAGAACGGCGCGTAAAAATATGTGAGTATTGGAATACTAAAGTAGAGTATCGTCTGCTCAAGCACGGCAGAGGAAATTCACATCTGGGAATTCTTTGTTTACGTCCTGCACTCAAATATTATTTATGGGAGGGAAGGTGAAGGCGTCTTCTTTTTCACACACGTCCCTTCATGCCTTCCTGCTCTCCAGGTATTCATATTAAAAATCATATATGAGATTTATATATTTCTTACAACTTGATATTTTCCCATTTTCCCTATTAGACACATTAAAACTTTTATAATACTTTTATAAGCCGAGAGCTCTACATCTATTTACCAAGATTTACAACATTTACAAGGATGAATTATAAGCTTGTATTTTGTATCAGACTCGTCTTATACCTAACTTTAATTCAAACCTGCAATTGCATACAAATAACATACGTGCGTAAGAGTTACTTGGCAGAGTTAGAAAGGAAAAAATGTTTTTTCTTGTCATTTGTGAATGTGTGAACTCATTACGACTATATCAGTATATGGTAGATTCAGAATATGTTACTTGTACTTGAATCCGAGTTTAAGTGGTAATTGTATTAGGAGCTTCTTTATTAGCCTCAATTATATGATAAGTGTATTAAGGTATGTGAATGTGCAAAATACGACGGAAATTATTATTTCTTGGAGTAATTGACCAAATGGAAGTGGACGTGTGTTATTAAGGGGTCGAAAGCAATTACTTTGAGAAAAAACTCAAGACCCAGGGTTGAAGTTCTAGGCCTGACCTCCTCCCTATCAGAAAAGAGGAAAATAAAAATTACACGCTTTCGTTTCCCTTTTTTAACGACTTTGCCAAACTCGGGGGATTTTTCCTTTTCTAAATAAACCCCTTGTGGTTCGTTTGTCTCGAACATGGAAATAATTTATTGGCAATTGCATTCATTATCCCTTTCTCGTCTCCTCATCGGGATTTGCGAGTGAAATGGCTCAAGTAGGTATTGAGAATTGGAGAATTACAGTACAAATTGGAAAAACGTGTGGTTTATTGTATTGTCCCTTTATTATTGAGGAACGAGGGTTAATTTGTAAGATGTGTTGTGAGTATAAGTAGGCGGATGTTTGAGATGTTCATCTCAAGCTCCTAACTACATCAACTTGTCCACCCAGTTTCCCCAAGTAAGTAAAGAAGAAGAAAAAAAGGATTCATAAGGACTTGTGTTGGTGCCATTCTCAGTGTGTGTGTGTGTGACTGCCATGAAATAGGTCAAGAAGGTGGCGAATGGGCAGAGGAGCCAAACGAGAATTTTCTCTCTGCCGATGAGATGAGTAGGATCCGCGTCATTACATTCATTCCCACATTAATTCTCTTATTCTCTTTCCAAGTTTTCTCCCAACGACCACGTAGCTAAGTACATATGAATTGAACCGACTGAACCTCGTTTCCTATCATTTTGTCGGCCCCTTCAATTCTTTGGCTCAAATTCAAATTAATGGGAAAATGTGCATTTAGTTTCCACATGCACTTGACTCCTCGATTCCGAAGGAAATTACAGGAACAACGGCCCTCCAATGTATATTTATTATCATTTACTCACAATCCTTTTTGACATGAGCTTCCACTCACAGGAGAGAAACCTTCTCCTTAATGATATGCAAATACTCACATTTCCACCCCTATCCCACTTCAACACACGACCAAATTGACAATGACTCTTCGTAATTAGCTCCTTGGGAAATTTCTCATTGTTTTGCGTCAACCAGTCCATTCCAGAAAAAGAATAAGAGGAAAGTTTAAAAGTAATTAAAGATAAACTACAAGTTTATTCAAGCTTTATGTATGTATTTGAAAATTTTAGTAATTGAATGAGTGCAACAATTACATGCAATTTTTCAAAATTATTCGTCCAACTTATCAAACCAATACCTGAGCCCGTTTCTCTTCCCTCATCACATCACTAAAGACATGAATCCCCTACGGAACAGACACGAAGGTAAATCTCACCTCTATGGATAATTGAATGACTGACAATTTAATAAGGGAAAAACATGTAACGAAGCTTGTCTTGTGGTTTCACACAAGGGATATACAAAATGTGTCAAGAAATGAAATGTGTCTCAAATGTTTAAAACTGCTATTCGAGGTGTCAATAAAATGAAGGTTAATTTGACATAAGGTCGTCCCTATACGGCTCCTATAGTTATTTATTTACCTGCACCGCATGATGCCCATTCATCCCTATATTAAGTATCTTATCTTTACCTACTTATTGTTAGTTTGTTTGGAAAAGGGTTGTGGAAATATATTACATATTTAATATCTATATTAAAGTATATGAGTTATGAGTGATATAAGCCAAGAGCAGAGACAAACCGTTTGAATGTAGGAGGAAGAAATGGAGTTGAATGAAAGATTCGTGTCAGAGTTACTCTCTGTGTCAAATCCTCTCATAAATACGGGGAACGGAGTGTCCTAACGGACCGAGGTTTCAAAAGCGCTCAAATAGATTTCCCCCCATTATGAAACTTCGTGACCCGACCCTTGAAGTCTCAATTGTAATAAAGAGACTATGACCGTCTGATGGCCTAATACTTTTAAACCAACATACATACCTGTATATACCTGAACTACTAAATGGAATGGTCTTACTGTATCAACTTCCTCAGTCAGTCCCATTAATATGAGAGTAATATCATGATTCCTTTCCCACTTCCTCCCTCCACATGATTAAACTCTCAGCAGCGGACCGGGAAGGTCGTGAGGAATCGTTTAAGGAATATTAACCTCCTTTTCTTCTTCTACAATTTCCAATTACAAACTCCCGATACAGACAATTGAGTCAAGTGGTGTCTCCGTCTCTACTATTTAAAACTCATCCTCACTTTAATCACATTCGGGATGGTTGGTTTATTAGGAGACCAGATCGAATGGGAAAGATGTACGACGAATTTGTTCAATTTCACTCCTGGGAGGATGAAACCTCTACTGCCCCGTCCATTTAAAATATAAAACCCTTCGTGGACGTTTAATCTCTCAAACCTGCAAAGTGGAAGGGGGAACCGCAAGAGATATGAAGACGCGAAATTTGCTAATAAGATTAAGTAGATCACGAGATCATTCATGCCATTTATATGATATTGAGAGAAACTGACATGAATTCCTCAAATTCTCCTCGAGCTACAGAACAAAACAATTTATTGATGTTTCATGCTATCATGCCCTGGTCAATAAAACAGATTAAAGTGAGAAAGACCCTTAAAGAAAAGATCTCCAAGTCTAACCAAATGCTCTTCAACAACTTACCAGACATTGAGCATAAAAGCTGTCTGGAAATGTCGGGAGGAATTTGGTTGAAATATCCAATGAGAAATGCAATTGTGAAGTTCATGGGAAGGAAAATGCGGTTTGAGTTTCAGACCATCCAAATCTCAACATTTATCTTTAATTGTTTTTAACTCACGGGAATTAATTACTAAGCTCTCTGAGTAAATTCATCGAATTCGCATAGAATCAAGTTCATTCTTATCTGTATGAGCTTTCCGAGAAGAAGGATTTGAACAATTTCTCTCTATCAATGTGAAAAGGAGGAAAACTGTAAATCTTTAAATTCGACATTTATGAACTCAACAAATAATTTAAAAAATAATGAACTATATGGCCCCAAAATGAGCATGAGGACATAAAACCACTAATGGAACTAATTTTATAATAAAAGAGAAAACAAAAGTTGAATATAACTTACTTTAAAGCTTTTAAGAAGCGGACATTAAAACAAAAACATTCTTAGCAGGGAGGGTGTGGATTTGGGGAGAATTCTTTCCCACTGGTTCACCTTCCTCAACCCTTTTCCTCTTCCTTTTACAATTTATTGCTCTACTTACTTAAAACTTCCATTTAGAAATTAAAAAGGTAAGACAGTGAACACCCTTTACCGCATTAAGCTTAACAATCCATTATAATGGCTCCAAATTCAGTTATGTCTTAAATTATCAATTTATCAAAGGTTGTTAAAAATCACGTGAGCTTTGATCGAAAGTGATTTTATACTTGATACCATAAAAGAATTTTTATTAAATAATTAAGTAATTGGTATGATTAAATATTTATTATTATACTCTGTGACTAATTAATTTAATGATTTCAATTGGAATTTCGTGTCTGAACTCAATAGAATCCATATTTGACACCTTATTTGAATAATGAACGGTCAATACAAGTAATGGCAGCTACTTGTATTTATGCACAATAGACCATTGAAAGAAATGTCCGAAATAGCCATTTGATAGAGTCATTTTCCAAAAGGATTGTTCATATGGGTCAAAGTGAAAAGGGTATTGAGAATTGAAACACCTCAAAAGATAATCTATTGAAGGGAAATGTCCATTCCTTTTTGTGTTCGTAGATTTCTCCGGCCAAGTTGGTAATTTATGGGAGGCGGTTGGGCGAAAAAGAACATGTTTATTGAAGGTATGCTGGAAGCAACTTTTTTCCTATCTCTCTTGCCCTGCCCCATTTCCTCATCCAAATATGCACTCAAATGACTCCTTTCAACTCCAACCATCTCCTTAATAATAGCAGACAGAATCACACAATTCTCCTTGCAATTCTCTATACAGGAAAGTAAGAATGTGTCTTTTTAATAATAATAATAATACATTTATGCGTGGAAATGCAGGAGGAGGAATATCAAAGCACAAGAAGTCGTAATTTAAACTTCGCCCATTCACCAAGAATATCTCCTTGATCTCAATATTAAAATACATAAATGTATATTCATTCATGCTTTCTCACCTCGACATTTATTGCACTTTGAGTCTTATCCTCCCATCACACCATGAATAATTCATCTCATTCCTTAATTTTTCACTTTGAGATAAAACTCTCCCCGCATTTTTGTCAATCAAGAATTTAAAAATGTGGAAAACTCACGGCAGGAATGAAGGAGCTTGTTCGTGAGCAAATATAAAAATGTGGTTAAATATGGAAAACCGCTTTAAAGTAAACCTTCTGATTTGGCTATAATAAATTTTTAATCTTGTGTGAACAATAGAAATTACAATATACATTACTTATTGGCTTTCACCAATGAACAAACAATGGACGTGGCTGAAAGGAGCTAAACATTTTATCTTTGATAGAAAGTTAATTCCCTTATATTAACCCAAACGATTTTCAATTAGGAGCCAAAGTAGAAATCCAAACAAGATTCCCAATGTTTGTATTCCACTTAAAAATACCTAGTAGAAAATAAGCTCTCGCAGAATACAAAGTGTTTACCCATAGTTCAAGTAATGAAAACAAATAAATTCAAACTCCATGTCCTGAAAAAATACCCTTAATGATTGAACAAACCCTCATCGTACTACTCTGATGTTCAACAACTAAACTTAATTATGAATCTCATTAAAATTGCTAAAAATTGCGAATTTCTTATTTATTTATGTATAGTATAAGCGAATTTGATTAATCAATGCTAAACATTGACTAAGATTTAATGCTTAATTATTCGCAAAATTGTGATTATTTTGAACAAAAAGTTAATTACTTTTTCGTTTAAATACAGAGCAGAACCTGAAATAAATTCCGTAATTGCAATCTGACCAATGGTCATGAGTTGTGTTTGAATGTGCAAGAAGAAACCCAACTGGACTATTAAAAAAGATAAAAAAGAATATAAAGTTTTTCATTTCCTCTTTCCCTTGCTTGACATTCATTAAAGAGATTAAAGAAGGATTGGATAAAAGAAGTGGACAATAAAATAAAAACTGACCTAGAGAGGATAAATTGGTTTATAAAAAAGTTAATCAACCCACAAGGGTCTTTGGACATTCGCCTGCCCCATTCGCATGCAAAGTATGAAAATACAAAAAGGCATAAAATAATAATCCCATTGCCTATTGTGGGCAAAGGAAGAATGAGGGCATTATGTTGTATAACCACGAGTGAACGAATGTCCATAAGAAAAAGAAACTGCATTGTAGGACAAACCGTCTTTTGTTTCCCTCAACTCGTAAATAACGCCATGCTTCAAAGGGGATTCCAATATACCTTAACTTCTTATCTATACATTTGACACATACCAGATCACTCGCACTACACCTATTATCTCCCTATTGCCTATATATCATATAAGAGAGCACGAAACTCACCTGTCGACCAAACGGACCTCATCCGGTGACTTGGAACACAACCATAAAAAGATACAGAAACGACCAAACTCGAGTTTTGAAAAGCAAACACTTGGACTTCACTTTAATCCCCTACATGAAGAGTTTCGCATATTTCAGAACACTTTGGATCATCTTGTTATTATTGCAATAATTGCAAATCACTGAGAATCTACGACAGCAGAAGACCAAAAATGTTGAAAGTGACAGAGATGAAGATCTCTTCTCTTAGCCCACACCAAACTCAGATATCAAAATGTGTCTTGAGTCATTTCAACACTTGAAATGGGAGATGTATGGGAAATTGAAGCCGCAGTTTGGGTTTGATCCTCACTTACATTCTTCAATTAATCACCCTTGCAAAATATGAACATTAGACTTGACAATTGACAAATGTGTGAAGGATTTTATCCGGCTAAGACGCAGCGATGATTCGCCTTTATTCGCCTTTTTCTTCTCTGTTTACACTTTCAGGATTAAGGATAAATAAATGTTTATGGGTCAGTGGGCACAGCGTGTTCTCTGCATGGGACGATTATAGAAATACGCAAATGAACGTTCCGTTCGGCACGTTTTTGAGAGGGAATTTTTGAAAGGTTCGGTTCTAAACGTTGTTCCGGGATCGATCCAAGACTCAATGGTGTAAAAGTCAATTGAGTATAAATACAGTAAGTATATTGCAATTGTGATAGAGAAATCGGGACCGGCAAAGTTTTTGAGGGTAATAGAGGGCAACTGGTGGGGAGGATAAACAATGAAGGATTGTTATTCCCCTTCTTGCCAATCCCGTTACTTGGGGTGTCTGATGGTGGAGAAAATATTGGATGTAGACGTTCCTCAGGTGAGGGATGAACTGTGAGCGTGGTGGAAGTTGAGCAAGTGAACTGGGGAGGGAACTCACCCCTTTCGAATGCACCTTCTCCCTCTCGACGTCTACCTTATGAGACGGAGGATGTTTAAGTAGGTTTATCATTACTGCCCTAAGGCTCCTCAAATATTAAAACGTGCGGGGGTGGCCGAAGAGCCGAAGACGTTTCCTCTCTGCAAACTTCTAAATACGACTTCACGGGTACTTGTTTAAAGAGAACCCTTTGTCCAGGATGGAGAACAATACAAAAAATGCTTCCTCAACCTTCAGCCCTTCAACCATATGTTGTTCGATGGACCATCAGGTTGGCTTTTCCGGTCTCATAAGAACAAAAAAAGTCCTCATATACATTCGCATTGGATTCTTCTTTGAATTTATACGTGACAGTTTAAAAAGCCACACAACGAATTGAATCCATTTTTCTTATTACATTGTTGCACGTAAATTGTGAAAAATGCATTTATTACATTTATTACTAAAATAAAGTTACATGAAGTAGCCACAAAAACTTCATCTCATTTCCATAAAGGTTTACTTAAAGGTAATATACCTAATACTTAAGTTATAAAATGAAGTCTTACTCAAAATATTATAAATGCTCTCAAGCTCTTTGAGTAGTTTGAGTATGTAAATCGAGTATCTCATTATTTTGAACATGAATGTAAAATAGACGTTTGATCCACTTAAACTAAAGCTTTAAAATTATGTAAGAATGCAATAATGTTTTAGCAGATTTTGTTGGCAAACTGTTTTAAGTGAATTAGAGAATTGAGTTTTATGATATAGCTTGTTTAAGACGTCAAAGTGCAAGTTTTTATCATCATAAAGATTCCCGTTAGGAAACATTGATTGATTGATGAAGACACACGAGTTTGAGGAAGGTTTATGATTCCAATGATGAAGTACGAGATTAGCATTTGATTGAATCCCTCCCTGTATATTTATACGAAATAAGGAAAGGGAGAATCATCTTAAAACATGAGATTAAAAGATGAAGCTCCATGAGTTTGGTCCGTGGTGGTTCAATGGTTGGGGGCGAAGTGCAAAATATCACGTGGTGGAAGTTGTGGAATTGAAAAAACTTTTTCACCTCGCCGCCTACTCCGAATCTCCTTACTAAAATCATCATTAGCTCTTCAATTAACTTATTTCTTCTCACGACAGGTTGAGAATCTTAATTAAATCCAAATACTCATCCTCTTTCCTCTTTCCACTATCTGAAGAATAATTGCTCTAGTCTAAAAGTCACTTTTGAAGGTGAACCAACAATTTTGGAATCATTGCATAAGAAGTCAGTTTAAATTATCAAAGATAAAGAAGGACCATCACTCCACTAATACTCACGTAGCCTTCAAGTTCAACCTCATTTAAAAATGGCACCTCTGCTCGGATACTGGAAAATTAGAGGGGTAAGTGAAAGAAGAAGATTTAATGGATTTCGCATCGTAATTTGCTATTTTCCTTTGTTCTAGTTGGTCCAACCGGTCCGATTGCTTTTGGCCTACACGAATACCGAATTTGAAGAGAAACATTATGAAATTGGACCTGATCTATCTCGTGATTCATGGCTTCAAGATAAATTCAACCTGGGGCTTGAGCTTCCGAATGTAATTAAAATCGAGTTTGTTAATTAGGGTGAGAAATGTCGATATAAATATTTACCTTTAATTGTTTTCAGCTGCCATTTTGGTTAGAGAGTGATGAAGTTAAGTTGACTCAAAGCCGGGCGATTCTTCGTCATATTGCAAGAGAAAGAGATCCTGATTTATTGGGGAGGACGAACGAAGAACAAAGGAGACTTGACATGCTCGAAAATCATATGTGGGACTTCTGGATGGCACTCGTTCATCTCTGCTTCAGATACACGGTAATTGACTTAAATCGTCATTAATCACACTAAATGTTTAAAATGTAAAACAAGTATAATTATGGTTAAATAATGAGAAAAGTATTCTTTTAATGCAATACATGTAATAAATAAACTTGTTAATGTTTAATGTATTTTTATATTGAAGGAGACAGACAAAGAGAATTTTCTGCAAAGCCTTCCAAAGCAGCTTGACCTTCTTTCAGCTTTCTTCAAAGACCACAAATGGGCTGTCAGCGACAACGTAATGGATTTAATGGCTAATTATTTTATATTTATTTTCAATCATTATTTACTTTTCATTTTTTAACCCGGAAGAAAGGAATAATTTTCATTTTTATTTTCAGATCACTTATGTGGATTTTCTCGTGTATGAGGCTCTCTACCAACATAAAGTGTTCGCTCCGGATTGTCTCAATAATTATCCGAAATTAAACAACTATATTGCGGAGTTTGAGAGCCTTGAAAAAATTGAGGAATACATGGTATCGCCTCGGTATATCGAGAAGCCTTTGTACACGAGACTCGCCAAACACTACATTTGAACAATTTCCCAATCGGCTCTTTCAACGTTTATATCTATAATGAGATTATAATTGTTTAATTATTACGTACCTTTATTAGTTTAAGTTTTTTGGATTCAACTTTTATTTCTCAATCCTCAATTTGTAACTTGATGGTGTTCATTTCACAATTTACTGGATTTACAGCGATTTTAACTTGTACAGATTTTTCTTTTTTTCTTTAATTGATTTGTTTTCTTTTAAGTATATACTATACTGTTGTGATTCAAGGATATTAATTTTAAATGTTTTAATTTTACTTTGTGGTTTGGATGGAAGTACAATACATTCCTATTAATTTTACCTGTGAGGGCCGATAGGTTATTTTTTAATCACTAACTATACTGTATTTATCTAAAATCGAATTCAAGACGTTTTTATTTATCTTGTGTGCTCAAAAATTCTCAAATTATGAATTTTGCAGAATCACCAATGATTCGTTGAATTATTCATTAGTGCAAGCTTCACATCTATATAATGTTTATCTAAAGGGGACAATTTATTATTCAAAATTAGAAATTGTGCGAAACAAAGTGGTCAAAGCCAATTGTGTTCAGAATTCAGCTTATGAATTTTTACCAAATTGACTGACAAATAAATCGTTTGATTACTTTAATCATTTTTCATATTTATTAAACAATAAAAACCTTATAGATTTCAACAAAATATTTTTCACTTTTAATGATATCAGTTGTCAGCATTCGCCTGCGCTTTCACAATATCTCCAATTTCTTGAATAACTTCGGCTTTTAGTAATTCGTTTACCTGTTAAAGAAACATATTTAGTCATGCATCACAGAGACCGTACATTAAATGCAGATTAATGATAAAGAAATTACTTCATATTTCTGAGAAGCTTCAAAAGCGTAAACCACACTTGTATCGTAAATTGGCTGTTCGGCAATGGAAAGAATATTGATACAATTTTTTAATCTTGCGACGATTTTCCTTTCTTCGTTCGATATTTTAATCTACACAACATTATTTATGTTAAATTATAAGAATTAAGGATTTGTAGTTTTTAAATATGTATCAGGACAGGATTCTAAATATATTTATACCAGGTGCTTATGAGAGTATTGAGTCAAACCTGTTCAAGAGTTGGCTTTGCTCCTTCTGGATCTTCTTCTTCAAGATTTGTTCCTGGCATGCGACCGTTGGGAAGTGAAGAGATCCAAATATAACCATTGTTTCCAAGAATGACACAAGAACCCCAAGGAAGATTATGAATATGATTCTTTCTCCTTTTTATCAGAGACGAAGAAACTTTAATCAGGGTTCCAGGACCCAACTATGAGAAAAATAATCTGTTAATTAACGATTCAAAGCTTAATTTTATCGTAAAATTATAACAAACTCATAAACCAAAACCAAAACAATGTATTTGGGCTATCTCCATTCGATCTAATTATTTATATTGTCAAATCAAATAATAAAACTTTTTTTATTAATTAAAACAACTTCAAATTACCTTCCCATACTTGACACTTCTCGTGTGAAGAGCAAGGCTCCCATCACTGTAAACGCTCTGAATTTCTGCACTAATCACATCTCCTTCTTTGAGAATTTCCCTCATTGCTAACTCGTCTTCTGCAGATCTTCGTCTCTGTTAAATGTTTATTATTGAATATTACTCATTGTTGATTATTAAATATGTGATGTAATTAGTTATTAGTTTTTATGTAAATAAATATAAAATCCTCACTAGTTCCCCCGTCGGTAAATTGATCGAAGAAAGTAGGAGAATTCCATCAAGTCGACTGTTGATGTCGACTTTCCACCTTTTTTGCATCACTTTTGTTATTCGGCCAACGACCACATCTCCGACTTCGCCATAATAAACGCCACCAATTCCTCTTACAGTCACAAGTCGGTTTACTTTCGCAACTGATCCAACAACAGAAGAGATCAACACAGTGCCACCAGGATTTGTAAACGTCCCATGTCCTCTAAAATTCATTAGAAAATATAGAAAATATTTCTTGAAATTAGATATATTTACAAAAAATATTCGAATTTCATTTATTTATTTATGTATCATAATAATAAATTGATGTAAATAATATGTATAATACCGCATGTATCCGCTTTCACTCATTACAATAGTTCCCGGTGTGACATAGTTGGATAATTGATAACTGGGAGCAGGTGGCTTAGTCTTCTTTTCATTCTCATTTTCTTCAGTAATTCGGATATCAAATGTTGCTCGATCAAGCCTTTGATTAACGCCCGAACTCATTTTTGTAGTTAATTGTAAAACTATAAAATAATTATAATCTTTTGCAAAAATGAAGGTTTCGATTTATCCCGTTTTCTCTTTTTCGTTTTCCTTTCTTTTCCTTTTCAGCTCTCACTCTTCGTCTTTCACCTCCAGACCTTCACCCTTCACGTCTTCACTTGGCGGCTTCCACACAAGAAATGTGAATTTTGAGCACATGAAGATACATGTGGATCATTAGCACGGTCTAGCCTTATTGAAGTATTATTGTCTCAAGATTGATAAATTCATATCATTGCGTTTTTGCCGATGAGAAATGAGATGTGAAGGTTTCAATTTATATCAAAATTATAATAATGTTAAATATTTAAGACTCTTCAACTATTGGTATAATTAAATGATGATTTAATGATAATAAAGAAACATAAATTATATAAATTCATTTTATTTATTTCTACCTCATCTCTCTGTACTGCAAAGACTTTCTATACCATTATAATAATCCAAGTAATAAATAGGTTGTTGACTTTTCCTATAAATTATCCACTTAATCGATTTATAAATTATTTTGAATTACTAGAAAATTGTTCATTTATTGTTATTAGTACAATTAAAGTTAATAATATTTAAATTGTATGTATTTTCCTCAAAATGGTCACACAACTTTATTACCCATAAAGACACAAAAAACGATTCTCTTGTCGAATGAAATAAAATTGTAATTTTAAACTGATGTTTAATTAGTACACAAATTATATAAGTTTTACATTTAGCACCAAATATAAAAACTAATAATTATTATTATAACTAAAAGTTAACTTATAAAAGAATCTAAATAAATAAATAGAGATGTCTGCTAATACCTCACCTACTATTATACAATAGAAAAGTTAAAGGCCAAAATCAGAGATAACGTCTTGTAGTTTTATACAAAAATGAAATATTAAATATAATTGTGAAGAAGAGAGATCAGAGTCATTAATTAAACTTCAATTTACTGGTGATATGCACTATAAACGTATTATATAGTATAGAATTAATTCATTGTATTTTGAAGCTGCAAAATTATTCACAATTCTACAGAAGGATGAGAATTTAAATCTGGAAATTTACAATTTGTAGATATTAAAGAATATAATATTATGCATGATATACACTATACTTGTCGAATAGAATAGTCGAAGTGAAAAACCACTCAATATAATATCGATTAATGAGAATTATAAGATATTAACATAACAATGCTTATTGAAATGTATTTAAACAATTAAAGGTCTTCAGAATGTAACGCTATGTTAAATTATATTAGTATAATAGAGCAAAAAGCAACGATGTTACACAATATATTTCTGACTCAAATTTAAACAAAACCGTTTTACAATAAGTTTCTATATTTTCTCAACCTTTACATTTAATAATAATGACTCATATTTAGCTATCCAAAAATTAATTCCACTTTAGTGAATTAATAAAACAAATATTACATAAAACATTGAATTTTTATACGTAACATATCTTATTTTACATTCAAAATCAGTCAAACTTGCATTAGTTATAATTTTTAATTAGTATTATATTATAAACAAAGGTAATAATGTAATGAGATACTCAAAGTAATTTAATTAGGTAAGTCTTGTTATTAATAAGTGATTTCTCATTAAGCATGTTAACATTTGCATTAAGATAAAATAGAATAAACTTAATTTTATCCCATATAGATAATCTACCATTTTAATTATAAGGGCTAATGCTAAATGCTAGTCTTATTATTTAAATAATAGTTAAATTCGTTAATGTTGAGGATTTAAATTAATTAAAAAATGAATAGAATAAAAATCTCTAACAAACAACCTCGATTATTACATTTTAATTACTTTTAATATATAAAGTTGGATAGGAATATATAACTCCAGTTTAGTTTACCAGTATTGCGAGAATTGTGAATTGCTTCAAGTATAAATTGGTTTGGTTGTTTCAATACCTAAAGTATTATACAAAGTTTGCATAAAATGAGTATGATTGGAAAGATGCTACAAACGTATAAACAATTTTAACTAATATAAATATAAGCGTCGGTTGTTAATTCTGAACAAACTAGATAATTTACTAGTATTCATATCAATATTAAGGTATGAAAAGACGAGAAGCACGATGAACCTTTTAGTAGAGCTTCTTTCCAACACTATGAGTATATAATTGAGAATAATAATAAAGGTAATTTGAGATGTTCCCAATACATTCATTTGCCACTCATTTGGGGAAGTCTTCTGCCTCTTTGGATTCGTCAACCGGAGTTAATCAAAGGCTTTCTTCAATTTCAGAGAGAACTGCTGGAGGATTGGGCAGAGTTTGAAGCTCCACTTGATCACCAGCCCCAATCTCATTCTCTGTCCCTCTTCTCTCTAATACCTTCAAATATAAATTTGATTAACTTAGCATTTAACATTCCGTTAATTTTTTATTATTAAAAATTAGATATTAAAATAATATTCTTACTTCGACGTAGATTTTGTAACGACGAATCTCAAACTGGTAAAATGCTATCATTTCTTTCAAATCACCTTTTTTAATTCCTTTACTTTTCTTTCCTCCATTTTGTGACTGAAAATTTTAAAATTGGATTTTAACAATCATTTAATATTTTAAAATCTTAAATAATATTCTTACAATACTTAGAAGAACTTACAAGAATTTCAATTTCTTCTTCGGCACGTGCTTGAGCTGCTTGGTGAGTAATAAGCTGATCTCTAGCAGACAACCTCGTTAAAGAGGAAGGAAGAGTAGGACGCTCGAAGCGTCGTGAAGAACCGCAAGGAGCTTCGAGAGCAGGAGAGGAATATCGACTACAATTCCAATTAATCATGTCAATCCAACTGTGCATTTCTCTCGTGTCGCTCGTTTGGAAGAGATATTGGCTCTTGTCGGCTAAGAGAAGACGAAAAACGTGTGGTCGCTTCACATATTCATTCGCAACAACGGCAAGTGCGTGATGAATCCGAATACTTTGAACGATTCCTACAATCTTGTTACTTTCATCTGCTGAAATCCCAAGCTGAAGATCCTTCAGTCGGCAATAAACCATCTTCCAAGATCTTTTCCCTAATGGAGCTAAAAATTGAAAATATTTTTATATTTTGTCTAATCTTAATAAATTTTAATTGATCGATTACCAATTTAAATATTTAGATAATACAAATTAGATGTTAATTAATTTATATTTTCATACTTTTCTTTCCGCCCATTTCGTAAATGGATTTCCTAATAAGATAACCACGTTTAGTTTCAATACTGCTAGTTGCTGAAGGGAGTTCAGTAGAAAGCATTTCTCTATTTGAATCATCTTCTTCAATATCCCTATAAATATACGCGTAAAATTTCATAATTTGGTTAGGGAGGCTTATAAGAATCAGAAAATATTTATTTATCTTTATTTTATATTGGATTTTTATAGAATTCAAAGTGAACTTACGGAGAGACAAGAGCACAATATTTAATAGAGTTGTATAGCTGCTTGAGAATATTTTTAGGGAAATCTTCTCCATCGTTGAGACCCCGAAGATTATCAATAAATTCGGAAAGTGACATTGGTCTCCTTCCGGACCTCACCCCAGAATACATGTCTGTATTGAGGAGCATGAGAGCACACGTTAGCGTATGGACGCTGTCTTGTGATGCGAAAATCCCAGGATTACATTCAACATAGCGGGAAGAGAAATGCGACAAAACTCGTTCCCTCTCTTGAGTCTCACCTAAAAAAGCCATTATTTACTTTAAATCATCCGCCCCACATTTCATGGACAATTAAAGTTATTAAAGGTCTTTCAATAGGGAGAAGAACGTCAACGTTATAAAACATCAATTTAAGATAATTATTTATTATGATATGAAAGGAACCTCTGAGTGGACAAACAGCGAGGAATTTCCTAAGCGAGACGTCAAGCTGTTGATCTCTGAAATCAAAGAACTTCAAATATTCCGTGGCGACACAGCGGGAAAACTCGTTCAATTTGCTCAGATGCCTCCACACATCAGCGACTTTGAATCCGTCAAGGGCGAAGAGGCGCTTGGCCAACCGTTCAGCCGAAGGAACATCCACCGCCTTCACAACTGGAGCCACACGCATCGATTCCACATCGGACGAGTCGGAATCACCACTGAAGCTCCCTCCACTTTCACCTCCACCGGAGGAGGCGACAAAACTGCTGGCCACCGCCACTTCTGAGGAATCTTCAGCTTCTTCTTCGCTTCCTTCAGGCTTTTCTTCTTCAGAGAGCGTTTCTCGCTTGCGAGAACTCTGAGAACTCCAATTGGCCTTTCCTGAACTTCGACTTCGCTCTTCGTCTTCGTTTGTTCCGCTGCTTCCGTTCAATAGAATGTACTCGTTGTACCTGCAATTCAAACTTCTTTAAAAAACAATGTGTTAATATATAGTAGTAGATTAAAAATAATTAAATTAAGCAATGTATTACATTTAATTAATTAACTAAACATAAGGATACGTATGTTCTTAATGTTTCAAGCTATTATATCCAATTTATTACTTTGGTGTTAATCGTTAAAAACGTTAAAGATAAACTCTATTTAGATTTAGAATAGATATTAACCCGCCTGTATTAGTCAAATAAATTTTGCATGTGAATGTTGGAGCGAAAAGTAAAAATAAATTCTCTTATTTAAGGACCTCCAATAAAAGATTGGATCGTAGAATAGAAGTGGGGCTAATAATAAACTTGGGAATCTTCGATAAGATTCAGAAAATATTTTAATCCCTCCACGTTCCCATTCCCTTCATTTTACAGGCAGAAAATAAAAGTTAGGATATTTTTTGTAAAGGGCAATAAAAAGTTAAAAGGGTACAAAATATAATATTGACTTATTCACATATATAGTATTTTAACTACATCACTACTTTAAATTCAAGATCCAAATATGTCTTAATTCAATAAATGAATAAAGTTGTGAATGGAGTATTGAAAAAAATTTAAGGGAAGAAAAAGGCTAAATAAATTAAAAGTGAATTTGCATTAAAAATAGGCCAAATAATTAATTGAAACCCTCACCGTTCTCTTTCGGGGATCTTGATGGGGCTTTCCTTATTCGAATTATGTTTCGAGTCACACTCGTAACTTTCAACAGGCTGCGAAGCATTTGCCTCAACCTTGAGCACAATTTTATTAACATCGTCCAACGGCAATTCCTCTCCTTCTTCCCCACTGTCACTCATCACAGAAGAGGAGATGGAAGTATCTTCATTCGGGCTTTCCTTAGCTCTCCCGTTCCCATTGACAAGTCCGTTTAAGGTCGGATTGTTCCACTGGTCTTTCTCCTTTGCCTTCTCCTCCTCCGAGAGCGGTGGAGGCGGAGGGGGCAAAATATCACTTTTGCTCTCGCTCTTTGAGCTTGAATTATTCCCAGAAAGGGGCGGGGGAGGAGGAAGTGGCGGAGTTTCCTCTTCCTTCGATTCCTTTTCTTCCTTTCGTCCTTTGTCAACCATTGAGTAAATGACCCCTGGAGGCATCGGGGTCAATTTTGAGGAACATGTTTTCCCAGGGCTCGACCTGTACGATTCATTGGAATCGTTCCGGGTCAAGTTAAGCATCGCTTCGCCGGTCATGACGAAGGTCTCAAAGTTCTTCCGTCCGTTTTTGTTGTTGGGTTCGAAGGGATGGGGAAAGAAAACTTTTTTATTTTCACTTTGGGTCACTGGCTGACTTGACACATTTTGAGAATGATTAATGAAGAGGTCGTCGGAGAAGGTGATGTGGGCTGGCTGGAGGTCATATTCACCCAAATGATAAGGAACTCCGGAGTTGGGCGTATTTGAGCGAGGCTTGGGAATTGAATTGCCCTTCCGAGGTGACAATTTGCTAAGGTCGCCAGTGTTCTCCTCAAGGAAATTGGGGGCTGAGAGGAAATGCCTCACTCTGCTCACAACTTCAGGATCTAATAAGGAGAAAATATTAATTTAAAGAAAAATATATTACTCAATAAAACAACGGTTATTTGCTCACACTGATAAATCCAAATGAAAATTTTATAAATCATAAAGTTTAAAAATATAAACTAAATTTATAAAAGAAAGGTGATTAGACTCCATAATTTATAAAAGTAATTATCCGAGAATGAAAAAAATAAAGAGGTGGATTGTAAAATCTAGAATTTTATTACGATTGTTGAAAAATGATAGAACTTACCTCTTTTATACTTTATGTTCACGATATCGCCCGAGAGTCGCAGACACTTTAATACTTCTTTAGTGCTCAGCTTCACGACTTCCCTCTCGTTGATGGCAAGGATGATGTCGCCGGCCTCAAGCTGGAAAAACACATCTCTTTCAGCTTCCTGAATAATGTATTAAATTGGCTTACAGAGCCGGATCGAGCAGCAGGGGAGTCTTTCTCAATCCCGTAGATGACAGGCGGGAAGTCGTAGCCCGCCCCTCCCATGATGGAGAACCCGAGGCCGAGGCCCATGCCGGAAGCCTCGCTCCTCCGAAGCACAACGCTGCGGATCCCTTCGCTCTCCATCTCATCTGTCTCCCACACTCCCACCGAACGCACCACTTCTTGGAGAAGAAGCCCTTAAAAATAAAACAAATGAGTCAAACTGCGTTCATTTAACTATTTTAATTGGTCTAACAATTTTAACCACTCACATGAAAATCCTAATGAGCCAATAGAAAGAATTTTTATGACTCACGGACATAATTATTGTAACTACCCCAGTAAGAATAGTAAAATATTATGAATTCTTTATCTTTAACGAGTCCCCCTTGTACTTACTTCAAGTCCTGGGAGATGATAATGAAAGTGAGTTCATTTCCAACTCCAATCCCTCACTAATCAGGATGAATGGTGAGCCGACGAATCAAATGAATATTCCTCAATTGAGACTTCGTGAGTCTGCAGAGGATGGAATAATAAAGTGGAAAGGGACCCATATGAACAATATGTATCACCACATCTTTCCTTCCATGGCTTCAATATCATCTCTTATAACTACACATGTAGTTAAATATGACCATTGTTGTAATATCAGTAGGCTTCAAAGGTCATCCGCCTAAACTGAGCATCAACCATAGTGAGCTGAAGCCGCAAAAGGGAATAGGGGCCAAGGCAAGATTAGGAGGATCCGAAATGGGATGATTATTTACTCCTCCGCCTTATGAACAGAAAAAAACTTTTACTTTCATTTCATTGACGTTCCTTCCATGAAGAGAAGATGAAAATGGCCGTGTCACGAGTTAAAAACATCCATTGGCTCTTTTCACATTTAAGGAAAATTCTCATTTTCCCAAAATCACCATAAATATACACTAAATTCTCCTTTTTAAGAATAAGACCAAGTTTTGAGAATTGGGAGATTGTTAACAAAAATTAGTGTTATTGTTGAATGAAATTAATGTTTAAATGTGATTTCGCTTCAACAGCTTCAGCTCATAATGACCATTAGCCATATAGGAAAATATTTTTATATACATAAATAATACATTTATGAATATTATCTTAATAATGATTACATTTGGTTGAAATTAAAGGTTAGATTTTCTTGGCTAGGTTAAGGACTATTGCATAACAAAGTGAACAAAACAAAGTTTAATTGCATTGCTTTGTAATTTACAATATCAGGGAATGAAATCTGTTTGTTGCCAAACATAAAGATGGGCGAAGTATTTCCAATTACACTGTTGAAGACTAATAAAAATTAATTCATTTTATGCTAATGAAATGACTCCTTTGAAGTAGTGTAATTATTTATGTTTATGTTAATTTCCTCGTATAATGCAATTAAAATAGAATGATCACCCTATAAAAGTTGATGAAAGTAAAATGGTTAATAGTTAACTGTAAAGAGTATTTATAATGCAAGGAGGGTTTAATGATTGACGTTAATCAAGTGCTGGAATATTCCTCAATCCAGTTAAAGAGTCTCGTTGAAAGGAAATTGGACATTTTAATAAACGAGGCGATGTCTAATAAAATCAATTGCTTCACCTCGCTCGTCCGATTTTATTAATGAAGAAAGGGGAAGTTTATCCGAGTCAATCATATCGTTCATCACATGTGTTTAGATACACTGTTTATGGAACCGAGACATTTAGTTACAAACATCGACTCTTGGCTCTTGATCAATAGTGGAAATGCAACTTTGATCTTTAACGCTGATTAAAGTGGATATATCGAATATCCTATCCATTCTCAATTGGGTTCTAGCATATTAGCATAGGGGTTCAGAAATAGGAATTTGTCATCAAGAATCCCATTTCTTTTTTGCCCTTCGTACTTCAATGTTGATTGAGACAAACAATGCCCTTTTTCGAACTATTTATTTTACAAATCATTGCGATGTGTATAAATACACCCAAATAAGAAAAATGATTAAATTAATATACTGCAAAATATTTTTTAAAATGCTCTGATAAAAAACAGCATAAATGAGATAAAAAATTTAACGATTTTATGATACCAAAATATTATTATGATTGCGAGATTGCAATTAAAGAAGTAGTTCTATTGGAGAATGATGCCGCTTTGCTCAACATATTGCTCATTTAATAAGAGCAACTGAATTGGCTTAATAAATGTGAATATTGATTTATTTACGACTTTATTATTTTAATGCATCTTGCAAAACTGGAATGGCCACTACCTACGTGTCTAATTTCTTTAAATGATTTAGTAAAAAAATTGAATTAAAATAAAGTAAGTTGATATAACTGTACATCGTTGATATGATATGATGGCCATTAGAAATTCATTTAATCTGGGAGAAAGATTGGGTCAATGAGATCACGTTTATAAAAATTGAATCCTCAACGACATTATGATCTTCCCATCAACTCAAGAATTACCCAGAATGTTTAATTACAATTAAAAATATTTAGGAACTTACATTATCAGCTGCTCCTGTTTGTATGAATGAGAGAAGTCTAAATGTGTTTTCCGGTTGAGGAACTCTCACGGTGCCACAACTCGATACACAGAGAGAGAGAGAGATCGTCGAACTTCTTCCTCTTAATTGAACTCTTCAACTCCTCGGTGTTCTGTGGCTCATCTGAGGATGTAGTAACTGTCTGTTTGATTACACGGGGCGAGGAGGAGGACTCCCGACCTCTTCATCCTCCTCTTTGAAGGTAAAGGTGTTGAACATGGGGTCCAATTATCAATTAAGAGATTTCCAAAGGGCTCCTTCCTTGATGTTCCGATGAGGGAAGTTGTTCTGCAACTACGCGCGGGTCTCCTCGTCGCCGCATCCTTACAAATCGCAGGCTCATCTCAACTCCCACGGCCCCCCAATACCCTCAATATTGCGACAAGGCTTTCTCCCCTTTCTCTACTTAATTACTCCCATTACATTTAACTCTCATTACTCTCTCTCCGTCATTCAGAGTTTTGGGAGAATCAATAAAGTCCCGGGTTTCATGGATGCTTCTGCTTCAATGATGGAGTCAAAGAGTTGGGGTTAATTCCCCAAGTGCATGCAACGGTGTGGACGTTGGAGGATGGGAGTGCATTAAAACCCATCGATTCATTTTGTAAGTACAATCAGGTACGAGTTTGATAAGAGACTACACCCTGGTACACAAACTCTGTGCATTGCGCCTATACCCTTCATTCGCCCACTCAATTCAAATGCTCACATAAGAAGTGCATTAGAAATATTTGGTTTAGGTTTACATACACAGACACACAACACTAACAGACAGAATAGAAATACGATGGACGTCTACGTGAGTGAATGATAAAAATTCATTCACACGAACACGATCATGACAATCAACTACGCTCAGGTTTGTCGATACTTTAATCGATATATTTATAAACTTTAAGCGTAATTGTAATTATTATAATAATTATTATTGTTTAATTATTATAATTGAATAGGTATTTACAAAAAATAAAATGGAGATGACAGTAATTTTGGCTCCATCAACACAGTCAAATTATTCAATACAGTTGAAGTTGAATGATGGGAGAAATGGTTGGATATTGGATTGGAGATATTTGAATTGTGAATCTGAAGATGAATAGAGAAGTAAAGAATCATTAAAAATCTCAAGATTATGATGCCTCTATATTTTATGAATTTATACGAATGGAGAAATAAAAAAAAGTTCTGATGATTGTTCACTCATAGAGAGGTAATTGAGAATATCAAAATATTAATTCATTTACGATTGTTGTTATTTCTATTATAAAGTTTATTTTAACTAATCACTCCTTTTAAATATTTAACAGGAGTCCATGGTGTTCAATCATCCCAATTGACTCTTTCGTGATTCACTTTCATCAACTGATCTCAGAATTCTCTGTCGAACAACAGTAATAGTTAGAGCATTAAAGATCGATAATTTGATGACTGTTATAAAAGAATGGTAATTTTAATTTTAAACATTTAAAATAATGTACTACAGTACTTGTACCCTCAATATTTAACTTTCACTAAAGTATTATAAATATTATTTAACTTCATAGTATTATTTTAATAGCATTTTGTATTTTCTTGCAGTGTTATAATTCTGAGCTTATTGAGTTCGGGATCATCGCAGCCCTACTCCCAACTAGCAATGCAAAACTACAAACATTTGCAGAAAATGAGTCAACAAGAATCATAAATTTGCTTTGTCGTGTTTTCAAGAACTCTTCTATGAAACAATTAACGAACCGACAAATTGGAATTTTTTTCGTTCCTCAGACCACAAGTTTTATAGATACACATATGCTGAGTGTTCAAGTTTAGATCGTTGTCCATACAAGACTGATCAAACCTCTGCAAAAAATAAAAGCTCTTCGGGGCATTTTGTGGTACAATATTATTTTTACTGAACATACATATTTTATTAGCATTCTTTACCATAAAAAATTTAAAGCAGATTTTTATTCAAAAGTATAGAAAATGAGACTATGCTTCATTGCCTTAAATAATTTTGTTCATGTAAAAGGGTATTTAAAAACAATGAAGCATTTTAAGCAAATCTTTTGAAACAGTAGCCGTTGAGCATAATGGTTTCAATAATTTATATCCGGATCAATGTTAAAAGGAAGAAAGGGTTGAGCTTTTCACCTGTAATCAGGAAGGAGAGAGAAGGCGCATGTTTAGGGTGGAGAAACGGAGAGACGGAGGACCGGCCGAAGTTTTGCTGCGGGCCGAGAAGATCACAGTGCTTCGATCCGACCCAATCCAGCTCTCCACGGCCTTCGCTCAATTCACCTCAAAATTCTCTTATAAAGTGAATAAGGTCAATTAACCATTTTGAACATTTCATTTCAACTCTTCTCTCTCTAATACAACTATAATAGTTCTTTTTGTCACATTTTTATAAATTATTTTAACTCACTCTAGTGTTACTCCACAGTTCTTGATCATTTAAAATTTAAATTTTCTCAAGGCCGTCATTTTAATTTTCTTATCAGGTGCCGATTGATTGTATTTAGTAAACTTTAGTTATCAGATTAGTTTTACCATCAAAATAATATCAAATATAAGCTTATTTATTAATCTTCAGATTAATAATATAGCCAGTTGACTGCAACAGAACATTATTGTACTTCCTCCATTGGTAGACAGTTTAATAAGTGATTAGCAGAGTATATTTAGATTTTGACTGCAGTTGTGACGTAGTCGCATGTCTCATTAAGACATTCGAATTCCATTAAGATTCTGAAAATGAGTGATTATTAACTACATACTATTTACTAATTGTTAGTTTATAATGTATAAAAGGATAACTGCTGAGTAGCAGAATTGTATTATGAATTATGCATTATTAGAGGAATGAATTCCTAATTGAATAATGATTGTAGGTTATGATTTATTTTTGGTTAATTTAAAAAGCTTGTTATAAAAGAATGGCTTTTCATAATTTTCATAATTTATTTTAATTTCAGAAGTGAAAATGCCGGAGAAGAACAATAAGTCGAGCTATTCTCCTTCAAAGGAGAGAGGGCCGCCAGTAAAACAAGGATTCATGAATTTCCTTTGGAACTCTGACACAAGTGAATTTCTTGGGAGAACCGGAACCAGTTGGTGTAAGTCATTTTTAAACACCCCATTAATAAATTTAATGAATGAATTGAATAGCTAATATATTGGTTAATCGAATATTTAAAGAAGGAATATTTGCACAATAAAAGAACACCACCTTTGAGTGTTTTGCCGATTATTATTTATTTTAATTTTAACATTGGATTAATTCATAATTTGATAAATGGTTGAAATAATTAAGAATTTTGTGTGCTAATTGAATTCTCCTTTACAGTCAAAATCACCGTTTTCTACATCATTTTCTTTGCGGGTCTCGCGGCATTCTTTGGACTCATGCTTTGGATCTTTTACCAAACTTTGGATCCGAATCAGCCCAAATGGATTGGAACTAACGGATTGATTGGGAGCAACCCAGGAGTGGGCTTCAGGCCAATGCCTGACCAAGACAAAAACGTCGAATCCACTCTCATCTGGTACAAGAGGAGCGACCCAATTGACAGAGCATTCTGGGCTGATCAGCTTACCAAATTTGTTGACAGTAAGTGAAGAATCTATTAAGAGAATCTCTCGTAATTGGTTAATTAAATCCTTATCTTTTTAAAGCCTACGACAAGCAAGCAACTTCCGGAGCTGAAACCTCGGAATGTATGACCATCAAGGATCGGGCTGACAGAGGCAGGGCTTGCAAAGTGGACACGACCAAGTTCGGACCTTGCAATAAGGGAAACAACTTTGGATATGACAAGGGAGAGCCTTGTATTCTCATTAAGCTTAACAAGGTCAGTACTTTATTCTTCATCTACTTAATTAGAATAACAAACCATAACCATAAAAATATTTTTGTTAGGTCCTATTTTTATGCAGAGTACCTTTTATAATAATTATGTCTTGTTTAATAATAATTTTCGTATATTTATTTTAATATATTCAACGTGCTCATTAATTGTGTTAATTGAGTCAATTAAATTTACCTTACCTTCTATATTTACTTTATATAATTTGAAAGGGTTAATTAAAATGGTAAACATTTCCAGATTTACGAATGGAAACCTGAAATTCTCTCATTGAAAGATGATGCTAAGAAGTTTGAACAACTTGCTCCAGAAGTCAGGGAATACATTATGGCTCAGAATGCTTCCGGAAACATCAATGCTCTCGACATGATTTGGATTTCATGTGAGGGAGAGAATCCAGCTGATAAGGAAAACATTGGACCAATCAAATATTGGCCACAACCAGGAATACCTGCCTATTATTTCCCATACATGAAACAGAATGGATATCAAACTCCGTTCATTTTTGTCCAGTTCTCCTCTCCCACTCGTAAAATATTAATATTTAAAAAAATTTACAATTTTTACGATGTATTATATGATCATTGTAGTATTTAAAGTCATTTTAAAATATCGGTGATAATGATGATAAAATGATTTTTAGCTGGTGTCCTGATCAACATCGAGTGCAAGGCTTTTGCAAAGAACATCATCCCTGATCGAGCATTTCGCCTTGGCTCGGTCCATTTTGAACTCATGGTCGACTAGAGACATACGGAGAGAAGACATCTCAAGAAGCTACGAACATTACTTCTTCTTTAGTCAAAAGTTTTAATTTAATTCGTCCTGAGTCTTCTATGTATGAAAAACGATTGTATGGATAGCATCCCCTTCTAGTGCTCAAATTAACATTGAGCATTTAGATGCCTTATAATTAAATATGAGCTCATTGTCAGGATAGAAATACATACCTATTATGCATAGAGATTTAAATGCATTTAAAGGTTGTATAAATAATACACATGTTAGCTAATTAATGTTGCAACCTTTAAAGATGCTTAACAAGTTGTGAGTTTGCACTATGTAAGTATTTATTGGCGTTTTGTTTTTTGAATGTTTCATATTTATTAATTTACATTGGTTGTAAGAGGCAGCGAATTCTCAGAGATTTCTTTTTAAATCCAATAAAATTTATTTAATTGATAATAATTGAAAGGGGAGAATAGGCTTTAAAACCTAGTTTTGAACAATCAATTTGTTTGCTGAACATATTTTTGACCTTAGAATGTGGTGCTTACACGATTGGTAAAAATTGTGATGAAAATTTATCATTAATGTATCCTTATTAAAATATTTATGTCATGTACCTTACTAATTACAGAGATGTCAATATTATTATATTATTGTTATTAACCCAAAGGGATTGAAACTCAATGTCAGTTGATCAAAAGCAGCTTAAACATTCAATTTATCGAATCTTCAGTTACTATTTAAATCTTCATCATTCTTTATTTCTACTTCTTTTCATTCTTTATCGGTTTCTTTTTCGAACTGATTAATTTTTGTGTTTATTATTTAAGGTATAAGAAAACGATCAATTGTAGCTCATTTGTTTTACCGAAGGGTTTAAAACATTAGTACTTATCCTATTTTCACAGTATTTTAATGACTCAATTCTCATAGAGTCGACTTCAACATTCTTGTATTACACTCTTATTTTTCATTTTAGATCTTTGAACTTTTTTGTTATATTCCAAATCCCAATTATAAAGTCATCAATATTTACGATTACCAAAGGTGGCAACTGTACTTTATTTGTTACTAACTTGTGATTATTAAAATGTGTCTTCATTGTTTCATTTGCTTTTGTTCATTACTTAACTCATTCGTCCCTTACTTTTGTTCATGTCGAATGAACCTTTGACATAGGTTCAATTCTAACGACAATTACAAAAAGGGTGAAAACGGCCATTAAATTAATTCATGAGATTTAAAATTAATTAATTTTAAATCTCATGAACACATAAATGAAACGTCGAATAAAGTGATTATTATTGAATAATAGTACATGAATTTTATATTTACTTGCATAAAATGTTAAATTGATTATCTTTATTATATTGTTATGCGTGAATTGTGTTACATAATTTTAGCAAGGAAATTTACATCAGTACGATATTATTATTTATGCACATTATATGAAGAAAAAATTCAATTAGGAAAATATTTTATTCTCAAAGCATTCAATTTTAATCTATTTAATACATTATGTAAATGATATTAACGGCATTATGTATTAAAAATATTCATCCATTCTAAAGAATTATTGACAACAAATAAAATAATACAGGTTGTAAAATGAGAAAGAACACATTCCTTAAACATTTAAATAATAGCTAATATAAAACTAATGTTTATGTCTGGATTAAATAATGTGTGAACAACCACCAAAGTGTATATTAAAATATAAAAAGAGACTCAAATATTCAAGTGACAATTCGCAGCGTTTGGTCAAGCCTCAAAAGGTAAACAAAGGGAGATGTGAATGAGGGCTTCAAAACTGCATGAATTCCATTTGTAAGAACACAAGGAATCCTCGGCACGATTGGGAAAATCCACATGTCGTGTGGAAGAGAACTTGCATTGAAATTGGTTAAAAACTCCCTTGATTGTCTTCCTTCTCCTACCTGTACTATTATTTAGCGTACCTGTATATCTAACATTAAGTATATAGTGTTATTATTTAGGAGCTGAGCAGGTGAACTTGATTAACCATTTAATCAGATATAATGGATAAAACAGAGAAAGCGATTCCGTGTGGAGGAAAGTCAGCAGGGAGGACAATAGACATCTCAACTAACAATCCTCTATTTACTCTCGGGCCAATGGAGTAAATGAGAACGGGATTAAGAGGAGGAGGGGAAGAACATGTGGAGAGTGACAGGTATGAATGGTCCTTAATTGCTCCGAACAACCAAGGTGAAGGATTTATACAGAAGAGGATGGAATGCGGCGGAGGAATCGAGGGCAACTTTATTTATATGGTTCTCTATGGATAAATGGATATAGAATTAAGACGAAGGTTCGTACAAGATATTCGACTGCTCTGACCCACTTACTCCTATAATGTAAGTACTATTATTACGAGGCTCAACCAAATACTCAAATGGCATCGTACTTTTAATGTACTCATTATAATCTAATGTATAACATATTTATCATTACTCATTACATTCCTCAAGTCAACCAAATCCGAAATACTGGGGCTTTTGATAATGTTTAACAACTTTTACAACTTTGTTGAAACCAACTTCGCATACAATTTTGTTTTATCTTTCATTAAATCTAATTACCTCTAATTTCATACAAAATGCACATTTAAACGAACCTTCAGTATATAAAATTACTTATTCCTTTTAATTCCTATTTAACACTTTACAAACAATCGTAATAACAAATGTATTTACAGACACATTACATAAGTATGTATTTATATGATTTTGTATACCATATTTTGTATACAATATGAAAATATTATATTTCATTTTTATGCACTTTTAAAATAAATCTCTGTCAAGTCATAGAAGAACATCTGGTTGATTTACATCAATTAAATATTATACACAACATATTTCATAAACAACAATGTACAACTTCTGAATTCTGTATCATAAATCAAAATTCATATAGTTTAAGTAGGGGTTTGTGGTGGATGGTGGAAGATAATCATTAGATAACATTGTAAATTGAAAAAAATAAGATGATTTGTCATTTTCTATTCTCACAAATTACAATATAAAGATTCTTCAATTGAGGTATTTCCCTTTTGCTTCAAAGTAATGTAAAAAAGATATATAAAACACTTGAAAATGATCCATTGCATGTTGATATAAAAAAGGTAGCTTGAATGCATTTTAATACTCGGAAGTATTCTCACAATGTAAGGAATACAATAGCAGTAAAATCTTATAAGGTTTTAAATAAGTCAATGAAGCAGCACGAGACACGCGAAGGAATATCTTCACATCACTCACATGTTTCGGCACATAAAGTTATATAAAATCTTGGTTTAATGAACTTGAAAATTCACCAATGTAATACATATAAAAATGTATTTATCTGCTCAATAAATAGTTGTATATAAATCGGAGTTTGATATAAAAAGGGACGTGGTTTTGTATGTTTTATATTTATCTTCGTGTCTCAATTCACAAACGAGGTTTAATCATAACATTTATCTGGATTTTTATCATATATCTAAATTATATGGTTAGCATTATGGTTTGGAAGCGACCTGAAAATGATGACAAATGAAAGCCGGTCTCATTTGTTGGAGAGTAAATTTGGAAATGGAGGAGGTAAAAATAAAAATAATCTTTGTAACACATCTTCAGTAAGTCTTTTTTAAGGTCAATTAGAAACTTCTAATTTTCACGTACTCGAATTTTTGATATACTCGGGATTCTCGAACCCAGAGGCAAACACGGAGGATTTAATGTGAATTGAGCGGACGCGGACGAAGAGAAAAGCCGCGACGAGCGTCGCAATGACAAGGAGCAGAAGAAGCGTCACGAGGCCCCAAACGAACGAAGCCACCGACATGCAAACACCGTCAAGGTCGCTTCGGTTGCTGCTTTCAATCACCACCGAATCGGAAGAGTTGGAATTCCCTCCTAAACTAAAAGCGACGTCTCCTGGAGCCACGACCTAAATACGTTAAATGCCATTCCAATTATTAAACCGCTAATTAAAATCGTCAATAAAATTCTTGCCAGTTGAATTAATTTCTCCAATTGAAATCTATCAATTTTGTCAATTAAAATGTGCTAATTTTGGCAAATCTCTCAATTTTTGTGAAATAAAGTTTGCCAATTTTTGCTAATTAAAATTGCCCTAAATTGAATCATATAAAAGGATTAATTATTTGGGTCATAAAATAATATTAATTAATTTCAATAAGTAGTTGAAAAAATAATAAATTCAAAGTAAATATGAAAAGAGAAAAAAAGAAAAAGGATTTTTAAGCATTGGATGGGATTAAAAGGAAAATCATTTCCCAACACGTGTGCCCGAAACCTCCATTAATGAAGGTTCCATAATAAAGTGTATATAAGAAGAAGGAGCAAATAAAGAAACAATTAAGGTGCAGATTGAAGGAAGTCACGGTTGAGAGAGAAAGAGTTAGGAGTGAATGAAGTTTAGGTGACCTGAATGACTCGCGTCGTCTCCACATCAGTCATTTCCTGTGCCTCCCTTTTATAAACGTGGGAGACATGAAGGAAAATGTCTTTGGTGTTGCGCTTTTCCCTCTTCTCGGCCGCTTCGCTTTTGTCGAAGTCGACGGATCGTGGGCGACCACCAAGGGCCGTAAAAAGCGATTCTTGTTCTTCCTCTTCTTCGTCATCGTCCTCATGGAGGAGTCCTTCCCTTTTGACGCTTGAATATCCGCTGTGGGCCATTTGGGGCGGGAGTGGCGGGAGAGGCGGGAGCATGATATGGCTCGGCTGAGATGGGTGGGAAATGGGGACGGGAATCAACTGAGGTTTGTTGTATCCCATGTGGGACCCCTTGACCTCCATTGGCTTCCCTGGAGGCGCAATTCTCTTCTCATCCTTCTCAGAGGAACTCGCCCGTGGCGGCGAAGCGATCGTCTCTTTGTTCTCCGAGTACGCTCCGTGAGGAATTCGCGGATCTGAAAAGATTCACACCATCAACCTCCATTGCTAAATCACATTACTACCTTTATATAAAATTCCTATACAAAATCCCTATATAAAATGAGCTAATCATAACGATAGTAGATCTAATCCCATTGTCCTCCTCAATTCAATATAAAAAATATTTGACAAAATTGAATAAAATTGTGAAATCCCATTGTCCCCAAATTGTCATAATTCTTTAACTTCAATAACTTCTTTACAAAATTGCAAAATCGTAAATTGATCGTTATAAAATAATAAAATACCCAGAAATCCTTAAAAGAGCAAAATTGATTTTTACCTGGAACTGGATGTGATCCTTGTGGTAAAAGTCCCGGTGGTCCATAAGGCTCTTCTCCGTTACATTTTGGTTCTGGGCATTGGAACCGACAAACTTGGATAACACATTGGAAGTGGACATTCATTGAATCGGGGAATTTGAATGCTTGGAAATAGGCGTAAGACACGACTGAGGCTGAGGCTCCAAAATTCTTAATTTTGTGGAATCTTGACATGATCTTGGGTCTTGTGACACATCCGTACTGGTCGACCAACTGGATAGGAGCCCTTTTTCCATCATGAGCCACGCAGTTCCTCACCAACATGTCGAATTTATTCTCATCGTCTTTGATAGCGAGGACCATCGTCATCGTCTGGCCAATCTTCACAATGCCGGATACTTCAGAAGCCCACGGCCCTTTTCCAACCTACAATTCCAAATCCAATATTATACTTTGCACAAGACATCTCTTTACATTCATCTAAATACATTCAACCACCTGAGACACTAAAGAGCATAAGTATATAATATGAAAAATATGAATGATGTTTCTCTCCTGTCATTCTCATTTATCATTCATAATAATCGTTACGGCTTGTAAATTGAAACAACTGGCCATTCAATCAAACTCATTTGCCTCAGTTGTATTTATTATATTTATTATTTATTAAGCTTTCTTTTGATGTTTTGATGCTTTGAAGCAACTCCATGAAATCAGCCCAAGTTTAATTACTCTTTAAATCCAATTGAATGTAGAGTAAATGAATGTGGCTTAAATGCGGAGTAAATGAGGGTTCGAGAATGAAAAATGAAAAAAAGGTTATTTACAGAGCGTGAAAGGTAAGTTACACATTTAGTAAAGCTATGTTTGGGATAATCCATATGTAAGTCTCCTTACTTAAAATGTAGTGAGATTATGTAAATAGAGAGGATTAATGTTTTAAAAAGCGATGGTTCCTAATATGTGATTATTTGAGATGAGGAAGTAGGGTGGGCGTAAGAGGGTAAATGGGTTATAAGACTCGTTGAGTAACTCATCTTCATCTACGAGAGATCTCTGAAGGCTGAAGAAGAAGCTCATCAAATTCCCGGACTATTTCACTCCAAGACTCCAGAAGAAGTAGAGTGAAACGTGAGTGGTTTTTCCCACTTACTCATCCCACAGGTCGGTCTCGTAAAAGTCTATGTATTTATCAGTCTTTTTCTCCTCATCTTATTATTATTGTATGTATGATATAATATAGTATCAGACAATTACGAGCAATTACAAGAACTTGATTACTTTTCTCCTCTATCAGTTATGGGTCAGGCAGGGCAATTATTCAACCAATTTAGTCTCATTTCTTAATCATGAGCTCAATCTCTCCCATTGCTTCACTCAACTCTTCCTCGGATAATGACGAGTTTAATGAGGAAATAAAAACTTAATAAAAACAACCTTTTTTATGGAACTACTTGATGGGGAAAAGAGAAATTTGATTTAACGGGCTTTTTGAAGCCCAATTATTTATATGAATGGGAACTGTAAATGATAGGAAAGTGAGTAAATTGAGCGTTTTTCCAATGAAGGCCAATGTCCAAGAGCTACATGTAACTACTTACATACTTTCATGTAAGAATTTCTTTGTTCTCACGGTATGAAAATAGAAAATTGGAAATAATAATCTTCTGTGGCTTTCGTAAAGGAACGAGCTTTCTATCGTAAAAAATGCAAATCGCTCAAATCGCTTTAAAAGGGATTATTAAAGGGAGCTTCTCAATGAGGATGACGAGCGGTTAAAATTGGATCAAGGGGGATTTGAATAGAAAACTGTTAAGATCCAAAAATGAATAATGACAATTTAATGAAATAATTTGATGAGAGTGAAACTCAAAATTCTTTAGTCAAATCTAAAAGTAAGTATATGAAACGACTACAATGAAACTAACAATGAAATTTAACAATGCCTCTAATGGGGCTTTACACGTAGAATAATATTAATAATTTATTTATATGGTCGAATAGATAAGGAGATTGAACTTACTTGGATTTGCATCCAACATTGCAAATTATCTCCGAGAAAGTTTGCGGTGACGGCGTGGAGCATGTCAACTTGGAATGGTCTGAAGGTGACGGACTTTTCATAAAAGTCGTACCAAGTACAACGAAGTTTCCTCGCTTGGTCCCAAACTTCTTGGACGAGTGCGTCGTATTGGATGATGATGGTATTCTCGACAAACGTCCCAGACGGGGCTGGCCCATAAACACCATTGTTGTTGGCGGAGGAAGTCATCCCGCAGGCATTGAGATAAATGTCGAAAGTTGCACTAAGGTGACCGGACCCAGGGGCCAAATGGACGCAGCTCGGATCGGAATAATGGCCCTTGGAGAAGATCATGCCGTAGAAAGGACGATCAAATTCGATGTTCACTCGCATGTGGGATTTTTCACATTGAACTTGGAGTACTTTGATTTGGGGCATGTCGACGGTGGAGGAAGCGGCTGGCCAGGCATCTTCAGATTGACCTGCCGAAGGGCCGAAGCCGGGCGGGGGAGGACCATGGAAATTAGGAGGAGGGCCGTAGGGAATTGGCGAATGGCCGATTCTTTGTTCAGCTGCCATTGCTATTTGATCAGGGATATTGTTCGGAGATGTCAAACTGTTTTTGTCCGATGATACAATCTGAAAGGAAATTTTAATTTTCTTAAATGATTTGATATTTTATTTATATCTTGTGAACTATTCAGGTAATTATGCAATTATGATATACACCATGATGCATACACCTCAAATATTTATGATAATTTAAGAAATTTACAAAATTAATATTATTTATTTTTAAAATATTTGGCTTTGTTATATTATTTTTTTAATTCATTAAATTAAAACTAACATTAAGTTTTTAAACTTAAATATCCAATTTAAATAAGTTTTTTAAACAAAATAAAGTTGAGTAAGTCAAAGAACTTTAGTCGGATTTAGCCCATTGGCCACAATGAGAGATAATCCGAAAGCATAATAATTTTATGTCCTCGTAAACATTTAAATGTGTCTTTGTTCGACCCTCCACGTGCATTATGCGTCTCTTCCGCTTTTTAAGGCGTAAAGGATCCATTTCATAATGATAATTTAAAAAGGAGTAAGATAAAGTAAGTCATGAGATAAAACGCATTAAAGTATGAGGTGAGGGACAAATGTAAATTATAACAGTTTCGGATTGTGGCTCCTTCTAATTGTGGGTTAGCATTTAGGAGTCGGAGAGGTGGGATTTGGTAAAGATGTGAACGTTAACGTTCTGCATTGTCTGTCTTCACCGCTTCACCCAATTCCCCAACACATTCCTCAGAGATTAGTTAGGATTTAATGAAGCGTCTCGCCTTCGGCTCCGCTTCGACCTCCAGTCCAGGAAGTCTCTGTCAAGAGATGAGCTACTCCGACAGATAGATATAATACATAGAGTATTTACCTGCCTCTACAAATGTCACCTGAAGAACAATAAGCTTCATCTCTCACTTATTATCTCATTATTTACTACTGTGCTGATTCCACGAGGAACCATCTAATGCATTTTTGAGCATTACATTCATAAACTACATATGAACTTACATTCATTCAGTTACTCATTTTTACTAAATCATTGTTATTGTATGTAATATACTGACTGATGCATTCTTCAACTATTAATTGATAATTACAAATGACATTCCTCATGTCAGTCTAACTAATTATTTCTTGTCAATATAAAACCCCTTTATTATTGATTGCACAGTCCAACGAATCCTATGACATACATTGTCAAGTCCTTGTAAGGATAAAAAACCCAAACAAAATTCAAAACACAATGGCTTTATTCCTTTCATTTATGATTCTTGGACTTAATTAGAAAATGTAGAGATTCGAATATGAACTTAATAATAAATATACTTATTTGGATTCAATTCCTAATTTGTGGGTTAAATAAAAAATGGCAAAAAATGTTTAATTACCTTTAAAATAATGACTAGAATAAAGATGTGGTAGAATGAGGGGAATGATCTTCTCCGGTGGGACAAATTCCCGAACTTTGAAAGACTCATACTGGCTGGCATTTTGGCAAATGGTCCTTTAGAGGTAACCTGAAAAAAATTAAAAATTAATAACAATTTAGATAAATTCTTATATTTATGATTTACTGTATAACTTATAATACAACATAAATATTTAGTCAATTTAGTTATATAAAAGACATTGACATTATCCTTCTCAGCTTATTTGACACACATAATCAGATAAACTCAAGTTCAATTGAATCATTGATTTAATCTTAAAGCATGTTAAATCATACAAGAACTTCATTTGTATTCAATCCAACTGATACATCTCCACACTTCCTTTCTACAGTTTACCATTAGCGAACGCGTGCTTGTAATAATATATTTGGTCTGTCGGGGAAAGTGATCCCCAAAAGGTTGTGAACTTTACCATCAAAGTCAATTTAGTAATTGAGATGGTTAACCCTGGGTCGACGTCTATTATCTAAATGATATCCTTATGTCCCGTAAATACAGCTATGTATAGGAATTGAATCATCATAATTTTCCTGACCTTGGGCCATCCAAGCCGGTTTTTTATTAGCAGTACAATTTGGGAGTCAATTTCTCTTCTCGTGGATGTGTTTTATGGAAAACAAAGTCGTCGGTTCACTTTCCTCCAACTTCTTTTTCCTCATTCACTTCCACACTCCGAGTTCCTCCACTTTCCTTTGACGAGATTGAAAAACGAGAATTGTTCCTTAATAATCTCAACGAGTTAATTATTCAAATGTCGTTGAGTAAGAGTCGCTCACTCAATGAATCACTTCCACTTCACATACTTTAAATAGCCAACTATTCTTTAACTCTTTAATATATTAACTCTTAAGATCCGGAGAAGGAACCGAACCGGAGATGTTTCTTATTAAAGGGTTGAACGACGAATGGTAAAGGGCGCTGAAGGTGTTATCTGGCACCCTCCACTCGAATCTTCTCAAGGGTTGATTGGGGAGGGTTTGGATTGAGGCCTTAAATCATCAAAGCAGAATGCCCTACATGTAAAATGTGGTGTGGCTGAGCTGGGGAAGATGCGAGGGAATCTCCCCCACCTTCGCACACTTCCACCGCCTAGATAAGAAAATAGGTAGGAACCGTTACTTGGCTAGTGTGTCAGCCCAAACCCCAGTCAAAATCCACCATATTATTTCCACTTCCAATACTCCTCCATTTGAGCTATATGTAGTTATATGCCTATTTAGATAGGTATTTATACGCGAAAGGTAAGTCAGAATATACTTGTAGTTAAATATACTCCAGGTGAGAGAAGAGGAATGAGGAACGATGAGAGAACTCAACCGTGGACCAACTACAGACCCACATCATTAACAACCACGAGCTCAAACCTCTCCACAAACCATTCAAGTCCAAACCAACTCATTTTCATACCCTCGTTTAAATTTCACTTTATCCATCTACTTAATTAATTTACCCTCATCATCCTCATTACTCACATTGGTTGGCCTGAACGATCACATACAATTCTAATTGAATTTAAATCGTTTTTTGTTATTGGAAATCATTTAATCATTCATTAATCGAAACATTTTTATATTGTTACTCAATTTAATGCTTGATTTAAACCTCAACAACTATTAAATGCTGCAGTTTATTAAATCTCGTCAAAAAATCCAATATATTTATTTAATTTATATCAAATTTAATAATGATACATACATAATTACTAGGTTGAAAAATTCCATCTGGTAAAATAAAATAATTTGATGTACATTCAAATTCTTTACAGTTGAAAGTTTGCAATTTTTTCAGAGACTTTCAATTTTCGTGTGTAGAAGAAATGCGTATGTTTTGGACTTGAAGGATTCGAGAAATTAGTCGTGAATAAAGAGCAAGGAAATGTAAAAATTAGGCGTGTAGAATTCCTATCAGTGTGACATGCATCGTGGATTTAAACTCCCTATAAGAACTCTACATTTAGATTGAACCTCATCTTATGCTCCCTATGAAGAATGGACATCCGGTAGAAAGTTGTCTATCCCTTTCCCATCATAATCCTCTTGGACCAGAACAACCCCTGACGTTCCTTAGCGAATATTTTGCAAGCAGAAAAGTAGAAATTCCACCATCCATCACTCTACTCAAAATATAAATTATTTTTTTCATTGTTCTTTCTTAATGCTCCAAACACCTTGTATCCTTCCATTCAACCCCCCTTATTCTTTCTTTAATAAACATTCATTTGTAAATAGTAATAATAACAGAGAAAACCCTGTTGTGATGATTTCTCACAATTCTCACATGTGTATTTATGTAAGTTAAATTCAATGCGTGAAAATTTATTTACCCATTGACTAAATTTTCCTCATTCATTGGGTCTTTCATTTTAGTAGTTTTGAAAGCTGAGCTCTATTTTTAATTCTTCTTCGTGTAATTTAAAGGAATTGTAAATATAATAATAAATGGCGGTTCCTCGAGTATTGTATTTGATATATTAACCACTTTCTAGTCAATTAAATAATGAAAGATCTACTTGAGGGAATCCGTGTTAAAAGGAGTCCGGGTCATATTAAAAAAGGCATTGTGCAAATGGGAATATCATGACGGGGAAATGAAGTCTATTTGCTCTTCTTGTTCTCCAAATGAAGTCGAGATGGACAAAGGCAAAGTGTCGGTGGAGATGAGCAAACAGATTCGATCTCCAATATAATTTAGTAGTAGTTAGAGACTCCGCAGTTCTTAATCTTGTTTGAATAGCCGGCAAGTGTGGCAAATGAAGAATTAAGTCGGGACAAAGGGAGGGGAGAATTCATGCACTTGCTGACACAGATTCCTCTGCTCAGTTTCTATCTTACACCAAATCACACCGCCTTCTCCGTAATTAAACTATTAAATCGTGGAAAAACTTTCAAAAGCGAATAAATTAAAAGGAAATCTGATAAAGGAAATTCATCTTTCTTTATTTACAATCATGACAGAGATGACATATTTAAATTGTGCATCTTTAACTTATCTTCCAACATTGATAAGTCCAATAGATTAATCATAGGAATTTACAAGAATGATTATCCTTTCAAGCCTTATTATTAAATTAAGTGATTCCTTCAATCGTGTGTAAATCTTCCTAAATACACATACCTAATACAATACGATTGCATATACAGAAATGAATTTATGTAGGCAAATATCTGTACTTATAAGGACGAAAATTTATAAACAAAAAATAGTCATAATTAAAGTTTAATTGCAGTTCATAAATTTAAGCATATGAGCAAAACAATGCCGAATTTTAAAAGTTTTAATGTAACGGAGCGAAAATGGAAAATTCATTAACGTCTGTTTTAAAGATCCTGTTTGCATTCCCATTTAAGATCTGTGTAAGGTATTTGTAGTTATGTAGTTATATTGGTCTATGTGTGAGAGAAATGAAATTTGCGGATTTTTACACCTTTGGTTCAAGATTTGGAAAAGAGAGATTTAGGGTACATTTATTATATGGGAGATGGTCTGAAGGAATGATCACTCGAGGTGGTATTGTATACACGAGACTCATTTGATACAGCCAAATGTTCAGCTCGGCTCATGAAGAGGAACCTTTGAGAAGAACTGGGTTAAAATCCCCTTAATACTACGATCAAAGATGGTGAAGTGATGTATTACAATACCATTGTAATATTCTATTGCATTCAATTACACCACAATGGGATTTATATTGTAAATTCCCTCCTGACTTATGCCCAACTCTCTCCTCTGCTAAATCCCTATTCTTTCCTTTTGCCCAAAAATTGTTTTTTTTCCTTTGACCTACAACAGAAGATGCAGATTCCGAGAATAACCCACACGATTTCTTTATACTCCCAAACTATGGAAAATTCCTCAAGTGGAGTTGATGAAAGCGAACCATTTTAATTGTACACAATGAATTTACAATCACGCGTACAATTAAATTGAGAAAATCGTACACACATTATTTGTATGATAAAATAATGAACCAAACTCTCATTTTAAATTAAAAATACATTTTCTCTTAATAAATCTCCATTTTCTCTATTTAATTATTACATGGATAGAAAAGCAAGATGGGAAAGTGATCAATTGGAAGTTCATATTATGTCTGTCTTGGATGATTCAATTAAAATTGAAACTGAGATAACCCGTGTGTCAACTTTCGTCTTCGTTTCAAAAGGAGGCAAACCACTTTTAATTTTACTTTACATTACATTTATGTAGACTAAGGAACTGAGGGTAAGAGGAAATACCTTGTTGGAGGTGAAGAGTCCGAGGATTGTTGACAGAAGAGCCGTTCACTTGTTTGTTGACATTCCGTAGGTCCTTTGTTTTAAATTTGGAGATTCACGCGGGTGGAAGGCTTCGCTCTGAGTGAGTCCGGATATTTCTCTTATGGGGTAGTAAAGTAGGTAGGAGATTTTCCGTTATATATAAGCTTTAGTAGGACAGAGTGAAGATATCCTCGTACACCCCTTCCCTTATGATCACCATGATAGGAATTGGAAGACAGTCATCTCTAGAAAGCAGATTTCCCCTTAAGGAAACCCCCACGCCCCTAACAGTCTTTACTCTCATTTGAACTCCGCTCATTACGATGCACAAAAGTGGAAGGGAGAAGTAAAGAACCCAAACACATCCTTAAATTTGCATCCCATTCATTCGACTTGTTTTTTCTAATAAATGACAAATGCATTTTTCGCATATTTACAACATTTTACTTCATTTACATATAAGTACTCACTCATATTTGCTCATTTATGCAAATTCATTTCATCAAGGTGTAAATATTATACTAATAGAAGTTTTTAGAAGATGAAATCATCTTGACATCTTGACTATATTTACAATATTTACAAATTGCTATTAGGCCTTTTAAGTCCATAATGTTCTCTGAAGTGTTTGAGTATTCTAGTATACATAGCTTAGATGTACAGAGTTGATATTATATTCTATAGATATAGAAAGAAATTATGTGGACAATTGAAAGAGTTAGGAATTTTGCTAATTTATGTATAGGTAAGTTCGTGTGGGTTTGAATCAATGTCTGGTGGGAATTTGGGAATCAAATGTCAATAATACTTCTAATGTTGATAAATGAAAGGAGACAATGGGGATTTAAAAGAGGGAATTAAAGTGGGTTGTTTGGGTTAATGGGGAAGTGTAAGTTGTGTGAGGCGGGAGTTGCAGTTCAAGTGTTTCGGACAAAAGGAAGAAAGGGAGAGAGGATTATGAGGCCGGCTGGAGAAGTGGACTTGGGCGCATTCTTAATCACCGTTACTCCCATTCTCTATTCATTTGAAAGGGAGTGTAAACCATGTCCAAAAGTTGGTGTTTGTAGGTAAGTAAGCTATTTCTGCCTTCACACAAATGTTCCTATCTCCTCTATCTGTTGGACCAGGACGAAGAACGCATCTTTGTAAACACCGTTCCCATCCGATCGGAAATCCCTTTTCGTTCCGCCTCCAATCTCCCAATAATAAATCAATCCATTTATGCAACCTGCTCTCTTCCCCACCTGCCGCTCAATCCTTTCCCATCAAATCAAATCCAACTTAACCTACTTCAATCATATATGATTTACAAGACCTTCCCGACCTATTCACCTGTCAAGTCCCGGTAAATGAATCAAATTGGGATAAAATTCCAATTAATTGGTTTTAAAATCCCCAGATTTTCATAATACATTACAATATAAATAACTATAAACAGGTATAACACTATAGTACACATAACTTACATTTAAACGATTTAACATAATATAATATAAGTAATATGTATTATTTTATAACTAGCGACTTAGTCAAGTATAAAAAGGTTCAAAAACAGTAGAAACTTTCAAAACTGCAAGGTGTTTGCTAAACCGTCAATTGGGCCAATATGTGGAGTAATGACATGTGTGGAATATTGTAATGTCACTGCCATTATTCACCATTGTGGTATTTGCATTATTTGTATAAGAGTCCTTGTGCTTTGTTCATATTTAAATACAAGGAGTCGACACTCTCCATGTGTTCTCTCGACATGTAATCCAATGTTACACTGGCAATGTATGTCTCGATGTGAGGTATTGAAGTGAAGTGTAAAAAGGTTAAGCGGCACTCAGAATTTATCACTTTGATCAAATGGGGAATCTACGGAGACATCAAATCCCGATACTTTTAACTGGTTGACCATTAAATTGAAGCATAAAGTGGAGAATTTGACAGATGGGGAGAAGAAACAGCGGAGCGACGACCAGGATGTGAAGGGTCCATCAATGCGGCTGTAAAATGAGCCTATAAATATTTGCATCCCTTCGCGGAGGGCCGGGAAAGGACAAAGGGTCTTTAAACGGCAAATCTCCGCCTTCTCCCTCGAGCCCTTAAGTGGTATCCATTAAAGGCCTCTGTCTCGACTTGGACAGATTTGACCTACTTTTCTCCCTCTCCGGATCTCAACTTTCCAACGAGCAAATAAATACACAGATGTAGGAACATAAATTGTGAACATATAATGATAGTTGTATGCATAATGATAGTTTTATGTTCAAGTTCTGTAATAACAACGTAAGATTTGCAGTTGGACTTTTAGCAACCTCTGTAATTGAATGTAGGTAAGGATGTGTTCTGTGTATGTATTCTGTGTGTATGTATTTGTCTTAAATCCTTTGTATTCGGTAAACGTATTAAGGAATTGTTGGTGCAATGGTTTTGTTGAAGGAGTGGAGCGGGAAGACAATGGGTCCTTACATGTGTATCCGGTAGGTGTGTCGGGAAGTTTGAAAGAGAAAGTAGGTAAAAAAGTAGGATTCATTTGGGTTTGGATTCATTTGATTTAGTCATCCCTTGTCCTTTCCCCTTTACAAAGACTCCTTCGCCCGAGTGAGTCTTAATCAGAACCCGTTAACGCTCACTCACAATCACAACATTTATATGTCAAGGCTTTTTTGGGGATACTCAAATTCCTCAAACACCGCATTCTCTTTTTAATGTCCAACTTACACCTTTTAATTTTTTTAACAATTTAAGTATGACACCGGTCAGAATTTGGTCAATTGGGCTTAAAATACTTTTAAAAGAGAATAAAAATATAGCTTAGGAAAATGTTTGTTCCTCTTATTTTAATCATTTTACATTTAACTTAAACTGAATAAGAATAAGCTTAAGAATACAAAATTATCCAAATATGAAATGATTGGAATTATACACAGAAGACTTTCTCATTCATTTCAAAATGATGGATGTCACATTTGAACACTGGGAGGATCATTGTGAAGATGAGAAAGGATTTAAGACATTTAATACATTTAAGAGAGTGGAATTGTATGAGGAATCATAATTTACCATATGTGGTAAATGATGGCTGTTAATTATGACAAGAATGGATTGAATGAGTTCTTTGGGGAATTCCTCAATGAATTTCTTAATCCCAAATGAGAAATTTTCCTCCTACGCATTTGACTATACGGATGGTCTCACCTATCCTGATTCCCTCATTTCTCCACTTCATCTCTAATTGTGAATTGATGTCTTGTTTGGGCAAACCCTCTGACACTCAAAAGAACTCCATTGAGTTCATCAACTCATTTAAATGAGTATTATTAAGAAGTTCCCTTAAATAGATTTATGGACACTCCAATTATGATATTGTTTTATTCGACACATTCAATTTCATTGTTCTTCTTCATCTCAAGAAACTTAAAGCTTTTGAGGTTGACGCAAATGAGAATTGGTTCATTTTTCACTCAACGTGGGTTTCTAAAAGCTTCAATGGAAGTTCACCGTGGAAAATGGGATTTCAATAAGATGACCGATGAGTCTCCAAGAATGGGATTTTAATTAAAAATGCCCTGAATAAACAGCCCACCTTTACGCATTAGAAATTAGAAATTTCCCGCAATTTGATTCTGTCAATAAAACAAATTCTTCAATATCGATAATATGAAATCATTAAAAAGGGGTTATTATTATTATTTATGATTTTCTATCCTCTTTCCTTCTATTGTCCTCAGATTGAACTTTGTACTACTTTTTACATGATAATTAAGGTGCAAATACAACTCAAATGGATTTATATTTAATTTTAGTTATGTTTATGTTTATGTTTATATTGATTCTACTTCATTTTTAAGAGGTTTTCCTTGTACTATATGTTAATTGTGAAAAGGTTAAGAATATAATACTATCAGTAATATCTGTATTTGTGTCAGTCAGCGACCATATGAGTAACTAATAATATAGGAGTATCTGTAGTATTTATGAGTAGCATAATGAAATTTTTTGCGAATCACATTTTAAAGCTTAATGGTTCATAATCTTTTAATTGTTCGTTCTTAATCTCCTTTTGAGACGCATGTTAAGAATGATGTCGACGAGATTGTCCCACTCCACGGGATTGTTCAACACGGAGACGATGGCTATGATGGTACAAAAAAGACATTTTTCTCTAAATACAAAAACATCCCTTTCTTGAATTGCTTTTAAAAAAACGTTAAATGATACACCATTTCTAAAAGAGGAATTTGGCTCCCAGGTTAGGTCGTCGTTCCTGATCCATAGAGTTCTAAAGGGCTTATTTTCGCTTTCTCTCTTCCTTTTTTTAAATTGCCCAATTCACTGTTTAAAATAACAATCCCCAAATTTGAAGAGTGTCTTGGAACAAACAAAGAAAGATTTCTCTTTCAATAATAAATAACTTATTCTCCCAACTTTTCAATCGCCCCATTAAATAATCATCTTCAAAAAAGATCTTCCAACCACAGATTTTATTTTTCATTGGAAGGTGAAAAGGTAAAATTCTGCACAACCTTCTGCAAATATTTAATCATAATAAATATTATGTTTAAAGTCAATGTTTTAACAAATAGAAAGGATGAAAAAATTAAGACATGATATATAAATAAACTAAAGAACTTCATTAAATAAAACACACTGATAATTGCACATAACAAACTCTGTTCTATGCAAGTGTTTAGCCAAGACATTCGACACTTTAATATGAAAATTAACTTCTTAATAGATTAATGTTATTGGAATCTCCCTGAATTTCTGGTTTATATAAAAATGTTATATATTTAATTTGTATTTTGACTTATGAGATAAGATTATCAGCGACAAGTTGATTATCTAATTAAACATATAATTGCTCATGTAACAATAATAACAATAGGGTAAGGAAGAATTTAGGGAAACCGGTGCAACAGGAGAAGGGACGAGAGAGCCAAAGAAGCAAATCAACCTTTTCTATCTTGGACAATGAAAGATTTCAGTAGCTCTCGTCGACGACTCCTTTCATATGCCAAGAAACTCGAAGTTGACAAGACAAGTTTCAGGATCTTTCATTTAGGAGGAAATTGTATAAGAATAACTGATGGTAAAAGCCAACTTCAAAATTTCACGACTTTGTCAACATTTTATGTGATAAAAGAAAATCGCGATTAATTATGTTGAAAATATTTTCACTTTTATCAGGAAAATTATTGATTAATGATTAATGAGAAACTTAAAAGCTATTAATTAACTAATACAGTTAAAAATACATGTTGTAGGAGTAGAAATGATGTGTAATTCAGGGAAAAATAAGAAAGTCAAATCAACTCGACCACTAGATATAGCGGAAATTACTTGTAAAAGTTAACTGTTGTGCTCTGTGTTAATTAAATTCATTTATCGAAAGATAATTAATTAAATAGTCAAGAAATCTGATATTGATTGTAAAGATACAAATTAGGGTTAAAGCATTAAATACAATTGCTACTCATTTGAGGTAAAATATTATTATTATTATTATTATTGAAACAATTTATATCTTATAAAAGTTTCCCATTAAAGTTTCGTCAACTTTAGTGTTTTCACAAGTTGTTTGTCACTCCTACTTTATTTATATAATAAAACAAGATTGAGAAACAAAACAAGGAACAGCTGTTCTTGAGTCATTCTTTAATCACTTTGGTTTATTTGCTTAAACGATAATCTTTTCTATATAACACTTTGCTTGGAATAAACCAATTCTAATATATAAGTAATTTTAGTTTATTAGTAATTGTCAAACTGAGAGCTCATTATTATTCAATGATGTGCTTTCATTTTAAAAATCTTTGTAATTTATTCTCGATTTGTCCGTTTATAGACTCAAGAATAACAGCAATACGAAGAAGAAGAAAAATGCAGAACGTGCTAAATTCTATGAAAGGAACGGCTCTTGGAGTTGCTGAATATTTAACACCCGTTTTAAAAGCTTCGAAATTTCAAGAAACTGGTGTTATAACTCCTGAAGAATTTGTGGCTGCTGGAGACCATTTGGTTCATCATTGTCCAACATGGCAATGGTCTGCTGGAGATCAATCGAGAACGAAAGCTTATTTGCCGAAAGAAAAACAATTTCTTATAACAAAAAATGTGCCTTGCTACAAACGCTGCAAACAAGTAAGTAAAAATACAAAAATAATAAAAATTGTCCAATTGAACTCGTTTTGATAATATAAATAGATAGCCAAAATGCTATTTATTTTGATTATTTTCTGAGTGTCTTATTTACGCTATTTTTTAGATGGAGTATGACAATGTTCAAGAGAAGGTCTTAGAACCCGATGATGATGAAGGTAATGAAATCTACAAATTAATTTCGAAAGTTATAATATTAGATATTTATAATTTGAACTTGATTTTGAGTTAATTTAAATTGGTTATTCTTATTTAAGGTGGCTGGGTTGACACTCATCATTTCGAAACAGCTTTGGAGCAAAAAGTTGTTGACATGAGCCTTGAAAATGACAAAATGTCTGGGAATGCCAAAAGAGTGGAAGCACAAAGCAGCAATTCTGATGACGAAGGAGAAGCTGTTGACATGGACGAATTCGAGACGGCTGGCCTTCTGGACGAAGAAGATCCTCACAGCTTTATTCCTGCAAAGGAACCAAAGTCAACTAATGACGATTCTGGAGAAATCATTCAAACCCGAACATATGATCTTCATATAACGTAAATATTAAATATATTATTACATACTTGTAGATACATTTTTAAGTCTTGGTCATTATTATTTCCTTATTAACTCATTTGTTCAAAATCTCTTCAAAATCAAATAATTGGCTTTGCAGAGAATTCATAAAATAAATAGTTTGATATTTTTTATTCTAGTTATGACAAATACTACCAAACTCCTCGACTATGGCTATTTGGATATAACGAGAAACGCGAGGTTCTTCCTGTTGAGCAAATGTACGAGGACGTGAGTCAAGATCATGCCAAGAAAACTGTAACAATGGAGAACCATCCACATCTTCCGAATGTCGTGGCAGCTTCTGTTCATCCTTGCCGACATGCGGAGGTCATGAAAAAGATCATTGAAACTGTAACAGAAGGAGGGAAAGAACTCGGGGTGCATATGTATCTCATCATTTTCCTCAAGTTTGTTCAAGCTGTCATTCCAACTATTGAATACGACTACACACAAAATTTTACTTTTTAAATTGTTCAATTTTGCTCATTCGTTTTTTTTCTATTTGTAAATTCCAGTTTACAAATTATTTCAAATGTAAGTTACAATTATACTTCAATAAGCACAATGCTTAACAATAAATTATATGATTATGATAATAAATTGGGAATTAATTACTATTTGTACAATATAATTTATTTTTCATAATGGCAAACATTATTTAGCCAAATTCGTTTTTACGATTTCCGAATTTATTAACATTTAACATATGACATTATATTCATTTTTTAATTTTTATAACATTGATATTTCTGCATGGCATTTAACATTATAGCATCATGATCATCTATTACTAAAATAAACAATAGGCAAGTTTTAATGATTTCCTTCTTTAAGTATTACATTATCATTATACTGTTTGAATGTGAGTTTATTTTTTCAAGAAGGCAAATCCAAGTGCAACAATTGCTCCCACGGCCAAAATTCCTCCACCAGCAATGGCTGCACCTTTAATAGCATCTGAAAAGAAATAAGAAAAGGTTTATTTTCTCCATTCACAACAATTTGGGTATTAAATGCGAATGGGTGATTTACCAGATTCCATCGATTTCCTTACGGCTTTTTCCAAATCTTGAGCTTGACGGTTTCCTGCTTCAATCTGAAAAGCAATGAAAGGTCAAGATCTTGATGTAAAAGATAAAAACTCGAACCTGAAGGAGATCTTTGACGTATTTGATTGAAGTTGTGTATTCCTTTAACCGGGCATAGCCAATAGCCACCGTGTAGAGATAGTCTTTCTTCAGATCTCTCTCACTATTGCCTATTTTATAAGTTACCAATTTGAACATGCAATTTATTAATTATATCCTTAATCCGAATTTTACACGATTCACTTAGAGTTTATGTTTACGCAACCAAACTCACGCCACATAATATAAATTATCAGATCCACTAAACTATTTAATAATTGTAAAGTGCAATGATTTTTTAATTACTTGACAAGAGTTCTTCAAGAAGGTGAACGCCTCTCCTTATATCCGAATTGTTTTTGGATCGAACCTATAAGAAAAAACAATCAATACAATTTCCAGTATTAAATTAAACAAAATTTAATGACAGTTTCAAAAATGATTCCTTATTGAAACTTACCAAACACCAACAATATTGGAATATCGTATCATTTTTCAATGTGCCAAATTTCTTCTCTTCATTATACTTTGTTTCAAATTCCTGCAAAGATAATGAACAATAAAAATTACTTTAAGGATAAAATGATGGTGAGAATATTAATTTAGGACTAAGGCTTAAAATGAATTAATAAATGTATTATTTAACCAACCTTCAAATACTCTTCAGATACAATATCGTTGAGAATTTCAGCCATGTTGTTTAATCTAAACCAAATCAGCAATTAATGCACAAGATTAAGATTGTTCTCCTTTTATTAATTAATATAATCAATGAAAAATGTTATGATGAATTATTTAATTTATTAACTTACTCCAAGTCAGAGGAAAAGGGAAATAAGAACGGTCAGAGCGATTTTCCAAACTGGGACAAAACTTACTAAATAATTATAAACAATAATATAATGCTAACGTGTGTTTTGATTGAGCAATTAATATGTTAATTAACCACTAATATTTGTGGACTTTCTGATGCAATACTTTAACAAACAAGATGACAATTCAGTCGAAGAATCGAGTTAATTTAATGTTAAAAGTGAACGTGAATGACGTAAAACACGCATGGAATAGCGTTGAGTTAAAACCAAAGTTCAATATTACCCAAATAGAAACACTTCCTCTGATATCAATGCATAAAAGAAAGAGCAAAGTGGGAGCAAAGTTAAAGGGAGAAAATCCATAAAGCTTTGTAACTTAAATTCCTTCTTTAAATATTAAATAACATCCCTACTTGTATTAATTATTAATTAAACAATATTTTAGTATACAGCATTAATCTTAAAAAATTTTAATTGTTATTTATTATTTAAGTACCACTATTCGATGAAATTACCTATTAGCAAGACCCAGTTATTAAAATAATAAATAAATAATTTAATTTAATCATTGACATTTTACTACTTATTGTTAATATAATTGTTTGCAATTATGAAAATCTAAAGTCAATAATTCTTATACATGTAAATAATGCTTTAACCGAAATTGAATTTGTATTTTTATTTTGTGGAGAAATATTGTGAAATAATTGTGATAAAGAGCTTTAGCTTCATTGCCGATTTTACATTTCATTTTTTCCATTGGGAGGAACGGAGAGCGCAGAGTAGAGAAATGTACTTGACTTTAAGCCGAAGTTACAAGGCAATTGGCAAACTCAGGTATAGCTCAGGTATGCATATTGGAGTTTTGCACAGAATTGGATGAAAGGGTTGGCGAGATAAAGACAAGAGCAGAGTTGGTGAGTCAGTCCAGGCTCAGAGTGGCGAGAACCAAGAGCTCCAACCTACAATGACAACGAGGAGGATCTCGCCAACTTCACGGTCATAGGAGATCTCACACGACGACGAGGATGAGCCTTGTCACTCTCTCCTTAATAGCTTTCGTCCTCTCCGGTTGTCAAACTGCCCCACTCCCAGCAGCGTCATCCAACACGGGGGCAATGGTAATTTTTTAACATTCATTAAAATAACCAACCATTTATTTATTACAATTTTGATATTATAAGGGAAATCCCAATTGAATATTTTTAAACAGTGAATTTTTAAAATTAAATTATTCACATTAAATTAATTCACATTGATTAATGCGAATAAGAAAATTGTGTATTGGTTGATAAAAGCCATTGGTTAAATTAAGACACTTCAATGTACATTGACTCCCTGTTTAATCACTTGATCTCATTGACGTAAGTAGTAAGAAAGCGATTTGCGAATTCAATGTTTAGGTTGAGAAAATTTTCATCTTTTATTCCTTAATTTCTTCTTGTTTTTTGTCTGTGATTAATGAAATGCGTCATTGGGTTTTAAGGCAAATATCATGAAAACTCCTATCGTATCATTTTGAGTTGTACAAACAAGAAATAAGAACAGACCCAAATACATGTTCAGTTTTATCAAAGCATTAAAGCACATCTATTTGACCTCTTAACACTTTTTAATTTTAGCCCTTTGTATCATGAATTTAAAACCTCGTATGTTACTCTATAAGCTATGACTTTATATTCAATGACACTTTTAAGTAAAATGAAGGTTTGTTTCATTTTCATGCGAACCATTAATATCGTCATTAGATCTCATTTATATGCATCATTATTTATATTAAAAAAATCTCTGAAGGGTTGAGTTGTAGATAAGGTAGGGGAGTAATTAGAGTAATCAAGATGTGAGTAAAACCTAATAAATTGCAAGTCCGTTCATTCTAAAGATTTCTGTGAAACGATTAAAACAAATTATGAATGAACATTGTTTGTTTTTTAGAACTATTTAGGCTTAAGAAGTCATTCATAAATTGAAATTGAACACTTTCTTTGAATTTCTCGTTATACGTATGACAGATTCACCTAAAATTCTTAACTAACAATAAGCCAAATACAAATAAAATAAACAATTAAATTAACAAAATTGGTACAATTTATTATATCAGTAGTCTAAAGGTGTGTGTAAGAAAATTTACTCAAATCGGCATTTGTAAGATAAGTAATACCTAACCTAACCTGACGCGTATATAGGAAATAAAAAGTATACCTACAATTGATGAATGAGAATTATGGCAAAAGAACATTTAAAAGTTTCTAAGTTTTATTGTAGTTGAAGCCAACTCATGGCGTTTATATAAAAATACAAAGAGTTGAAGCTCTTCCTCGATAAAAAATCATTTGGCGATTCTGTAGCTTTAATTGAATGACTCATCTCGCTGGCCCAGCCTTCAGAATAAAGTCATTGTCCCTCTGTAAATTCACTACTCGTAAAGCTTCAATTTTCAACATTATTATCTCAAATCTCTACTTTATTAGCAGAACTTCTCAAAAACCCTTAATGTATTGACACCTAACATGCGGAAATTATGCACATAAATAGGTAAAATGGTAATTTACTTCAAAGTTGTTTGTTTCTCTTTCTATAAAAATTAAAGCATTTGGTGGGAAATTCCAAACAAAAGATCTCACCCAACTCAGCCATTCAAATCGAGTTTGAGAGCATAATTCCCCAAGTCTCATCCCAAAGGAATTTGCATTCATCCATTGTTATGAACTCTAAAATTGAACTTCTTTCACCGTTAGAACTTGTATGACTAACTTGTTTAAGAACCCCTTCTTATAAATATTATATGGTATTTCAATTTTTTAATCTTTCACTACACATTTTATGTCGTCTGGCTGTCTGCATGTAATTTATTTTCAGCTCATTTAGCCACTTTTTTGAAGAACCTCCAATGAGTCAAATGACACATTTCCAACCAATATAGTTAAGGAGGTGAATTCTAATACTAATACAAATATTTAAGGAGGTGAAATGAAGAACTCTGTCAATATTATTCATCCATATACATATGTACATAAAGTCTATAGATATTGCTTGATCCTTAATAACAAAAAAGTCCCTTGTGTCAGTCATGTAAAAGTATCAAAAACACATTGTCCACAAACATAGTTAAAGTATTAGTCATCGTAATACGGCACATAGTTGCTGTCTAGTATGAGTAATGATTTTATGATCAACCCAACATGAAAGTAATTGTAATAGTACAACTCTCAAAAGTTCCATCAACCTTTATTAGATCCAATATGACTTTACAACACTTACAACACCTTTAAAGTTATATGAGTTTTCGCGTGCTGAAAGAGACAGTTAGGAAGAATGGCGCATTCATATGGCTATATGCACACACCTGAGTTGCATGCGGAGTTGTGAATAGGAATCCTGTTTGTTGATGTTGAGGTGCAGTTAGTCATGGAAGAACCGCGGATGTGATCTTGCATGCAAATGAGTGATGACTCAACCTTATCCTCAATGTCATTTGTTGTCCAGAGGTTGAAGAAGAATTTCTCCAGGGCCAAGATTGGGTTTCGCAATGTCCACGTAAGGCAGAACCTCCATCACTCACCTTCCTCACTTATCTCCAAGGGTCAGAATTTCAAGTTCGACGAGGAGAGCGATAGCGATTGAGATCACATTTATAACCAAGTAGTTACAAATATTTACAATATTCTGATCCCGGGAGTCGGAGAGAAATTATTCCATTTCTATTATATTACTTATATTGATGTATGTATTTCCCTAGTGGACTGTAGAGAATTTGATATTGAACTTATTAAGCTTCCGTGCGGCCCATTTTCATTCCTTTCCCCTCAATTATGTAGTATTTATATGGAGCAAGAACATGACCCATTTAGGCCCACTCCGCCACAACATACCCAAATCGCGATCATCTCAAGGAGTAAAAATCGTCAAGAGTAAATAAGCAACCTTAAACTACAGATCTCAATCAATTCCCAATCTTTTCATCAATAATAGACGACAAGAATTTGGATATTGGATATTGGTATGTGTATTATTTTAAAGAGTTATTAGATATGTCCTCTCATGACATAAAGACCTTTACATAACTCCATTGTTTTCAACGGTAACATTTCTCCGGTTTGTTGTTGATAGAGAATTTATATGGAGCGACCTTCCGGTTCAGGAGTTTCTTTGGCCTTCAGTTGAACCCTCAGCTCGGTCACACCAAATATCTTGATATCTTTAATGTGCTGGGAATAGGAAAACGAAAAGACTCATTTCCTCTACCAAATTCTTTATTATGCCTTCTAAACTATGAATGTGTTTTGTTGACGTTGGTGAGAAAGCAAAGCGACCCGGGCATTGAAAAGCTTTCAAAAAGAGCGAATCGATTCCTCGCCTGTTTTCTTCGGCTTTATTCCCTTTATTCACCTGAGTTGGTCAACTTAGGCATAAATCACTACAACTGGAGTAAGGAAATTAAAAGTTTGCTAAAGTTGATAATGATGGCAAATGGAACATGTTAAACATTTTTACACTTTCTTTACAAATTGCTTTTATTGACTTTTTAACTCTATTTCATAATGCACTATGAACGTATTTGTTCTACTAATTTAATAAGCAAAATACTATTTATCTAATTTTAAAGATAACTTGTTATTTAATTTTTAATGAAAAAAAATCTATCAAGCTACATAATTTAGATCATTTATTTCACAATTTATAAAATATTAATTCAAAGACTTGAAAGCTATTTTTTGATTTTTGGAATTTGCACACTGGAGGATTCCTTCACTTCAACAGTTATTCCAACTCTTTGTTCGGATTCAATTTCTTTACTTAAACCCTTCACTTTTTGACAATTAATTGGACAAAATTTTGGAGAATTCAATTGACGGTTTTCTTTGCTTGTTCCATTCTTCTTCACCAATGTGCAGAATTCTGAATTTTGGCAAATTCGGCCTTTGGTCAAACATCGCTCATTGCTTTTATTCCTATTTGTAGTTCCATAATCCATCATGTATCTGGTCAGAAGTTCACGTTTTTCCTTTTCCGTTCCAAATGGAAGTGAAGTGAGAGAAGGAGCTGTGTTGGGTCTACAGCGTTTTTTCCCACATTCCAATTCCTTCCTTTGGATTCGAACTCCGGCACCTTCGTCCGGCAAACACTCGGGGATTTTCTTCGGAGTAAAGTCGGACATGTATTGGGAAACGCCTTCGAACTTTCCTTTAGGGTCGCATATGACGAGAGTGCTAGGTGGACCAACGATATTTCTGCGTGCTGAACGTGGAGGTTCTTCTTCTTTTTTACCTCCGCCAAAATGCAAATTGTAACTACTCACAGGGTGATCATTATTCCCTGGAAATGCTATTTGAATCTTTGACATGTTCTTTTGGGCAAAAGAACGTCTTGGGTATTCTGAGAAGCAATTAGTTGAACCTTGTATGGTGAACTTTTCTATATGAAAATTCACAAATTATTAACTAATTTATTTAGCTAATTTACTTCAACTCATTTAATTATAATTATTAAACTGAGTTTTAACTAAACAAACCGAGTATTTGATTATTTGTAGTTCCGCATTCAATTTCATCTTCATCACTGCTATAAGTTTTCATTTTGTAATTTTTATAGCTAACTTTAAATATTATAGTTCATGTAATTTAAAGGCCAAGGGATTATGAAAGTCTAAGACGCCTTATTTGAATTTACTTAAAATTGAACAAAAAATGAATGAGTTGAAATAAATGTTTAAATTGAGCTAACAATAAGCTTTGAAATGTTATGGAGTTTAGGTTACTTTTATTTTTTAGACAAATTGAACTTTGAATTTAGACATTAGGACATTATTACAATTGATTGAATACAAATCTTTGAATTATGGGTTAGTGTTGAATATATATTTTTATTTTATTTGTCATCTTTAATTTTGCAAGTTGAGAATGAGTCAATTGATTTTCAAAGATTCTTAACATTTGCCCCTTTCACTCATCTGCATGAAACAAATGATCATTGCTGCTGGCCAAAAGATAATGTAAAGAATGAGGATAATAATCAGGGGTGTGAAGTTTAGGTATGAAAATCGAGAAAATATGTATGAAAAGCGAGAAAATATGTATGGAAATATGTATGAGATTTTTCGAGAATTTTAGCAGTTTATATCAATTATACATCTTTCTGGGACAATTCATAATGACAAATAATCCACATCTCTAAGTTTTCAGTAGTAAAAGACATTCGATTTGGAGCTAGACCAGATTTATGCATAGAGAAACTCCTTTCAACATCGACAGATGTTAAAGAGGCAAACTTAAAATGGCAAACTCGATTAGGATCAGAGAAATTACATTGAGAATTGACTCCAGACAATATTTTAGAATATTGGAATATTATTTCCAAATCAGAATTCTTTTGAAAACCTTTATTAAATTTCTCCAATACAGCAATCCAAAGGCAATACATATGACACATGAAGCAGATAAGGATATTTATGTACTCTCGTTAGAAAGTTAGCTCTTGAGTTCCCGCCTTTTGGAACATCTAAACCATCGCCTTCGATTTTAAGGAATAAAAAATATGCATGCACCTAAACTTCACAGCCCTGATAATAATGAAATCGCATCTTTTGGTCATCAAAAGATAGCAGAGAGGAGCAATTAAAACGGCACAGATGACGAGGATGATAAAATCATTGTTGTTTTTAGCCATTGCTGCTTTTCTTCACCGATTTTCTTCCGATCAGTGCTAAAAGCAAATTAATTAAATTTTATTAATCATAGTTAAATTAAAAGACACATGAATTTTATCTCATTGTTTTAAACTTAGTTAATGCTAATATTTATAGTATGGTAAGTCGGCATTTACTTACATATATGTATGCTTTCAGCAAATGGCCTCCACCATGGAGGAATTATGCAACTTTGAATTCGAGTACGTTAATTAATTAATGAAAACAAAAACGTAAAATTAAACTTTTTCATATCGGAGAATTTCTCAGTTGAGTTCAAGCCATAAAATCAAATAACAAAAATTTAAAAGTTATGGAGTTTTTAAAATATTTTACTTATACACAAAACCTATTCATTTGGGATAACCCTTACGATTTTAAACCATTGGATCAATATTTTATAAGAATTAATTGATATTTAAATTCTTTGATTGAGCAGATGTATTTGTCTCAATTCGGGTGGTTGGATCCGCGGGTGAGGAAACCTGGGGCGGCTGCTCTCGTTGACATCCGGAGTGCCATCAAAGACTTTCAGTCCTTTGCTGGGCTCAACCAAACAGGAGATTTGGACGAAGAGACTGTTGTTCTTATGGGCATGCCGCGGTGCGGTGTGAGGGACAAAATCGGTCCTGAGGCCAAGAGGAAAAAACGTTACGCTCTGCAAGGTTACTCAATACATTGATTATAAAAGCAAGGCTTTTTAAAGCGGAAGGACATTTTAATAATTTCGTGACACTTTTAGGGTCGAGATGGAAAGTTCGCGAGTTGACTTACAGAGTGACCAAATTCCCATCTGGGCTTAGACAATTTGAAGTGAACCAAGATGTGGACAAGGCTTTCAAAGTGTGGGAGGAAGTGACCAATTTGACGTTCACACGACTCGACCAGGGCAAAGTTCACATTGACATTCGGTTCGAAAAGAAGGAACATGGAGATGGAGATCCTTTTGATGGTGAAGGAGGAACATTGGCCCATGCCTACTTCCCTGTCTACGGGTATTTTAATCAATTTTAATCTCTTCCGTCCCACTTTACTCCACACTTGGTTCCATTTCAAAACCATTACAAAAATACCAAATATGATATGTGGTGTAGCTTTGTACAAATGTATCATATGATAAGTATTGATAATATTTTGTTAATATTCTTAACTTCTAAATTGATGTATTGATATTCATACACAAAGGATATGGATATGATTCAATATCACATTTGTCATTTAGTGTGTCAAATCCATAATTGTGCTTGTTTACACTGCGATTACCCCATTTGGGAACAATTTGCGATAAAACTTTGCAAATAATTTTCTAATAACTATTAATGCTATAAGTTTTAGCACGTGGTAAAAATAAATAGCCGCAATTATTTATAATGAAATAATTTGTAATACTTTAAGGGGTGATGCTCATTTTGATGACGAAGAAAATTGGACCGTAAAATCCTCAAGAGGCACGAATTTATTCCAAGTTGCGGCTCACGAATTTGGACACTCGCTAGGTTCATTTGAATATTTATATTTTTAATTACCTAAATGACATCATCGACATTGTCCTCATACTTAAAGAGAATTGTTTTACATGTTCAAATTATTTTTAGTTAATATTTTAACATATTTATTACATAGGTTTAACCCATTCTGACGTTCGAACGGCGTTGATGGCCCCTTTCTATAGGGGATATCAAGAGAACTTTAAATTGGATCATGATGACATTTTAGGAATTCAGGTAATATACAGTAATGTAGTTATACAACGAATTAACATCCTTTTTAATAATACTCATTTTATTTCTTAATATTAAAATAATATTTATATTAAATGGGCTTTTAGCATTTGTATGGGAAGAAAGAGAAAACGTCGGGTAAATCAACTCCCAAGCCAAGACCTCCAGTCCCTGGTGGACCAGTCACTCCCCAAAGACCCATCGATCCAAAAGAATCAAAATTATGCAAAGATCCAAAAGTGGACGCCATTACCGTCATGTCAGACGGATTTACTTATGCTTTTAAAGGTAATTATAAATTAATCATTAACATAATTACTTATTTTACCAATAACTTTTTAGCTGTTGATAATTTTTTATAAAAACTATACACTGAAACTACATTAAAATCTCTATAAAATGTGATATAACGATTTTGAGTACGCTTTAATTCAAAGCGAGTTAAATAATTTTAAATTAAAAGTTAGTTCTTATATTCAATGGTTGTAAATAAATAAAAAATATTTTAAACAGGCTCAGAGTTTTATCGACTCAATGATGATGGAATTGCTCCTGGTTACCCGAGAAAGATAAGCTCAGAGTTTGGATCTCTGCCTTCAAACATAAATGCTGCATTTACATGGACGAATGATAAAACTTACTTTTTTAAGGTTAATTATCTTTCTATATTTCTAATCCTGTTGTGATTCATTTATGATTTATTATATAATTACCTGTATATTAAATAGTATATGATTTTCAACGAACTTTGGAATACTGAGGCTTAATTAATATTTTTGTTAATGATAGGGTTCGCAATATTGGAGATTTACAGACAATTCAATGGATAGTAATTATCCAAAGGAAATCAACGACGGATTCGAAGGAATTCCTTCAGAGATCGACGCCGCTTTTGTTTGGCCTGGAAATGGAAAGATTTATTTTTTTAAGAATGACCAATATTGGAGATTCGATCCAGCTCGACGGCCCCCTGTGAGTGCAGGATATCCAAAACCACTGGCGAATTGGAAAGGAGTTCCATCAAAATTGGACGCCGTTTTAAGATACACCAACGGCTATACTTATTTCTTCAAAGCGAATAAATATTGGAGGTTCAATGATAGAACATTTGAGGTAAAAAATTAATCGAAATTAGTATTTAACTAATTTTTTTTCAATAAATTTTTAGTAGCACATGAATTGTAGTTGTAACATTGTTCAATTAAATAATTTCAATCAATATTTTGATTCAATGTTAAATTGAGTTGTTGCAATTTTAAATGTAGGTCGACAATTCCAGTCCTCCATTTCCACGTTCAGTTGAGAATTGGTGGTTTGGGTGCGGGAAATCGAGTTTGGACTCGATGAAGAACAATGCTCACAACAACAACAAAGACTTGAATCCGAGTGGAGGAGGTGAGGACAATTAAATTGAAAGGATTAATCAAAGGATCTTCAAAATGCTTTTTAAATCTGCTTACGCCATGCTGCTTTCCCCCTTTTTTAAACTTTCAATAATCAAAATTAAAAATTGAAATTGAACAAAAATTCTTCCTCTTTTCTTTCCTTCTTCTACTGAACCAGCAGAAATATGAATTAAATAAATAGGCACAATGAATGAGACGATTGTGATGATTGTAGATCTGTTGTTTAGTCGCTTCATTGCTTCAATGCACATCTGCCGCATGTGTGTAATTGCGAATATGATTAAAAAATAAAACTCTTTCTCTTCATTGTTTGTAGGGAGTGGGAAGTGAAAAGTGTCCCTGTCTAAAATTCATTCTCAGAAATTCCCCGGCTTTAAATTTAGCTTTCTCGCCTTTGCCCAATTCGCCCTCGGATTGGAATCGTTTGGTCAATGCATTTGTTCGACTTTCGTTTAATTTTAATTATTATCATTAATTTCATTCGTTAGTTTATTGAATAAAGATCCAGATGTGAAGGATTTTATCCACGTAGGTTTTAAATAGCCAGAGAGTCATTTTCCACTATTTTCTATTCTTAAAGGTGATGAGGACTCTGGTAGCCCGAATCTTACGACTTCACCTTCGATCACATTCCTCGGACTCTCCTTATTATTACTTTGTAAAACAATTTTCAATATCACACCTCGAGACTTATAAAATGATAAATAAATGTTCCTTACTATTCTTTTTTTACCCAACTCAAAATAAAACTCAAATTACATTTTATTCTTTCATAAAGCATCTAATCATAATCAATGGGTCATGAATTTTTATATGAAGCATTTAAAAAATAATCGTTTGACACATAATGTAAATATTTATTACAGTATTTTGTCACTAATATTTATACATTTTTAGAGTAATTTATAACATTTTCCATTCTAAGCAAATTGGACAAACATTTATAGAATAATCAATTTCGTCTCAATAGAATGCAATTCTTGCATTACAAAATACCATGACCATTTAGAATTTATTTATGTAGGCAAAATATGAAATATTGTATTTTTATGATGAGACTCACATTGAACATTCCCTTATTGAAAGGTAATTTTGCATTGGTTGCTTGTACAAAATGTTGAGAAAGTAAATACAGACGTAAAGAATTCAGCTAAAAATTATCCCATGAATAATTAATATAAAATAGTTTGTAAAGTGGAATCTTAAACACACTTGATGTCAAAATAAAAATTTCAAAGTACATAGCTCATACTTTGTAGATACGTCATTTGATTTTTAGATTAATTATTAAATATGTTTCGTTTCTTCTTATAATATTTAATAAATGGCATTTCAATTACATTACTGGCTCATTGGTTGGTATTTCAAATTCAAACATCGTAATTACTATATTTTATAATAATAAACTTTACGTAAAATCATTTCATATTCATAAGAATCATTTCGTTAAAGCATTTAACATAATATATTGTAAAGGATAAATACAAATAGATATAAAGATATTGAGTCATAGAATAAAAAGAAATAATATCTTGGAAATATCGCGTGACAAAAATAATTCTCAAGGAACAGGTTAATTACCAGATTCCTAATTTAGCCTGATCTGAAAATATTAATATTGAAGGGAAAATGTTTAATAATCAAAAGTAAAATGGCGTGAACAAAACTTTTCATTAGCAGTAAATAATAATGGAAAACAGACTAATTAGACTAGTTCGGCATTTTAAGTTTATAATAATACACAAAGAAATACTTATTGTTATCAATATACATTAAATATTTGTGCATTAGTAAATAGTAAAATCAGTAAATATCTGTAGTCATAAAGGGAAACTGAAAAGAAGAAGTTTCTTAAAATAATAATTTTACTTATTAAGAACCTTTTATAACTTATAAATTGTATTTTGAAAGAGCTTTATACACGACTCACGTTCACAATGCATAGATTAATTGGTCATATAATAAAGGAGCGCTTCATACAATTAACATTTAATGCAGAGCTGACAAATGACACAAAGCGGTAAAACCCCCCAAGTTATTTAAACAAGGTAAAGTTGTCATTTAATTATAATTAATTATATAATTAAGATAAATAATAGTAATAAAATGATTCAAAGTTTGAAAATATTGAAATAATTTAACAATCGGTTGATTTGATATTTTCAGTATTGGAATTAAACACGAACGTGTAAAAAACAAATACCTACAACATAAATCAATCCTTATCAAAATTATTTAGTAATTAATGATATTCTTTGGAAATTTTTAGAATTTTAAAAAAAGCTTTAAAAGTCTCACAATCCCTGTTTAAACACACTTTATAACGAATTTACCCAGCTTGTAAAAATCTCAGCCCTGTTAGAGATAAATGTTAATTAAAGCAACGTGTTAAATATTCAAACTACAGAATTCATTTTTTTCCTGAACTTCGTGTCGCTTGTTGTTGTCCTGCTGCATCTCCGCTCCCAGCAATCTTTTGTCCAATTGCAGCAGCAACGTCAATCCCTGTCAAAGACTTCAAAGCGGGATTTAAACTTCCAATGGTCTTCGTCAGCTCCCCAACCAAACTGCTCCCATCTGAATTAAACATTTATTTAAATGAGGACCTCAAAACCTTTTAAAATTCCCACTTTTACTATCCCCAATGATGACAATTTCGGATGTTTTGGCCAAAGGCGCCGCCACTTCGGCCGCAATTTGAGGCAGAGCTTGTGTGATCATGGCACATATCTAAAAATTAAATAAATGGTAAGATTATACAATAATTAGTACAAGAACAGTTAAACACATTTTAGTTCATTAAGATGAGAAATACTTACTCCGGCATTTCCAAAATTTGAATAAGCATTAGCTTTCAGCTTCATCACTTCTGCCTCTGATTTCCCTACAAATGCAATTGCTTCAGCCTCTGCTTGTCCAATCTTTCGAATTCTTTCTGCTTCAGCACGGGCAACTTCAAGTGTCTCCGTTCTCCTTCCTTCAGCTAAATACAAGAAACAAATAACTCAATTAAGTACAGGTAGCTTATTTAATAATCAAATAAGAAATTAACAATTTGACAAATTATAAAAAATTATTATTTGTCATTAATTTTTAAATTAAAATTAAATTTTTATTATTTTCTAACCTAAGGTTTGAAGTCTGAAAGCTTCAGCCTCCGCTGGGAGTTTCACCGTTGCAACAAGATCCCTCTCCTTCCTTTGCACTTCTTGGTCTTCCACTTCCACCAACTTCCTTCTCTCGATAACATCACCCATCATCTCCTCTTGCCGGACCTTCTGATTCACTTTAGCAGCAGAGAGCTCAAAGGCAAGACGTGACTCAGCCTTGGCTGTATTGATCTCTTTATCAAACGACGCTTGTTGGATCTTATACAAACGGAAACAATCCTCCACTTTGGTGTCCGTTGAGTATTTCACATCCATTGCTGCTTTTTCGCACTCCGACTCCTGCAAAGATTTTTAATTAATCGTCTCCAATAGATCAAGAATTCCACCACGTACGGAGCTAATTATTCTCCCCCTGATCAGCATATTAATTAGAGGATAAATATAGTGAACGAACTCGAATTCCAGCGTCTCGGTTGGCTTGGGCCACACCAACGTCTGCATCCCTTTGAACCGCCGCTGTTTGAGCTTTCCCCAAAGAGCTCAAATATTCCACGTCGTCCACAACGTCTTTGATCGTAAAGGACAAAATTTCAATGCCCATTCGTCCCACGTCTGGGGCGGCCACTTCTCTGACTAAAGCCGCAAATTGATCGCGGTCGCGAATCACTTCCTCGACTGTCAACGTCCCTACAAAATAAAAAACCACAAGGTAAGTTAATCCTTTCTAAATTCAACCGCCCATTAAGATCACATTCGATCACATTGGGATCATTTCATTATCCCTAAATTCTCCAATCATGCGTTCACATTCTTTTCTTTTTCTAACCCACAAAAGCATAATTATCATCGCTACCAAACCATTCATAAAAGCATCATTAAAATTCATTATATATTGATCTCTAGCTTATGTAGTAGTACATTATGAAGGCAGATCATAAACTTAATTCCATAAGCTCCTTATCCAATAATAAATACAACGTGAGAAGAATTAGAAATGTAAAAAAGAAGCTTTAGACAATTTATACTTATTTCATGTACAAATTAAACATACAGATTCATGTACATGATTCATGTGTGCAATTCTCAGTTTTCTCAGTATGTATAACATGTATGGAAAGTTTTAACTGTAAAATTCCTTAACCAGAGCAAGTATAATGTCTATGGCGTCTTTAACTCCCCTAAATGACTCACGTGAGGTTGAAACCGTAATTTAAATTGATTAAAGTATCCAGGAGAGTCCAGAGATTGTTAAACCTCAATCTTAACACTATTGAGGATGATACAAAAGAGGAGTTGGGATTATTCAAACGAGATCCCTCGCTGAGAATGCCAGAAGCGACATCATAAAAAATTCTTTCTTTCTTCTTCTCTCTCTCTCTCTCCTCTCTCTCTCTCTCTCTCTCTCTCAATGATGAGCATAAAAGCAGAGAGGCTTCCGTTCTTCATCTCCCTTCTTTTCATCCAAATCCACCAAGAAGGTGATAAGCTGACCAGCCAAAACCATCTCCCATATAACTAACATCAAATGATGATGAGGAAGAAGAATCCAAAGAACCCAAAGGCAATGGCTCGTAAAATGTGAATTGGCATAAAAAATTCGGGATGTACAAAAAAACATTTTGGTTTTTGCCATCCATTCCTCCGCCGATTAGAATAGGAATAGGCCTTAAAAGGCTCGTAATTGAGTCGAATAGATATGAGGATGGTTGGGAATGACGAGAGAGGACAACAGCCTAATAAGAATATCCACATTGACAAATGAACCTCTAACAGCAGCAGCAACAATGTTATTCTTCATCTCATCTTCAGCTCGTAGTCAGGTCCCTTCCATCATACAAACACATACACATTCGTCCGTCTTTCCCAGTCAGTTCTCATCTCTCCCTTGGAAGAGACAAAAGAGGAATGCCCTCACAATGCAAATTCAATTCTGAATACCCAAATTACTATTTCTGACAGTCATGAGCATGGATTGCTGGGTAGGTTGTTCAGCCCAGTCGCCCACAGGGAGCCAAACGTCGCTCTGCTCGGCCATGTGAAGTGTCCACAGGGCCATGGTGGTGTTAGCGTGGCTCGGACTCACACTCGCTGCTCTTTGGCTCATCCCCATCCCGATCTCCTTCATCGCTTACAAAGTGTACGAGTACGAGGACCCAGAGGGGAAGCCAATTGACTCGGACGTTCTACTTGCCTCGTACGACTTTGTCATCGTCGGTGGAGGATCATCAGGTATTTTTTTTAAAAATTTACATATCCACCAAATACTGACTAATTACATACCATATTCTGATTTATTTCCATTGTCAAAATTCACTATGATCATTATTTACATACCAATACAGATACTTGAATTTTTTATCAAATGTCTCACTCAGTCCCTTACTTAATTTTTTACAATTTTTACAATGCTTTCATTACCTAATTTCTCCCAACTCATCAGACACAAAACCGTAAATTTTAACTATTGATAATTAACAGTAAATGACTTGCAACGAGTCAGTAAAGGAATTTACTACTTTACATAAAAAATAAATAAGACTCTTTAAGATTGGACTCCTTGTTTTATAATTAGGTATTTATGTACATAGGTTCGGTTATTGCAACTCGGCTAAGCGAAGTTCCAGGATGGACAGTTTTGCTAATCGAAGCAGGAGGCCAAGAGCCGGAAATCATCTCAAACACTCCAGCAATGGCTGGATATCTCCAGTTGTCAAATGTGGATTGGAGTTACAAGACCGAGCCGATGACCACTGCATGTTTAGGACTCAGAGGAGCAAGGTCAATCTTTATAATATATTTGTCTCTATCCACTCTCACCATCAATCACATTTAGCCTTTTGGATTAATTTGCATAAATTCAAATTCACAAGATAAATCCCTCCCTCATCAATCTTTAACAATTCTTTTGTGACAGATCCAACTGGCCACGTGGGAAAGTAATCGGCGGGTCTTCGGTCCTCAACTACATGCTATACGTCCGCGGAAACAAGAACGACTACGACCTTTGGGAATCGATGGGAAATCCCGGGTGGGGATCAGAACAAGCTCTTTACTACTTCAAAGTAAGACCATAGTTTAACCTTAGATTAAGTTAGGTTAGTTCCCCTATTAGAAAACCACTAATGTTGAGTGTAAAGTAGAAAGCTGAAGACAACCGAAATCCCTATTTGGCCGCAACCGATTGGCACTCAGCCGGCGGTCCTCTCACTGTCCAAGAAGCTCCATGGCGGACTCCATTGGCCACTGCCTTCGTCCAAGGCGGGGTCGAACTCGGATATGAAAACCGTGACATCAATGGGGAATTCCAAACAGGATGGATGATTGCCCAAGGGACGATTCGTCGTGGAGGGCGGTGTAGTGCTTCAAGAGCTTATTTACGCCCAGTCCGACATCGTCCCAATCTCCATGTCATTCTCCATGCCCATGTGACCAAAGTCTTGATTGAGCCGATCCACAAACGAGCATGGGGGATCTCAATGTACTTCAATGGGAAATATCGAGTGATCCAGGCCAGGAAAGAAGTTGTTCTCACTGCGGGGGCCATTTCGACTCCGCATCTTCTCATGCTCTCTGGAATTGGACCTGCCGCCCACCTTCAGGAAATGGGAATCCCTCTCTTACAAGTAAACAATTATGATTTCATCTTTTCTTATCTGATTAAAGCTACAATAGCTTAATATTTAACAATGCAATAATTTGAATAGGACGCTCCAGTAGGATACAATCTCCAAGATCATATTGGATTCGGAGGCCTTGTTTTTAAAGTGGATCAGCCAGTGACACTTGTTCAACCAAGATTCGAAAACCTCCAGTCTCTCATTCGTTTCTACATTGAAGGATCTGGGCCTCTGGTAATTAAATAATCCATTCCCTTTTAGTATCAATATTAATAATATTTAAAAATTAAATATGTTTACAATAATTAAGCATGATAATAACTAATTGTACTTATATATTCTTTTCAAATTTAGACTGTGCTTGGAGGAGTTGAAACACTTGCATTCGTTCACACCAAGTAAATTAAATATATTTTAAAAAGATAACTCCTTTAATCCTATTTAAAAATAATAAAAATTGATAACTAGAAAATATTATAATAATTAAAAGTTCGGATTGTTATTTGAATATTGATATTTAAAATCTCCCTAAACATGTTCTTTCTCTTATAAACAGATATTCAAACCGAAGTATTGATTGGCCCGATTGTCAATACCACATGATCCCTGGAAGCGTAGCAAGCGATGGAGGACTCACTCTCAGACATGCATTAGGTAATAAATCAAATCATAATGAATATGAAAATGTCAATCCTAAAAATGATATGATTATGATTAAAAGAATGAAAACTGTATTATTTAAAGTCAAAACATTGATTGATTGATTCAATTCATTGATTGACAGGTCTAAATGACGAGCTTTGGGAATCAGTGTACAAAGAGCTCTCCTTCACCGACACATACTCAGCTATCCCCGTTCTGCTCCGACCAAGGAGCAAAGGACAGATCATACTCCAATCTCCCCATCCCTTCGTTCGCCCACTCATCTTCGCCAATTACTTGTCCGATCCTCGAGATGTTTTAATTATCGTCGAAGGGATCAAAATCGCCCTTGCCCATTCCCAAACCCCATCCATGAAAAGGTTCAATCCCCGACTTCACGAAGTTCCTTATCCCAACTGTATCCAATTTGGTCCATTTACTGATGAGTATTGGGCCTGTTGTGCTCGTCACTACACTTCCACAATTTACCATCCAGTGGGGACGGCAAAGATGGGCCCAGCAGATGACCCAACTGCTGTTGTGGATCCAACACTTAAAGTTCACGGGATTCATAGTCTTCGTGTTGGAGACGCATCGATTATGCCAACTCTTGTGAGTGGAAATACAAATGCTCCTGTCATCATGTGTGCTGAAAAGGCAGCCGACCTCATCAAACTCGACTGGGGTATTCCCATATATTGAAAGGATGTCCAAATTCTCACCTTTACGTTCTTGCCAAATAAACCAAAAAACAAACATTCCCTTCATATGTGTACATGAACTTTGTAGATAAAATAAAAGTGTTGAAGATGGGCGTGATGTCGTGAAGGACAAATTACCAAAAGTAAGTTGTTGCAACAATTGATAATATAATTACAAATAATTTATCTTATTTTACAACAATTCCTGTTTCAAAATCTATTTATGTATACAAACCGCATTTGATAGATTTTAGTATTCCTATTTATATAAATTTTGTTAAAAATATATTGTATAATCTATTATAAATGTTTAAGATTGTTGATTTATATACTGAGCCATTAAATTATTAAAACGGCAACTCTTTGTTTTCAATGTTTAAATCTTCAACAGATGCACTTGTCAAATCAGAAATATGAGCAAGTCATTCTAAGAAATTCGCACAGTCCATTCCCGTTATGCAATTTGGGTATCAAAAAGCAATAAAAGTGCATTCAGTACAATCAACCATAAAATACACATTACATACTTATTACTTATACGTTGTTAATAGTAGGGATGATTTTAACAAGAGTATTGTCTTCCTTTATCAGATGTAGTTATTGATATGAGGATAATAGACACATTCATCATTGAGTCCCTACTCTAACATTAGAGAGAAGGAAATTGAACAATATGATCATATCATAATCATAGACCAAGAATCCAAGAATGAGCAGATGAGACAGTTAATAGCAATAATAGTTAATCTTAATGATGGGGAAAAGATTTTGTTGAGAGATTTTACCGAGTATGGCTCTCAGGTGGCCCTCGAGTGTTTGATTCACCGTCATTTTGAGAGCCGTGATGGGGACGCCAAGGAATTGTTCAGCTGCCGTTCGGAGAAGATCCTCAGCTCTCATGATTTTGATTTGGGCGACGCCAGTCACTGTCAGCGGGACCCCTTGGGCAGTCTCCACATGCTCGCACATGGGATTCACCGTCATTACCTGCAAAATACCTCTCATCATTATTCCACCCATCCTTTCCAAACTCCTTCCCTTTAATTCCCTAACAATTCCAAATTGAGCAGAGGTACATTCGCAATGAATTTAATAATATTATATCATGAATTATTATTAGCTATTTATTTCATATTGTTTAAATGTTGAATCTAGGAATGAAATAAAAAAACTAATCATGAATCAATGACCAAATTGACAACTGAACGGTTAAAATAATTTAATAATAATTTTCACACAGTTCCTTTCCATAAGGTCGTCGTTCTTAAACATTCCTTCAAGTATCACAAATTAATCAAATACTAAATAAATTCCTAATAAATAAATAAAAAGTCCACATTAGTTATTTAATTAACATTGTGTGACACGGGCAATTAGCAAGTAACATTAAGGTATGTCAAATAGTGAAAAAGTCCAAGTGGACATGTGGAAATACAAGTTATTTTCTTTTTATTCCTCTCATGCTCGCGGTGGTTGGTGGTGAGAATCCAGGAAGGGACGAATATTCAAATTGAGTGGAAAAGAGTGCAATTAAGAATTTAGCGAAACAAGAAGAGGAATTAAAGAGGATGTGCGAATGTTTAATTGACGGTGGAAGAAAAGAGGTTATGCGTCGTCGTCTGTGAGAAAAAGGATAACTCAGCAAAATGTGAGCCCATTGCTCAATTCAAATGAGGAAGTCAACTATTGCTTTGGTCCAACCCTTCTCGTTCACTTCTAGGGAAATGTTGAGTCAATCGAGTCTTCTGGAATCAGGCGTTTATTCCTCATCAATCATCCTCTCGTAGGTTCTCATGCATTATTTTAATTAAATCATATATCTTAATGAACTAAATGAACCATTAGCTCTCCATATACCGAAGCACATCCTTGTTAAGACCGATTTGTAAGATTGTAAAACTAAGAAGATGAAAAAAATACCGGCGTAAGTAGGATGGAACAAGGGTAAGTGAATCGGCAATGTTTTTTATATCTTTGTACATTATACCTTTAATGACTAGTAATAAACTGTGTTGTAAAAATGATCACCTCAAGGGAGAGTCTCTGTACATCTGTAACGAGCCACCAAGCCCATGCCCAACCACCAACAATCGTCAGCTTCTTTGTGGCTCCACAACATCCACCTGAAAATTAATAAATCATATACAATTACACTTTACAATCACTTCCTATTCTCCCCCACATTTCGACAACTTTCAATTAAATACTTGTTCATGACCAGTGAAGTTTAAATATTCTTCAATACCATGCAATTAGATGCAAATCATCCGTTTCTTCATCTTACTCATAAAACCAATTATATTAAAATATTTAGTAATTAACAAAAATAAGGTATGTATACAGAGAACACCCAACAATTAATATTGATGTATTATAGCCTCCGTCTCATAAACATAAACTACTAGTCGTGATTATCATTATAAATGCCAATGAAATGAAATTGGTAGTGTGAGCACTAATAGGTAAATAAAACCATGATGTATCAATTTCAATTTTAATTATTTTATGATGAATTAATAATTATTGCCAATTCCCAATGTCTCATTACATCTCCTATATGCAATTTCCAACTTGAACTGTCTTTAAAACTTCAACAATCAACAATCATCGTTTCAAAAGTCTTAATTGTCTAATCCCAAACAAACAGGTAAAAGTTGTAATGAAATTAAAATGTAAATAGCCATGAGGTTTAATGGAATGTACTTTACTTTAGTAGTATAAGTAGTTAAGTAGAAGTACTTCATTTCAATTTCATTTCAAATATATACTATTTTCATGTTTACGTTGAGAACCTTCTCACTTCTCTTTGTAATCCTCATTAATCTTTAATCTAAAGAATGAACATGAAGAGTCTTCCTTTGTTCCTCCCATATAAAGTAGTGTTAATTAAAGGAGTCATAAGACCGTTGGACTACTTTATTTATAAATTCGAATTAAAGTGGAGCTATTAGGACTTTCCTTACATGTGTTTGATTAAGAGAAAGAGAGAGATTCAAATCGGATGATGAGATCGGATGGAATGAGCTTCAAGTTGAGGGATCTAGAGAGATAAAACTCAGTTTCAAACAATCAGCCCATTTGAAGAGATGAAAAAAGAGAAAATGAGGAAGGCACTTGACGTGGGTAAACCTCGCCCTGAAATCCAATTTGACTCTCACTCTCCTTTTTATTTGCCATTTCCCCTCCCTCGCTCCATCAAACATGGAAAAGAAGGTAAACATTCACGAATTCCCACAAAATCCCTCAGTGCGATGCCTAAAAACTCATTTATGAAGAATATGAACAAAATGTGTGTATGTTTAAACAAACGGTTGCGTAAGTCCCTTATAACATCTCAACTTTCAACTCAAGCTGCTCATCCGACCATCAACAAATGGTCATTATTACTTAAGCGAAAAATTGGAAAGTCTCAAAATCACGAGTGAAATAATGACAGGTGGTAGGAAAATTCGCCTTCACTAAACGGGATTTTATTTAAACTCGGACAATGACGGGCCATCATTCAAATTTAACACGGCGTCCCTCAAGCGAAAATTTAACATCAACTCAAGTATTACATATATTTCAAAAAACTCGCAAATTCTCTCACCTCTTTCATATTTTTAACAAATTCATTAAATCCAATAAAATGAGCAATTAACTTCCATATTACCCAAATATTACATATAATATAAAAACAGAAAGGATAATTAAATTCACAAAGCATACAGAGTTTCTCAATTATTAATCATTCTTAAAACAAATAGTGCTAACTATTCGATGCAATTAGTGTTAATCATTTGGTGCAATTAGTGCTAATCATTTGATGCAAAAACTACAAATCCCCCCAAATCCGGCTTCTCTTATTTATGATTGTAAAAAAGGGAGGGTTGGAAAACGTTTAGTTGGATAATAAAAATTAAAGGATTGGTGAAGAATGTTGACATAATATTGCATGGCTTCTATTTCCTTGAATGAGGGGGGTAGTCAAAAGGGTTAAAGATTAGCCGTGAACTGGCGGAGCTTCTTTAGTAAGGGGGAAAAGGGTCAGGTGTAGGGGAGTCCCTACATCTCTCATCACCTGGTAGCCCTCTCTCCTACCAATAATCATGAGACATTGGATGAGGGAGAGAATCGACCCAAAAATCCACAGTTTTCCTTTTCACCTCACTCACACACTGACCCCGATCAGATGGAATCCAAGACTTCTCACACTCACTTCCCTCCTCCTTCACCCAACACTCCAAGAGTCAACTGGGACAAAAGCCAACCGGCTCTGGTGATTTGAAATCAAAAGTGAACTTCGTTTCTCCTAGTCAAACACGTTTCCAGTATTAACATGTGAAGTTGGGAGATTAAAACTCGGTTTATGGATTGCAACAGGACGATATTGAGGTTCGTAATATAATCATCAATAATCAATTACCTATAATATAATCTAATCATTATATCCATCTCACTACTCTTATTTTCATTATTCATACATTTCAATAGACCAGGATTAAAAGTCCCATTATTACAAATTTTCCCCATTGTCATTTTTGACTTTCTGTCTTATCACGAATTGGCATTTGTAAAATCTTAAATTCAAAGAATCCCACGTGCAAAGTTAAAGACTTGATACTTTATAATTTTTTTACAAGAGATGTTTACATACAATTACAATTGTAAAATTTGTATTCAATTTTCCAATCACAATGTCTTTGAACTTCCAATTACATTTAATTGAGTTGACATAAACAGCCGGCTTAGAGATGCAATGCACGGAATTGAGATAATTCCTATCCAAACAACTTGACTTAATTGGATAGACCCAATAGTTTAGAATCATTTGCACATACTTCTAGATAAATACTTGTGAATAAATATTATAATTTTCAAGAAAGTTGGGCGAATCTCTTCATGAACCATTCGTTAATGGGAGGTTGAGGGTCAAAGAAAAATGAAAATTTGTTATTTCACTTCGTTAGGACTTGAATGGGTCATTTCAACTTCACTCTCTCCCTCTGCTTTCCTGTTCTGCTCATTTTTTAATCTTTCTCCTGCCAATATTGAGTCAATTCATAATTCTTATTCCATCATAGAAAAGAAAAGGTAACAAATTCGCATCTCCACCATAGACATTAAAATCAAATAAAAAAACTTATTAAATCCCCATCAAACCCATCAACGCCCAATGAAACAAAAAACTCTCCATTGAAAAGTCAAATACCAAAAGACTTAGCAAATCCCAAACAATGAGAATATTAAGAATAAGAATATAAAACAGTTTTAATAACTTTAACTTATGGTTATTAACTGGCCCAAATATGAAAAATGACAATAGAATCGTTCTAATTGTAAATTGGTGAGATTCATTAGAACAATAAAAATTAGCTTGGCATTGGGCAATTGTTACAATTGGTACTTGAATGGTTAAATCAATCCACCAATTACTTTAAAAATGAAGTACCCAATAACCAGAGTTGAGAATTAAGATGAGGTAATATTATTATGTTCGCTCTATTCTTCCAACCACACGTCTTTGACCAAATTACACAATGAGTATTCCACGCGAACGACCAGGAAGACGAATAACCCATAACAGGCCATGAATGAGCGTATGGATTTACAAATCTTGATTCCAAATCCCTTCTCGTGTCTACTCATTTTGCGTCTTGCCCTATGAGGTAATTCCCATTTACATCTTGATCTACATTCAATGATGAATCTCACGTGGCCTAGACGTTACTCAAAATGAAAAAAAAACCTGTAATCATATTATACACTATTGATCAAAGAGTAACCCAAACCCTCAAGACCATTTTTTCCATTCCATCTACGAGTCAGTGGCAATGATAGGGAATGACCAATCCCATAGAGAAGTAACAAGTATTTAATTGCATCTCAATCGACTTCAACATCGAACATCAACTTAGGGTTAGCTAGGCTCCTCCAAACAGGAATAATTGGAAATATTGGTCATATAATTTAATGTCTTGTGCCAAGTCAAGGTTTTCTTTCATTACAAAATGGTTCAAAAGAATGTTTGGTGACTCTTTAAATTAATTTTTCATTTCAGTTTGTCCCAGACGGTGGTGACTACTAGATGATAAGAAATGGCTGTTTTAGCGACGGCGGGGGTTATGACGGCGGGGCTATGGATGCTCCCCGTCCTAATGGGAATGATGGGATATATGAAATACGATTCCATCGATCCAGAGTCACATCCAAGGAGTGTACGCTCCGTAGAAAAAGAGTAAGTCATTTATTTACAATTCATTCTTAATTAAAATAAAATACTAAAAATTCTTGAAGACTTTGATAGTAATTCTGTGAAATCATTTAACTGTGACATAGGTATGACTTTGTTATAGTGGGAGCCGGGTCCGCCGGATCCGTCCTAGCAAATAGACTGAGCGAAATTCCAGAATGGAAAATTCTACTTCTTGAAGCTGGTGGAGATGAAAATGAAATTTCAGACGTCCCAGCCGTCGCCGCTTATCTCCAACTTACAAAAATTGATTGGCAGTACAAAACAGAACCTCAACCTACAGCATGTCTTGGTCTCACAGGTAGGCTTTTAAAATTATCTCACCACTTAATTAAATAATTAGCTTTGAAGCCTTTGTCTAAATTCTCTAAATTAATTAATTAACAAATTCCAGACGGGAGATGCAATTGGCCGAGAGGAAAAGTTCTCGGAGGTTCATCTGTTTTAAATTACATGCTCTACGTCCGAGGAAATAAAAAGGACTACGACCAATGGGAAAACGCTGGAAATCCAGGATGGGGTTATGATACTGTCCTTAAATATTTCAAGGTAAACACCACTGTTAAATATTTTTTATGAAACAAAATCCATTAATGTAATACTTGTTAGAATAACCAAATATGTAAAATACCGTTGATAAAATCATGGTTCTCATAATTAAGAAATTGACCATTTTTTACTTTGTACAGAAATCGGAAGACAATAGAAATCCTTATTTGGCCAACACGGATTATCATTCCTCTGGCGGCTACCTCACCGTTCAAGAAGCCCCATGGAGAACTCCATTAGCCACGGCCTTCGTCGAAGCCGGCATGGAGATGGGATATGAGAACAGAGACGGAAATGGAGAAAAGCAAACAGGCTTCATGATAGCTCAAGGGACTGTGCGAAGAGGATCGCGTTGTAGTTGTGCTAAGGTAAATTTAATCCCTTTCAAAACTTTCAATAAAACATTTTCACCGTAATATGATCACAGTTCAATAGATATGCCTCCATATTTTATAGGTATTAAGGTGTATACTAAATACATTATTTGAATACCACATGTAGAGTATGTCTATAAACTAAATCTATCATATTGGACTTGTTTATTCCAAGTTCCACCCTTTTCCCTCAAGAAAGAGTTAAGTGTTTTATTTTTCTCTTAAGGCATTCCTCCGACCCGTAAGGAATAGACCCAACCTTGACATTGCGATGGAGTCCCATGCCACCAAAATCATATTTGATGATAACAAAAGAGCCGTCGGTGTGACATTCTCAAGGAACGGAAGGCTTCAGACTGTAAGAGCTAAGAGGGAAGTTATCATTTCCAGCGGAGCTATCAATTCCCCTCAACTGCTTATGCTTTCGGGCATTGGCCCGGCTCCTCATTTGAAAGAAATGGGAATTCCAGTAATTAAGGTAAACCAATATGACAAAAAATATCCTCTCTTTATAAAACAATAGAAAAAGAGCTTAATTGAAATAGAAATTCCTCAATTTTCTCTAATTGTCTTAAATTGGTTAATTTACTTTGATAGAATGCACCTGTTGGAGAAAATCTCCAAGATCATATTGGCTTTGGCGGCCTCGTCTTTCTCGTTGATCAACCCATATCAATGATGCAGTCAAGATACGAAAATCTTGCTTCACTCCTACAATATGCAATGTACGGAGCTGGACCTCTCACAATATTAGGCAAGTTCTTGTTGGTTTACCTATATGACAATTATTGTACCAATATGTAGCAATAATTTATTTTATCAGATCTAATATCCACTTCAAATTAATCTGATAAGATAATCTTTAATATGAGAATATGACTGATAATCTTACCAATAATAATAATTTCAGGTGGTGTCGAAGGACTCGCTTGGGTCAACACAAAATATGCAAATGTTACTGAAGAATTCCCTGACATTGAATTTCATTTTGTTGCTGGATCGTAAGTTCATAAAATACAAATAATATTTTAATTTTATAATCGGTTAAAATAACAGGATTTAAATTATTTCAACTTAATTTATAGAGCCGTCTCAGATGGAGGAAAGCAAGTAAAGAAAGCTCATGGGATCTCAGACAAAACGTACAACGAGATGTTTCGACCCATCCAATTCAGGGACACATGGTCAGTGCTCCCTATGATCCTCCGACCCTACAGCAAAGGATACCTCAAATTGAGAACGACAAATCCTATGGATAAAATCCTCATTTATCCAAACTACATGACAGGTAAAGTCAAAAAAACATTCATTCTTAATGTTTGATGAACATGCCAAGGTAAACTTTCTTAAAGAATACAAACAAAACTCAATGATTTAATACATTCGAAAGACTCACAATGAGAAAAAGCTATTTGGATTTGTTGCAGACGAGCGAGACGTGAAGATTTTAGTCGAAGGAACAAAAATCGCAATTGCCATGAGTCAAACTGACGCATTTCAAAAGTTCAACTCGAGGTTGAATCCAAACAGGATGCCGGGTTGTAAACATCACGAACCATGGAGTGATGACTATTGGGCTTGTGCCATACGGTAATCCATTTATAATATATAATTTGAAATCAATGACCTAAACGATCAAAATTCACAATCTATTTAACCTCAACAACTTCGTCCTCATCAAATATTTATTCCTTCAAATTGACTTTTTTCAGACATTACACCGTCACCATTTACCATCATAGTGGAACGGCCAAAATGGGCCCACCCAACGACCCAACGGCCGTCGTCGACAGTCGACTTCGTGTCTACGGTGTGAAAAACCTCCGAGTGGTGGACGCATCCATCATGCCAAATGTCGTGAGCGGAAACACGAATGCTCCAACCATAATGATCGGTGAAAAAGCTTCGGACATGATAAAGGAAGACTGGGGAGAAAATACCATTCCCATCCCACCGCCCATCTCTTCTAATGCAAATTAGCGGATTCCCTCGGCGGAATGCCCAGGCCTATCTCCCTATCCAAACTATTGATTCCCAACATGTTGAATGTTGCAACTTCTGTCAACCCCCCGCAGATACTTCAAATCCCAAGTTCCAGACTTTCCCATAAACTGTGAGTTGTTTGTGCTATGTATTTCGGTACATTTGCCCTCATTTCTCAAATAAACCTCACAAGCCGTCAAAACCAATGATGTCATCCTATTGAAACTCTACTATGAGTGAAATCTTTACACAGTCAATGAGAAAGTGAAGTTTAATGAATTTTAAATTGATGGATTTTATAAAACTAGATTCGTAGAAGAATTGTCACGCTTATCAAAAATTGTTCAACATTCCAAACAATTACAAATATAGTGTGAAGTGAATAAAATTGATACTGTACAAGATAAATATTATGGATTTTAAATCCAAAATAAAATATAATTTAATTTTATGTCTTCAAGAGTGCCTTCTCGATGCTGTCATTCCAGTGATCATTTCTCAATCTAATGTCCTAATCTCATAAAAGTGGTTTTGGACCATTGTCCTATGAATGTATTTATATTGAATCAATTATAATACCACAATAAAAATATTGATTTGCGAAAGAAAATGCGTAAAGAGTAGTTGGAACAATTGGAGCATTTTAATAACCCATGTCTCAATAAATGGCTATTGATTGCTATTCCTCTGTCCAATGTCCGAATGACTTTACTTTCTCTCTCATGTGCATTATGCTGGAATTCCTTCATAGCGATGTCGTTTGTTTAGCTAATCTTAATATACCTTAATGATTATTAAGCGATAAGATAAGTACACGAATTTTAGGCGAAATAATAAAAATATTATGCATGAATATATCAAGAATTCTTGGAAAGCATGTTAAACTAATTGCATCATATGTATTGTAAATGACGAAGTCGGCGAGTTAGTGTTATTCGAGAATTTTCATAAATATTTATTTATAGTAATAAATCGTGTTCAAACTATGCTTAATTAAACAAGGCGTTTATTCGAATACTGGGCGAGATACATACATATTGTATTGCAGAGAAAGGAGTGATAACTAGATAAATAATCTAGTGATTCTTTTTTACTCCCAATCAATCTAATCGAACACCGAATAGGCCAATAAACACTGTCCAGGGTGTGTCCACTGTTCATTCTTATCACTTATCACCTGTTATTACTAAATGAACCACGAGACATTATGTAGGTATGATATGATGACAAAAGGTAAACAAAAGGTTGAAAAGGCGTCCATTCATTCTTTTTTAATGCAAATAACAATGCTTACTAATTTATTATGATTAATGCCAATTCCAATAATAGAAATTCATCTTCATGAAAGAAACATCCTATCCATCAAGTAAGAATATAAAATAGATGAAACTCGCGAGGAAGTCAATTTCCTCCGATTTGAACCAAATATCCTTTCATGAGTTTCAAGATAATATATCACAGAATACATTACAAAATTGGCTTTCAATTAGTCATCAACTACTTGTTTGACGTTAAAAGTAATACTAATTGTAATATAATGATTTAATGATAATAATGAATCTAATATGGATCAAATAACTAGAGGTTATAATAGGAATTATTTTAAGACAAACCTGATACAATAAGCGCCTCGTTGGGTCCAACAGTGTGAATGTTCCCCATCGCAGTTATTTGAATTAATAATAAAATAATATCAAAGTAATTGAACTATAAAATGGCTGATGACTGCTGGATGCTGGAAGAAAAGATCTGCGAACCTTGAAGCTCACAAGTATCACGAGTCTCACTGTCGAATGCCAATCATTTAAAGGGTATAATTAATTTGGCAAACTAGCAAACAAGGAAAAACTTAAACCGGATGGATCCAAAGCTGATAAGATAATTAATATGGTTAATAGTCCCTAGCAAATATTTGCCAACGAGTAATCCTCGTCTGATGTCTGTATTATGATAATAATTAACTTGAAAAAGGGTTAAATGTCAATTAATTGGAGGTTAGTAAAAGGGAGTTAATCTGAAGGTGATTTGAGTCGGAATGGAAAGCTCAACAACTCGGCGCCGCCTCTCCCTCTCACAAAAATTAAAGCTGGAACTGTTAAAAGCATGGGGCCAAAACACCCTCTCACTTTTGGCCATCTCCCCCAGGGAAAGTGGAAGGGACTTATGGAACAATGTAGAATTTGAAAATTCCCTCAACCCTTCGTAGCTTCACATTTCCCGACCCGATTTTCTTTATTTGCGCTTTGATGTGCTTTCAATCTCGAGACATTTATTGTCTTTAAATTTAATTGTCTTAATTGCCTTCCTTGGAAAAATTCGCAAAGCGAATTATTTTATAAACTACACATCACATCGCTCATCGATAAGAGTCAGGTATTTGTTCTTTGCATTGATATTATTACAACGAAACAACATTCATCATGTCAATAATTAAATTTTCGCCGGTTAGATGATAAATTATGCACAGTATAAATAAATAATGGTTATTTCTATCAATTTTAATGTGTAGATAAGATTAATTGGGACATTTATTATTTAATGGATTAAATTCATAATAAATTGGGCTTATTGGATGTTTTCGATGTATAGAATGATAATAGATTTTTTTTAATTAGTTAAAATGGGTCGATCTGGAAGAGGTGACGGAAACAGTGACACCGCGACGGCTTCACGTGCAACGAGGGAAAGAAATACAAAGTCTTATGTTGAAGAAGACTTTGATTCTGAAGAGGAGAAAGTGGAAAAGGTCGACGACGAAGACTTCAAGGAAGTCTCTGACCCTGAAACTCCATCTGAGCAGGACTCCGACTCTGACTTTGAAGCCGAGTCATCTGGGTCTGAGTATGGGAAAAAGAAAAAGCCTGCTCCGAGGGTAGCGAAAAGAGGTCGAGGACGGCCTGTTGAGTCTGAGTCTGAGGAATCCTCTGGATCTGATCCCGAGTATGGTAAAAAGAAAAAGAGTGGAAAGGCTGGAAAGGGACGTGGGCGTCCGGCTGCTAAGAAAGCTGCAAGTCCAAAGCGGAAAAGCGGTCGAGTCCCGGCCAAGAAAAATGGACAAAGCAAGAGGAAAAAGGAATCGTCTGATGAAGATTCTTTTGAAGATGAAGCTCCACCACCCAAGAAGACGCCAAATGAGACCAACCTTTCAACCATCGAGTTCAAAACTGAGAAAAAGAGTTCAAATGGAGATGCAGCCAATTTCAAGATCATTTCATGGAATGTCGGAGGCATTAAGGCCTGCATTAAGGTGAAATTTAAAAAAATTAAATTATTATTTACTTTTATTAAACAATGTCAATATTATAATTTTAATACCTAATTCAGTAATTCTGTCAGTTACAATTTAATGTTAGTATTTAAATTAATTAAGAGATTCAATTGAAAGTAGGAGTAAAATTTTAATTATTTTAATTGCATTAATAAAAACAGAAAGGCTGCATGAGCTATTTGGAAGCTGAGGATGCTGACGTTGTTTGCCTTCAAGAACTTCGAGCTGGAGATGCTCCTGATGAATTGGAGAAAAATGCAACTTATCCTCATTTCTCTTTCTTACCTGCTGAATCCAAAGGACATCACGGTGTCGCCGTTTTGTCCAAGGAAAAACCAATTTCAGTAGTTAACGGACTCCCTGAAGAAACTTCCGATGAGCCAAAAGATCTTGAATTAATCAAAGAAATCAACACTGAAGGGAGACTCATTACTGCAGAATTTGAGAAATTCTATATCATAAATGCCTGTAAGTTACAAAAATCCAAAAGGGGTTGCATACCTAAGTATATTACAATTAATTAATTACGCAAATAATCGCAATTGATGAATTTTCAGATGTTCCCAATTCGGGTCGAGCGGTTAAAAGTGAAGGAAGGCCAAAGCCATATCCTCCCAAAGTGACTAACGGCATTCGCCCAGCTTTCGATGCGTTGTTCCGTAAATATTTGAAGGGTCTCAAGAAACCCATCATTCTCACTGGAGATCTCAACGTTGCTCACAAAGAAATTGGTAACATGTTACAAATTATAAAACTTGAATACGGATTAAATAAAACAAGTCAAGTCATTGTTATTAAATAAATCTTATTATAATGTATTAATTAAATTCCAGACTTGGCCAATCCTAAAACGAACACTTCCACTGCTGGATTCACTATCGAAGAACGCGAAGGGATGGACGCTCTTTTGACCGAAGTCGAGCTGTTCGACTCCTTCAGGGAACTTGCCGGTGATGAGAAGGGCGCTTACACCTTTTGGTCATATATGCACAACGCTCGTGAGAAGAACACTGGATGGAGATTGGATTATTTTCTTCTCTCCAAACCACTCAAGGATTCCCTCGTTGATCATCAAATCCGCAAAGATGTGTTTGGATCAGACCATTGCCCAATTGTACTCTTTATGGCAAATTAATTATTCTATAAACTCACTCGTCTCATGCACATTACACATTTCCTTAAGTGTTGGTATAAAGATAAAGACTATTTACTATAATTTAATGACAGTTTGGCTTTTAGCTTGATAATACATTTTGATAAAACTTATACAATACTATAAAAATACTCAAACTTTTTACAAAAATGTCTTGTTTAATTACTATTTATTTATTGGAGTCATTTGTCGTTAATTGACATCCTTCAATCCTTCATTCAGATAAACAACTATATATTTTAATAATCCATTAATTTTAATAGGCAGGGACGAATCTTATACAGATATTTTTCCAATGTTACATTTTTGATTACTAATGATTAGGAATTGTATCATTAGTCATTTCTGACTTGATTGTTTTTTTTTACAACAACCAACACTTTATCGATAATAAATTGCTTAAAATTAAATTAGCGTGGAAGTAAAATACATAGTATGTAATTGTAATGTAAATGTAATAACAATTAATTTGAAATAAAATGAATAAAAATCAAATTAGTTTTGAGGCATTATAAACAAGCATAATTAAAATATGAAATACCCAAAGCATGTAATTTTAGATGAGAATATAAAATTGATGAGATATTCCAAATACATGTTTATTTCCTCAATTCATATAACCTTGAGTAATGTACAGACTTTTAATGTGAAAGGAGTGACAAATCATACGAGAATTTACTTTTTGAAATTAAGGAGAAAATATTCATAGATTTGGACACGGACAAGGGGAAAATTTCATTTTCTCCTCCTCCGACCCCAAAACCATGAAGTAATTAATTAATTAAATAATAATGAATTCGCTTGTTGGGAAATATAAATATGAAATGTGAAGCAGGAGTTGTTTAATTGTACAAGTCGTCTTCTTCATCTGCTTGGAAGTTGCCAGAGGCGGCTGGAGCTCCCGATGACGGCTGGCTACCTGCAGTTCCACCGCTTGATGGGAACCTTCAAATCACATTTTATTATTATAAAATGACATAAATGGCAATTTCAATTGTCAATTAAATGGTGAATGTATTTTATTGACTATTACCGGAAATTCTGTCCGAAACCCCTTGACTGTTGGAGGGTCTGGGCGAACATTTCATACTTCCTGATGTCATTGTCCGAGACAGAGCGTCGAGCGAATTTCATCGCTTCTTCAAAATGATCTTTGGTGATCTCCGGGACGGGATCTTCCTCTTCAATCTACAAATATTCAATTTGAACATTAACATTATTATTATAAGTTTATTTTATCAACACACAAATTCATTATTAATCCGTTTAGGAATTGGTTGTACAGAGTGGGGCTTAAATAACTGATTTTTTTGGGGCTAATTTTACTCACAAAATGATCAATGGTAAAAATCTTTTATTGATGCCACTTGATGGGGAATACATTAAACTAAAATAAAGTTTACTCCAAAAACCCATCGACTCTTGTGGAGCTGAGAACAGAAATAATTCAATCATTTGGAGAAATCTCGGTGGCAATGAGTAAAAGAGCTTGTGAAGCTGTTGAAGGGAGATTGCAGCGTTGCATCGAAGCTAATAGAGCTCAAGTGACAAATTAAAGTTAATTTACTTAATATATGATGTACAAAGATAATAATTCCTTAATATGAGATAAATCGATTTGGAATTAAAATATTTGTCTTCAACCAAAAAAAAATCAGTTATTTAAGCCCCACCCTATATATGCTTACGTCCATGTGTGCTTCAGGGTTGAGTTCCTTCTCTCTTGCCCGTCGAATCTCGTGATCAATTGACTGGCGAATAGCTAGTTTACATGCACGTTGACAAATCTCGGTCAAGTCAGCCCCGCTGAACCCATGCGTCACCTTGGCCAAGTACATCAAGTCCGTGTCCTAATCAAACAAAGATAATTAAAAATCTATTTAAAGTCAAATTACACACATTTATGTTATCACTTTATTAAACAATAAGAATCAACGGTTATCATTTTAAAATTCCACTTAAAGCAAAACAGAATTCCATCCCAAATTATAGTTATCAAAACTTTTCAAAACTTTAAAATATTTACTTTAGAGATTGGAGATTTCCTCAGATTCGCCTTGAAAATTGCTTCTCTCGACTTCTCATCTGGAAGTGGGATATAAATGAGCTGATCAAGACGTCCTGGACGAAGAATTGCAGGATCGATGATGTCTATTAAATTAATTTATCAATTAATTATCTGCCAATTAATATTCATAAAGTTCCATAATTTAATTAATAAGTTGACGGAAATTGTCTTACCAGGTCGATTCGTAGCTCCAATAATGAAAACATTTTTCTTTGCTCCCATTCCGTCCATTTCAGTCAACACTTGGTTGATGACCCGATCGGCTGCTCCACCGGCATCTCCCACACTTCCTCCTCTCGCCTTCGCAATTGAGTCCAACTCATCAAAGAAAAGGACACAAGGAGCTGCAGCTCTTGCCTTTTTTCAAAAACAAAATGTTAATTTTGAATCTTGATGAATTAAATTATGAGGAATTTACCTTGTCAAAAACATCTCGCACGTTTGCCTCTGACTCTCCGAACCACATGGTGAGAAGCTCAGGTCCTTTGATGGAAATGAAATTGGCTTGACATTCGTTGGCGATGGCTTTGGCCAACAGAGTTTTTCCACAACCAGGAGGTCCATAGAACAAAACGCCCTTCGACGGTTGCATTCCAAATTTCAAGAATTTGTCCGGATATTCAACCGGATATTGGACAAGTTCTTGAAGCTCACGCTTCACGTTCTCAAGGCCGCCCACATCTGTCCAAGTGACATTGGGAACTTCAACTACCATTTCTCTCAATGCACTCGGGCTGCTCTTGCTCATCGCAAACTGGAAATAAAAACGATTTATGTTAAATAAAATTCATTGTTTTACTGAATGAATTAAACAATTATTTAATTAAATATTTAATTAATTAAAAACTAGAACTACATAAAGTAATATTTACCCTGAAGTTGTCCATTGTGACAGCGAGTGAGTTAAGGACTTCAGCATCAATTTGATCATCTTCCAAATCGATCAAATCCATCTTTTCTCGGATCTGTTGAAGAGCTGCTTCACTGCACAATGCAGCCAAATCCGCCCCAACATGTCCATGAGACTCTGCAGCGATCTATTACAAATAATTTAGTTATAATTAAATAAAATCATGTCATACAATTACAATGAGTTAAATAATTACCTACGTCATTAAATTGTGTTATTATAAAATTTACCTTATCCAAATCCACATCGTCATTGAGCTTCATGTTTTTGGTATGAATTCGAAGAATTTCAAGCCGCCCAGTTGCGTCGGGAATGCCAATGTCGATTTCCCTGTCAAAGCGCCCAAATCGTCTAAGAGCAGCATCAATGGAATTTGGCCTGTTCGTAGCGGCCATTACAATGACATGACTTCGCTGCTTGAGTCCGTCCATGAGAGTGAGAAGTTGACTCACAATACGACGCTCAACTTCTCCATGCGTTTTCTCTCGCTTTGGTGCAATTGCATCCAATTCATCAATGAAGATGATGGACGGTGAGTTCTTCTCAGCTTCCTCAAAGGCCTTCCGAAGATTCGACTCAGACTCTCCGGCTAATTTGCTCATGATCTCCGGTCCGTTGATGAGAAAGAAGAATGCTCCCGTTTCGTTGGCTACTGCACGAGCGATGAGCGTCTTTCCTGTCCCAGGTGGTCCATAAAGCAAAATTCCTCGTGGAGGCTTCACTCCAATAGCCTTGAAAAGACTTGGATGACGTAAAGGAAGCTCGACCATTTCCTTGATTTGGGCCAATTGTTTGCGACAACCGCCAATGTCGTCATACCCAACTGCATTCAAAGCTTCTTCCTCTTCCTGAAAAAAAATTAACAATGTTAAATCTTTATTTTGAAAAAATGCAAAATTTTATAGTTAATAATAATTAATGTAATTATAACTTATAATTTGAAAATCAATGGGAATGATATATGCAAATAGAAATTTACCTCGCGCTTGATCGGATCTCCTTCGCAATGAATTACAGTGTCGGGTGCCACAATGCAAAACGGCGATGGATCCGTTTCGACGACTTTAAATTCCACAGCACGCATACCTCCTCGAGCAACAAAAACATCTCCTTTGTGGATTGGTCTATAGGCTTCAAGGAAGTAGGGTTTCAAGTAAACCTGAAATTCAAAATTGAAAAGTCCTTAATATTTAATATTATTTGCAGAAGATATTCATTAAATTAAGATCTCGTTATCTTGTATATTTATTATATTTAACTCGGGAATTTATAATAAAATATGAAAATAATTATAAAATTACCTCGAAGAGATTGCCAGTGAGACCTTCGACCGAGTCATCGATGGGCAAAATGTGGACCCGCTTTCCATATTGAACATCTGGGCAGGATTGGATTGACACGATGTCGCCCAAACGCACACGCAGATTGTTCCTCACGACTCGGTTCATCAAGATCTTGTCCTCAGAGCATTTGTCCTCAGAGAGAACAATGCAGACGGTTTCACGACGACGTTTGCCCTTCAGAAGAACAGTATCCCCACGAAAAATATCCAGACTGTCCATCTTGGCCTGAAAATAATTATAAAATTAATTATATAATCAAATAGCAATTAATTGTCTTTAAAATAAATTATAAAAAATTGTTAAAAATTATAAAATATCTATTATAAAATCAATAATTAACTGAAAACTCACCTGAGAGAGGGCCACCACTGAATTGTCATCAGAAGGGGATTCTTCGACAATTAGACGATTCGGTTTATCCTTCTTCTTCAGGATGGCCGTCACCAAATCCTCCCTGAAATTATTACATTAGATTTAAAACTCATTTCTGGCAATTCAATCGAATTAACAATTAATGGACGGAATGACTTGCATAATTTCATCATCTCCATCGAATAAACGAGAACATTTGTTGAAAATGAGAAAATGGTTGAAATTATATAATAAGAATAATTTCATAAATCAAACATGATAATAAACATAAAATACAATTAAAATGTGCTTAATATAATAACAATGGAAGTTGAGGTAAACGTAAGAAGGGAAATGGAATTGCTTGAATGTGACGTGTCATTATTTCATTCAAACGGAGACTCAATTTGGAATTTGACTGAAAATGGATATAAATTGGTGATTTGACTTACGATTTTCCTTCAGACATTTTGAAGGATGAAGTTGACCTTTCTCGTTCTCGTCCCTGTACTTGTTTTGTGTGGTGACCTGGCGAAGATAGGTTTTTGTTGAGGAAATTCGGAGCGTTGGATTGATCTTCACCTCGAATGTCTTTCTAATGGGGAATGCTCGCCTTCCTTTTCCAACTACTCTTTCTGCAACTCATGTTCCATCACAAGTTCCCTTGACTCCCCTTCAACGCTAGCAATTCATGGACTGCTTCTAATGGTACACCTCTGCTTCGACCAATGGAGGTGAATGAACCACGCACACAGAGCGCCAAAATGGAACTTACTTATGAAACAGCACTTTTTTATAATGCACCTTGCATATAGTCAATAGCGAGTCGAGTTTCAAAAGGCCAACGTTTGTTCAATGAATTGCCAATTTTTGCAAAAATTTTAGACTTATAATACCAGACATGCAACACTACAGTTTAAAATACAAGATGATAAAATGAGTCTTTATGAATTTGATACTATTTAGGATTATTAATTTTAAGTTACAATAATTTTTATCTTAATTAATTATTAACTTTAAATTATGTTTTATATAAAGTCGAGAATTTAATTAAGAATGTTATAACTTTTATTCAAATTGCAATTTGAAGGACGATCGTTCTCCTCATTTCATGTCATAATGACCAATATTTTAACATGGGGAAAACGCTAAAAGAACATGTTTAACTTTATCTTTTAAATATTATGATTAAGATGAACATTTTTGTTGAAACAAAAATTTTTGTTCCATTTCAACCAAGTTGTTTTCACTAGGAATCTGTGAGTAGTTGTATTCTCTCTTGACTTGAGATTCTTGAGATTATTCAAGAGTCAGAGAAATAAATAATCCTCTGTTTCAAATGAAATGAACATCATCAATACTTTTTAGATGTAAATTATTATTTCACATTTGGCACTTTTGAAGTTTTTCATTCCTCTTCTTCTCTTTCTTTGCTCATCTTTTCTTCTAGACCGTCGAGAACGGAAATGTCCGCTGCTGTGTCGCCCATATCACCTTCAGCATCCGCTTTAAAATAATATAATTCATTACTTCAGCAATATTTATAACATATAAAATACATACTCAATATACATATGAATCTTTAATATGCTTATTAATAATTTAATAACAATTGACCTGTTGAGTAATTAGTGTCATCATCAATCTCAGCCTCATCGTCTTCTTCTTCCTCGTCCTCCTCTAAATCTTCTTCCTCTTCCGATTCTTCATCTAGTCATATAGAAATTCATGAATTAGCCTTTCACAATATTTTTATTTTATAGTTTTATAACTTTTTGATATAAAGGTACAAGGTACAAACTTTCGAGGACTTCATATTCTTCAATATCAGGGATTATTTGAGTTGAGTCTGGACCTCTCTTTAAATTCTCATCCATTGCCTATAATAAATCAATTAATATATAAAACTAGTTAATACTGATAAAGTTTTTATATGCATAAAAATTAGATTAGTTAATAGAATTTAATTAACATTGTTATTTACGGATTTTAATGCCAAATCTAAAAACACTAAATCAATGCTTTGTAGTACATTGTTGGTTATTTAATTATTTTATTAACTCTTAACAGAATTGTTAATGTTGGATAAACTCGTTGTTCGTTAGTTCTATAGTCGTTAGTTCTCAATCAACATCAACACAAGAATTTGAGTGAAGACGTACAGTGGCAATTGCTTGAGTAACATTGTTTTCATCCCTGCTTGTGAATTTTGGATCATCAAGTGAGAGTGAGGAAGCTTCTGTGTTTTCCCCAACATCCGTGTAAACGGAGAGTGTGACTTTTCCCGAAAGAACCACCGGAACCACGTCGTCGTCCTCCTCCTCATCCGCATCATAATCAAGGGGTATTTCCTCGCATTGGGAGTTTGACACAACGTAATTTCCTGAGGCCAAAGACCCTTCAAGGAAGATGGACGGAACAGGTGGAGAAGGACTTTTTTCTTTCCTTTTACAAGTAGGACTCAAAGACGACCCGCGACCTTCGACCCATTTCCCACCGTCTGAGAGTGAGACAGTTTCTTCGAACCCAACAACTGAAAATTCCCTTCCTCCTTCCAATTTCCCCATTTCATGTTGAAGGTCTTTGAGCAAGGTGTTGGTGAGCTCTTCAGCATACATCAAATCTCTTTCCTTTACAATATCACTTTCAACCTCAATAACTTTCTAACTTTGATTTTGACTTATTTTAAAACTATTAATTAAGTTATCGTCTTGATAAAGTAAGCAATGCGAAAAGTTAAAATTACCTTCATATCATCTTCGCAATGAGATTCATCTGGCGAAAGCGATTGATGTGGGAGTTGGATAGTTACAGCTTTCTTTTTCTTTTCATCCGTTTCCGGCTTTCGACATCTCAGTTCTGAGTCTGAGCTTTTCTTAAGAATGCTTGGCTGTTCTTTCAATTCTTCGTCCTAATTTCACATCATAAATCATTAAAATCTAAATTAAATCAGAAAGTGTCAGTGTCAACTTTGTGTGAGTTTAATAAATACAATTGTAAAATACAATTTATTTATACAAGGTGGGGCATAAGTATCTTTCTTTTTTAAATATACGATCGTATAAAAAAGAAAGATACTTATGGCCCACCCTATATACTAATGCTAAAACTTTAATTAATGAATGGGTAGACGAATGTTATAACAAAAACTTAAAAAAAACAATCTATCAATATTCCATATTTATCCTTTTTCTTGAATCCCGTAAATCTCGTTTCTTTGTTTCAAAAACCATGTTTTTGTCATAAACTTGTTTAAAAAATTGGCTATTTTAATAATGTTTAGTAATCCTCTATGTAATTGAATAATTAAAAATGTATTCATGTCGAGATGGACTTATGAATTAAATATATATCATGTTCTGCTAACCTCAAGAACAGGCTCTGAATCTTTCTCATTGTTGTTCAAATTGGTTGCTTCGAGAGCCGTTATGACTCCTTTAATCGCCGATAAAACTAAACACCCAAAGTCATTCATTTCCACATTGAAAGGAAAGGAAGAATAAGCGTTAGTTCAAACTCGGTTAATGGAGCATATGGAGAGATTTATCAGCAACGATTTTTACATTAAACAGTAAAATTACAATATTTAATTAACAATAATTAAATTATAAAATTACGATAAAATGCAAACAATAGGAAGAAAAAACTGCCTATAAATGCACACAAACAACAATGAGTTTTTAAAACTCAACAGTCTTTTTGACACAATGTCTCTGTCAAATAACTAACTAAATAACTAAAAGTACACAACTGGAAAACAATTGGTCAAATTGACTTGAGTAAATTGGTCCATAGTCCCTTAAGCCTTTCACCACTCTCACTCAAATTTTAATTAATTTCATCATGTGTTGGATCATATTTTGAACTTTTCTAGTATTTAACTAAATTATGAAGGGATAAAGGAGGTTTCTTGTTAACGACGTTGTTGTGTTTGTTGTCTTTGTGTTTGTTTGTCATTATGAAGGGTGTAGGTGGAGGATACCTTAAGAACCGGAGTTGGGTCTTGAAGGACTTTGGCCATGAACGTGGGAGAAAGGCGGTCGGAGACGCTCCCCATGTGCTTCACGATCCTCTCCATGGCGGCCTCCGTCTCCAACAACCTTTTCCTCAAGAGGTCAATCTCCACGTCTCCTACACCACAATTCCAAGTCACTCCTCCATCGCCTCATTGGACCACGGACCAACAAAGTTCAAAATCTTCAGGCGCACACATGCACAATCACAATATAAAAATGAACAAAAATCACAAATCAATATTATAATTCTACAAGCATGTTAAATGTAAAAAGCTACATATAAATTAAGTACAAATAAAAAAGCTATTAATTTGCATACAAACAAAACATTCAATAAAAATATTTACTATAACTAATTAATTTAATTGGATATTTTAGCAATGAGGAAATACACATTAAATAATTAAATTATTAAGCAAACATAAAATTGAAAACTGTATTGTAGTATAGTATTTATGTATAAATAGTGTTTAATTATACAAATTAGACGATGGACACTTACGGGCATCACGATCTCTCGCTCCTGTTAGTCGCAGCATGCAATTTGATAAGAAAGGAATTAGTGATTTGTGAAAGAAAAGAAGAAAAGAAACGAACCATCGCTATTTTCATTATGGCCAGCTATTCCTACAATTTCTATTTCGTTTCCTAATTCGTTCGTGGAGATTTGTGGGATGATTTCTTCAGGGGATTTAATGATGATTTGGATTGATTCTTCCGGGTCAACTTCAACCTTTACGCTTTCTTTCTCTACAACAATCGTCCTCGTCGGTTCAGCATTGTCCTTCGATTTCACTTCGCTTTCGCAGAGAACTTTAAATTTTTCTTCGTTTTCCTTTTCAACTGGTTTTTCCTTTTCTATCGTTTTTTCGGTCTGTTTTGGTTTTTTGGCTGTGAGCTTTTCGTATTCGGCTTCAAAGTCCAAATCGGTGTCGGCTTCTGCTGTGACTAACTCTTCAAACATCCATTCGTCCTCGCTCTTTAAACGCTTCACTTCAGTTGGCTTAATTTCAAGGTTAGTAGAAATAGTTAAATTGGATTTGGCCATTGGTTCAATATCTATTGATTTCACTTTTGGTTCATTTTCAATTGATTTATCTTCTGGTTTCATTTCTTCCTCTTTTTGTTGCGCTTGGGTCAGCGAGATAGACGATGCTATGGATTGATCTTGAATTTGATCTTCACAACTTTTCCCTTCATCTTCATCTTATGAATGTAATCAAACAGGCATTAATTTAGTCACAAATATTATTAACAATAACTTAGATATTGAATATTAAGAAAATTATATTGAATAATATTTTCACAATCAATATAAGTATAGTAGGATCCTATGTGTATTGTGGGGTGGTAAGGTGGTACTTAGTGTATAAGATGAGGGACTCTTGTAGAGTCACTCAATTAGGATTCACTCGGACTCACTCGTAGAGCTAGAGCTAGGTCGGTAAGATGGACTAGGTCCATGAATAAACCAGAGAGTTAAGACTAGCACGGACCATTATTGGCATTGGATCATCACGCTGCTGTGTAACTCACCGGCCAAGGCTATATGAGCCGAGCATTATGGGTCATACGGGAGGGGGAGCATTAACCACAATCTGGATCTAACCACAGTTTATGATGGAGTTCACAGGAGTTCACTAACATATAGGATCCTACTGTATTTGTATAAATGCCAAACATTAAATGCATTTATTTATATTTAATTAATTACAACTATGTATGTACCATATTAGAGTACAATGTGTATTATTAGAACATTCAACATATTTTTAAAAAAATTAACATTGTTAATTTGTTAATAAACTTAAGTTATGCCACAATATATAAAATAACTTTTAAGTAGTACTACAAAACTACTGGATTAACGGTATTAGTTACAAATAAACTTTATTATTTGACATATCTAAATTATAAATACAAACTTAAATTATCTAATTATTGTAATCCAAGCATCAAGTTACTTTTTAACTGTAATTACATTAATGAGGTAAACCACACTTGAATCTTAACGAATGTGTTTGGGAAGGCAATTGAATTAGATGCAATGTTTGGCAAGAGTTGTTCAACTCCTTCGCTGAACTATCCTAATTTTGTTCACCTAGCTCAACCGATTTTGTTTTGAGTAATTTAAATGGTTAGAATTACCGATCCGCCGATTATCCGCACAAGGTCGTTTCTTATTTGCCCAAGTAGTATTCTGAGCCTTGGCTTCTTTTGATAGAATTTCTTGGTAAGCTCGTTGCGTGTAATAATCGTCGTGGGGTGAAATTGAAATGAGCTTCCGATGTTCAGAATCACGGTGAAAGTCTTTGACCAACGGCACAGCACACGGACGCTTCTCATCTTCATCTTCGTTTTTTCGGAAAAGGATCTAGAATAAAATATTATTTAGCATTAATAAATGCATCATTGGATTAGCAGAATTCAGAATTACAATTAAAAATTTAAAAATCAACAATCATTAACTATACAAATTAACTCTTTTATGTATTCCAATTAGTGTAAAAATAATTATTAAGCACCCGACTCATTAATACTGATGTCTTAAATTAAGTAATAATTATTGAAGCAGTCTAAGATGTTATAAGAAATATAAATGTGTATAAAAATATAATTAAAATGATAATGCGGAGTTTTGAATTCTTACATGAGATACCTTCATGATGGTGTAGACGAAGAAGATGACGATGCCGATGGTGTAGAGAGGCATGATGATGCCCATTGATCCAGAACCTTTGGCTGGTTGAGCCACGTGAGCTCCTCCTCCGATCGGAGGACGAACGCCGGGCATCGGTCCAGGCTATCAATCACCATTTAATTATTTCCATCCAAGTACTTTAGTGTGTCTAACTTTGTAACCTGTTTCAGAATAGATTGCACTCACCCTTGCTTCTTTGTCGAGAGTTCTCTGTGGAGGAGGAGTGCTCGGGATGGCATTTCCCTTTTCGCGAAGGGCCGGGTGCATCTTGTCCGGTCGAAATTGGATAGGTCGCTCAGGTCTCATATGATCTAAAAAGGAATTTAATTTAATTTTTTCATATAACGTTAGTTTAAATTCACCACACTTTGTTAACAGAACACTCTTATTATTTGACAAGTTTGTGATTGAATGAATTGTGTTAAAATGTTATTGTTTTAATGTTGCAATCCACACGTCGATTATATTCACACGTCTTACTCGGATTTGCAATTGGGGCTTTGAAAGTTCTGAGGAGTCCAATGGGAGAGAAATCAAATTGAAAGTGAGTTTTGAAACATTGGGAAACATTGAATGTTCTGAGATGGGTGAGAGCCGCTTTGACTTCTTTTGAGATCCCGCTGGTGTCCTTGGTGAGGACGAGGATGTCGAAGCCGCAAGTGGCCAAGATTGCATTGCGACAAAGCACAGCGGGATTGGACTTGAAATTCCCTTTGTTCCTCTCTACATCCACAATGGCCCCGCAGACGTCTTTGAGGAGCCGGACGGCTGCCACATCCTTTTCCGAGATCACATCGCAGCATTGCTCTTTGCCATCATGCCACAATTTTAATTTATATAAGAATAATCATACATATTTAAATATTTACATTATTTACACATCGGATTGGAGTTGGACTAAATGGCTGTTCATGTTGAAAATATTAAAAACTCTAAACTTCGTTTTATGAGGTCATTTTATGAGATGTGAAGTTTTATATTTTTGGAAAAAATGATTAGTTAAAGGAAAGTAAGAGAATGACGTCGTGGAAGATGAAAGAAGATTCTCTGGTCCATGTATCTCCCATTTTTCCCATGAAGATAAAATTAGATTTTGTGAGTTGGTCTCCTTTGGGGCTCTCACCGTTGGTTGTCACGAGGCCAATTTACAAATAAATCCTCCACCCACCTTTGGATTCATCTTTCACACTTGAATTCAATCAACTACGCCGCAATACAAATATTGACCTACTCATTTCTTCCATCCTAATAAATCTCTATATTTCATAATTTACCCATAATTCTCCAATATATGCAAAATCTACATGACTGATATAACTAATCCAAGTAATCTTAACGTCATGAAATGACACAACGACATGTACGATATAAAGGATCACAATAAATTGCAATTTTAAGGAGTTTAAATGATAATAATTTAATAGTACAAATGCTAATTATATAATAAATATTATAATAAATATAATAATGTAAAAATTATTTTATATTATTTGTAATTTATATAAAATCTATTTTATATTTACATGATGGATATTGTAATGATAGTTAACTTACGACTGCTGTCATCTTGTCCAGTGGCCAAAGAGGCGCTGAGCATCGGGTAGAAAATCTTTGGCCATAAGATCGCAAAGCATCCGATCACAATGCAAAGAACAAAGACAGTTTTCCCTTTGCTGAATCCCGGACCAGCCATCTTGCCACGGGAGACTCACTCCCCGAACTATCTAACTATCTTCTCAGACGAAATCTTTAGCGCTTCCACTGGGCAACTCTCCATTCCCTTCCCCGGGTTGCTCCGATCCCGGGTATCCCCGATCCCGGGTATCCCCTATATTTCTACCTTTCTCTCCATGCTTTCTCAACGTTGTTGGTTTCTCTTCTTCTCTCTCATTTTCTCCAAGCAATCCGCTCCCAACTTTGAATTATCCTTCTCAGGTTTTAGCTCCTTTTATTCACAGATTTTCTCACATCTTTTCTCCAAGACTTGAAACAAATCATTCAATTTTAAAACTTCATTGATTAATTAATTAAAGACAGTTAAATCACGAGTGTTGATGCCAGTATTAGCTTAATCAAAGGGGAAGTTGAAAGAGATCTCATTATGAATCAAGATAGTAAAGGAGAAACGGGGCCGGTCCCGATGGAAGATATGGACATTGACTTGGAATTTATGAAAGATTATCAACCTGATTTTATTCGTTTTGCTCCGCCGCTTTATTTTGCTCGTGATGAGGTAAAAATTTAATTATGTAATTAATCGATTAATATTGTTTAACTATAATATTTTTACAGATAAAAAGATAGAATTTATGAATTTATTCTAAAAATCAAAGTTGCAATTTAAAACAGAATTTAGCGTTTTATCTATTGGCAGTTAAAGTTTACATTTTATCCAATCGAAGGATACCTAATATTATTTAATTCTTGAACAGCTTGTTTGGATCGCTCCACTCGACCCACGCTCTCACGAAGTGATTTTGGACGGTTCTATGGGAAGGGAAGACGGCGACGAAGCCACAGAAGCACGACAGCTCTTAACGCTCGCTCTTGAAGAAGCATTGTCAATCTCTCAACGACAGACGCTGATTGCTGAAATGGCCCGAGATCCTCGTCTTGTTCAAATCCTCGTCCAATCCCTCTCACCGGAGAAATTACCAAAACTCGTTGAGAACAATCCGCTCATCGCTGTTGATGTTCTCCTCAGGTTCAACGAGCTTCCAGAACTTTGTGGATTTCTCAATCAGATCCTTAACATGGAAATGTCAATCCATTCAATGGAAGTTGTCAATAGGTGGTTTAATTAAAATTTTGAATCAGTAATATTTAGATTGACATCAATGCAATCCTAAATATAATTATTACATACTAAATAAATGAACAATTATTGATAAATTTAATATTTTTAAGATTGACAGCGTCGGTTGAACTTCCCAAAGAATTCCTTCATCTTTACATCTCCAACTGCATTGCGACCTGTGAAGGAATCAAAGACAAATACGTGCAGAACCGTCTGATCCGTCTCATCTGCGTCTTTCTCCAGTCGCTCATTCGAAATCGAATTATCAATATCCAAGTGCAGGTTAAATGGATTTATAATAAACCTTTCAATGATGTCAAATAAATAAAATTCAGATTCATTCAATTTCCTTTTCTTTCTTTTAGGAATTGTATATCGAAATCATGACATTCTGCGTTGAATTCAGCCGAATCCGTGAGGCCGCCTCGCTATATCGCCTTATGAAACAACTTGAAGCTGATTTTGACATACCAAAGAAAATTGAAGATAGTTCAATCCCAACAAAATAGCTTGTGCTGAAAAAGCTAAGAGATATTTAACTGATTGTGAGTGAGATCTTGATGAAATCTTTATATATTGATTAATATTAGACTTGTCTAATCCTAATGAACTAATCCCCATCTTTTAGTGCTATTATATGAACTGTCTTAAACCCTGTACTGTTAACTTTCATATATTTATTCAAAGTGATTTAATGAAATGACAAATTAAACCTTAAGTTAATCATATACTTATATATTTTATATAGAACAACTTCAATGTTTAGCATCGAAAATCAAATAAATGCATAATAAAATTGCACATTTTGTATTCTTTTAAATGTTTTTTTTATTTAACAAATCCGCATTTCAGCAAAGATAGAAATTCGCTATAGCCTAACATACATACCCTATAGTAGTGAATTTTATTGCATACTTACACCTATTATAATTTATTTATTTATTGATATAATATAATAATTAAACTTATTAATAGCGCCTCATTGGTGTTTATCTTTAATTAAAAATTCCCTTTCACTCTCTCTTTACACTCTACAAAATTAATATTTTATATTTAAGACATTCTCCAAATCAAACTAGGAATAATAACTAAAAAAGATTAACACTGAACTGTTGAATAAATATTATTATAAAATTTATTTTTTTACAAAAGGCCTTTTATGTTAGAATGAGAATGTGGAAGATAAAAAGATGAAAACATTTCGTTAAATCCTTTGTGGGGGAGGAGATCCCGTGCTGATCCCCGAATCGCTAGATTTCTCACAATAAATAAATTTATTTGTTGTGGGTGAAGGCCCGCCCTTTGATGTTTTAGAACCAGAATTCCCATTTTCAAACATTGATCGTGCTTGGAGAAATCGCTGACGAACTTCAACAAACTCGTCCACTTTTATCTGTCCATTCGATTTACCTCTCTCGTTCCTTTCAAGTTGATAATTGTAAGATTCTGTATTTCCTCCATATGAATTTCTCATTGTTGGTTTCCTCCGTTCTTCACCGGACAAGATGGTGTAGTCTAAATTGAGATTTTGAGGAGAGAGAATTAGCTCCTCTGTTCCCTCATCTTCACACTTGACGAAAACTCCAGAATCTCTGGGGAATCGAGAAAATTGGGAAGCTTTGTGAGAGCCTGGCGGGGAGTCGAGTTCGCGAATGAGTTCTACAGCAGCAAGAATCTTGTATCTTTCGCTTGGGTTCATGAACCCGAGGCGGTCCAAATCCTCTTCTTCTAACTCTTTGAATAGATCCAGTGATTCAAACCCATGAAGAATGAAGACAGAAATGTGCTCCTAGAAGAAATTTTATTATTGAAAATATTTATTTAATAATAAAAATATATACATAATCCTATTAAATATAGGAATTTAGTATACCCAAATACCGTTTAATTAAAATTTTATAAAAGGTTAGGATCGAAAAAGGACAAATCAAGATTGGAAAAAAAGATCTCACTTCTAAATTGAATCGATGGAGTAAATCTCTTAAAGAAGATGGGAGGTTCCTCTTCAATGACTCGCTTCGCCGTTTCTCTTCTCTTTTATAAGGATCAAACTGACTGTGAGTGTTCCTTGACACCGGGTCTTGTTCCTTATCCGGACCAAAGTCATTTATCACCGCCCCGTGCTCAATTTCCAATGGGCTTGAAGTTTGATTGTTAAGACGTCGCCTCCGCCCATCCACTCCAATTCTCCCGTTGGATCGTTCCTCCGGGAGGACTTGAACGTTGATAAACTTGAAATCCCCGACCATATTTCCTACTTTTCCTCGCCAAAGACCAGTGGGTTTCTTGCTAATTATTTCAATTACGTCTCCTTTCTGAAAAAATTAAATAAATTCGTTAGATTATTATTTCCAATAAATTAGAAAATTTCAAAAATCGTTATATTATTACATAACGTGTAACACACAATTAGTAATATGTATGTAATACAGCTAATACATAAACTTACTTTGTAACGAAGAGCCCGATGGTCGTATGCACTGGGTGTACAATCAACAATCGCAACAGCTTTCCCAACAAAGGGCCCCGTATAATTTGAACTCTCAGCAATGTACCCTTGTTGATCCGATGGAATGGACGAAAGTTCTTCTTCGGAAGAATTTGAAGAAAAAACATCATGAACAGCGGCCTTCATCCCAACCTCGCTTTCAACTATATTCAAATATTGTATATTAAATAAATATTGAAAAAATTGCCATTTATAAAGTTATATTTTCATTTTCATTTTAACGCATCTGAATGTCCTCATTAATTTTATGCTCGAATATGCGCTTGTTTTCCTGCCATTCTTTATAGGTCCAACCGTCCATATCATTTGAATTTTTCAAAAAACGTAGAACAATATTCCAAAATTTCGACCCATTTTACAATTTATGGTTCTTGGGATTAAGGAATTTGGAAAGCACTGAAATGTTTTCCTCATTTCCCGCTTATAATGCACGTTGGGAAAATGGGCTATCTTCTAACCTCACGCTTCATGACATGAGTAATGGAAATTGGGAAACTTCAGAGTTCCTCATGGAACTACTCTCCTACTGATACGTATTATATTTATGTAGGGATAGGTCTCCTTAACTGGGTCCTGGACTCGATGTCGAAAACTGAAAAATGGTCATAAAATGAAAGGACCTGTGAAGTGTGAGATCCTCTCATAATCTCTCACAGTTCCCTCATGTGTTCATATATCCAAAAAAGCAGTAAAACTTTTCCCATAGGATCATCGCCAAATGCAACGAGAAAATGTAGACATCCTTTTACTTTGAAATAACTACATTTTGCAAAAAGGTCATTAGATAAAGTTAGTTAAAAAATATTGATAACTTAACTAGGTATGTTATGTATCTATCTTGTAAAGGTACGTACTGATACAGATATCTTACATTTATTGCATAAGGTAGAGATGAAAAGAAAGATGAAGGAAATAAAATAAAAGTATTACCATGTTGCTGCCGGTAGAGATCCGATGAACTTCCATTGTTACTTGCACATCCTTTCCGGTGTGAGGTTGAGAATGTGTTGCGGTGGAAGTCCTTTACACGACCAAGCAAAGTTTTTCCAGGAGAGTCTTCCGGACTTTCTTTTTCGTTATGTTCGGTTTGACTTCCACGATTCTCCTTATCTATCCCTGAGAAGGAGGACGAGGAAGGAAAGACCAAATCTTCGGAACTCGTAATCTGCAAAAGACAATAAAAACAATTTATGATAGAACAATAGTTAATCTACTTTCGGAATTTCACTCGAAAAGTTATTTTAAAATTTAACATTATATTGCAATTTATTGTCTCATCTTCCGTAAATGTAAATGGTATCGTTAAATAAATATAAAGCTTATTTGCACCATTTTGAAATCAAGTACCTTTTAATCATCTATCATAATTTCATCTAATTTCAATTTTTTACTTCCATGTACACATTTTCTAAGCTTATCTCATAGTGCAGGATGTGGCTTAACACTATTAAAATCCATGAAGAATGACTTAAAGCTCAAGTTATCATAAGCTTTGAAACTTACTTTAAATCACAACAAGCTTAATCCATAATAATATGTTATGTAAAATATAACTACCAATACTCAAAATAATAAACAACAAGGAAGTTTCGTATTAAATAACATTTTTATGAGTAAAAATCAAGTGGCTACCATACATGAGTACAATATTATGTAAGTATTCTATGACGTGATTGATACTCAAATATAATATCGTACTTATTAAATAATATTAAATTAAATAATTTCAAAATCTTTAAAATGCTTATTTGGGAGTTAGGAATAGTAAATTATTTAATTTATTCAACTTTGTAAAAACGAAGACTTAATGAAGTTCACTTCAATATTGTTCAATTGAAGGAAGAAAAATGATAAAATATTTAATATAAAGGCGAAACGAGCTTATTTAGAGAGAATATAAAAAAAGTGATATCCGTACTTGTTAAAGATACATGTATATTATAGGCATCAAAAAGGGAAAGTATTATAAATTGTAACAATCTAGTATTAGACTCATATCAGGAGGAAGTGTTGGGAAGATGGAACTGAAACTCATCTTTCTTTTTATGAGATTTTCTTCCTTCGTCTTCTCCCAAACCGCCCCGCAAAAAAATAATATCTCTCTTGCCTCGAAGGCTTTATTCTTTATATGGAGGATATGAAGGGAACGTGATAGCATTAGAGTGGGTTTTTCCTCTTCACCTCTCCACAAGCCTCTTGAGAAATATTTACAATAAAAGTGGGAACTCATGGCGTGATTCTCATATTATAGCAATTCTCTTCAAAGAAGATACATTTTTATTATTGATAAATTGCAATCACTTTTTAAATATTTTGTATTAATTTTAAAGATAGTATAATTAATGTACAGGTGTTTGACTCAAAATTGCAGGTCAAATTAAATAATGTATCTATAAAATAAATATGAATTTTTAATGGTAAAATTCAAACCTGCCCTTTTCCAGTCTTTTCATTATTATTCTTTTTAGATGAAATCTTTTCTTTTGGTTTAAAATTTATCTTGTATGATTCTTTATTCACAGTTTTCTCTTGCCCATACTTTGTCTTGGCTATGACATCCGTTTTGACTATAAATGTCCCATCGGGAGACTTCAATTCTCCACTTGAGAGGTCGAGTGTGACTTCCTCGAGGTCCTCAACGGAAAACCCCGAAGAATCGTCTGGGTAAATTGTGGATAAAATGGAGGCGTGTGTTTTGTTCATTTTGAACCTTCCTCCACTCTTCCCTTTACTTCGTCGGAAAAAGCTATCCGGTCCTAAGGGACTTTCTGTAACCGAACTCTCCTGCCCGACTTTGTTTTGCTTCTTGAGTCGGAATGATTTCAACAACCCATTTGAACCCAAGCTTTTGATACTCAAATGTCCATCTTCAATTTTGGCCCTCGGTTGTTCATCCTTTTTCTCAGACTCCCTCGGCGGGTCCTGAAAATGACCATCCGAATTAATCGAGTGGATCGTGACAGGTCTCTTGAGGGCTTCCAACCCAAAACTCCGCGATTTGGTCTTAGGGTCCTTTATTGGTTTTATTTCTCCAGAATCTTCAAATTTGTAATTTCCACCCGAAGTTCCACTCGAACTTCGAAGTTTGGAAAAAAGATTCCATCGTTTCTTCTTTGGAGTTTTCTGCTCAGGAACCGCCGTTGTCCTTTCGTTTTCTCTCGCCTTCCTTTCCATTTTCTTCTTCAAGCTCGCAGGAGCGTAAATTTGAATAATTTCATTCCAGAGGAAAGCTGGGAAGGAGAGGGAGCGAGTATTCCTATTGCTGCTCCTATCTGAACTGGCTGACCTCCTCGAGCTTCGTTCAACCGTATTGTTATAGTGAAATACACAATGATCGGTGTTGAGCGGATTGATGCTTTTCCTCCCTTCCTCGATGACTTCATTTTCAGTGGTTCGAATTTCCTTCTCGTGGCTCCGTCGACTCATTCCTGGATTTCCTCCTCTCACCAATATTTTTTTTCTCCGTTCAACGCCACTTGCATTGAGGACAAAAGACGTTTGGCTCTCTATCTCGTTCAGCTTCAACGGCTGGGACTGAGATCGAAGTCTTGCAAGTTTGAGAGGAGAAAGAGACGAAAGAGACATCCCATTCCCAGAAAACCAAAATCTCTCATCTCGCTCTGGTAAAGGATCCAAGTGGCCCTCGTTCTCGCTCTCGGATGGACACTCACATGAACCACTTTCAAAAGGAATTTCTTCCAACATATTCCGATTGTATTTCCGATACAGGAGATGATTCGAACTATAAATTGACAAATGTCTGTTGATCGGAGTTGTCTCAACAAAGGTGCTTTTGGGAATGTTTTTACTTTCTTTATCATGGGGCTTGTTGGGTGGGGAAGTCATCATTAAATGTTCCTTCTCACACTTTCCAACAAGAAATTCTGATAAAAAGCTCATTAAAACCTCAAAAAGGAATCTGGAACTCAAATATGATCAGTCAATACTATTGTTTATTTAACCAACATTAAATGTATCACTGTATGCATTTATTGTTGAAATCAGAATATTGTCATTATTTAAACACGGTTCATTTATCAAATTAAACAAACATCACGATGAAAAATCTCAAATATAATATTTATAAATTATGTTCTGCTTATAAATATCAACGACGTACAGAAATTGCGGTGTCCAGATAAAGAATAATCAAAATATTCAACTATTGGTAGTGATGACCAAAAACAAATACAACAAACTAATAAATGTATGGTATGAAAACACAAATATACACTATGTACATATGTCGATTATACAACAAATTCGGAGATGTTTCACTAAACGTATTTGAAATTAAAATTTTAACTGTGAGGGAATATTTGTTTTGTTAAAAAATGATTGGATTTAAATTAATTGAAGATAAATTGAATTGAAATATAAAATGGAATATAAACAATATGACAAGAACTTTAAACTCAACTTGGTATAAATATTCCAATTTCAGTTTTGTCTATAAATTAACACCAATTAAATATAAATTGAGTTGGAGAGCAAACTTCAATTCTGCTCTCTACGAAAGTGTAATTTCTATTGTTGACGAGAAAATGAGCGAAAAGAACTTAAGTATATTTGGCTATTTCACATATGGAGCCGGAAGCCTCAAAGTTCATTCTTCAGCTCCCAACTGGGCCACCAAGAAAATTCATTCTCTACTGACCAACAACTAAACACATTGTAGGTAAATGGTAGTTACATTTACTACAATTACAACTACACATTTATCTCTATTTCTCTATACACGCTGCGTAGACACCCAAGACTTATAAATTCTTATCTTCAACGTTGGTGTTAAATAATAGAGTGATTAAACAAGAAGGTGTTTAGAAACGAGGTTTTATAATGGAATTAGACCTTCAACCCATTCGCAATAATGAAGTAAACTTGATGTTAGATACCAAAAGTCTTTAAAAAGCCTTTAAGCAAAAGCAACAGAATCAATTAACTTCAAATTCGGATGAGCTGAGTACATATTCTAAAATATGATAATTCAATAGTTCCTTTTACTCTTTACTTTTCTAATTAATTAAATTCATAATTGAATTCCTTATTTTAGATTAGATACAATTTAAAATATTTTTAATATACATAAATCGCCTACAGGCAAAATTAATTTCCTCTTGCAAATTAAAGGTTTGAGTGTTCCATGACCTTAAATAAATAATAAGAAATCCAATAACTTTCAATCATCGGATTATATTTCTCTAAAGACTCAATCAAATGGAAAATTGTATCGTCTTTATCTCTCCATGCACTCGAGTTCCTTTCACTCTCACTCAAGCTCAACTTACACCTAATTTATCTCTCCAGACAAAAGCTCCATTTACTTCACAATATATTAAATCTATTAATTAAACCCCCTGTCCAAGAACTATGCGTATAGGAAAAATATGAGAAAGATTCTCAAGCTGGACAAAAACGACTGAATGAGTCAAAACCATACGAGTTAGAAGGGAGAAATATGAGTGAGGAAAGGGAAAGTAATTTAGTGGATATGACCATTCGGTTACTGGCGTGGATAAAGAAACCCATTGTCCTTTCCCTACAAAGAATGTTAATATTAAATGAAATATAGAATAAGTTTATGATTATGGAAGGCTTTTCCTTTTGGTGAACAATTTTGATATGTGATAGTGATAGTAAAAGTCAGAGCAGCAGGAACAACACACATTATGATTTATATTTACGTAAGTGTATTTTCTCTCATTGCTTCTCTCCAGTCAGTCAAGAGCAATGACATAAATTGAAAGAAACCATATTATTATTTCTCCTACAGAAGACCCAAAGAAGGTAAATGGGAAGTGAAACTGGGCCGGTATGGAAAAAAGAGTCATTATGAGAGGAAATAGAAGTCTCTCAGTGAGAGAACAGATGTGAATTTAAAAGAGCTTCGAACCCTCATTTGAATTTCTGGATAGAAACTGTAGTTTACAGGGATTGGGAAAATATGGGCTATGAAATGTCTGTCATGTTCATACCAATGTTCATTTCTCTTTCTCTCCCTTTCTGAATACGAAATCACCTTCATATTTCACACTTATTCATTCAGGACCCTCCAAATTCCCCCCTTTTGAATTCTGCTCACTCGAGTCTCACTCAAAGGATTTACTCCCTCGATGAGAAAGAAAAATGATATATGGCGCATCTAATATCCATTCTCTTTAACACCCACAACTTGTGCTAATAATGGTCATACTAGGTGAACATCTATTTATCTATCTAAAATATCCTAATATTTAATATATATACCAAATATGAATATATATTGAGCTACTTTTGCTTGATTCACTCTCATTACTATTCATATTAGGTAAGATTAATATCACAAATTCCTAGAAATATATCGACTGTATTTTATGATATTTTATATGTATTCATTTTGACAAATCAATAGAAATAAACTAAAGACGAATGTTTAATTTAATAAATAAGTTAAGATTTAACTTGTAAAATCGTATTGCATTAAACTAGAGAATATTGTTCAAACCCTATGGATTTCATTGAATCTTTAATCGAAAGCGATCAATTTACGGAAGAACGAATAAAAATTAAATTATATCGTTGAACTGAACCGTCCAACTATTTTGTAATTACCTTCTCACTCCAACTGGCTCAGCGGGCGCTCATCCGAATTCTGATTTTCTAGATACACTTTCTCATTATTTCGATATCTCAATTTCTTTCATTTCAATCAGCTTTCTGAACAACAGCTATTAAACACCGGCTGCACAGCCTTCACTTATAATGATTCTATGTATTTATTTATCTATGCAGAACACCGATGAATCCGATTTCACTTGAAGAGCTATACTTACTAAATACCTTTAGATATACTATATTTAACTATGTTACAGACATCTACATTTAAACATAAATTGTAGCATTGATATATTGTATCACAAAACTTACTTCAAAACCATATTATCATGTTGTATCTGACATGATGACATATGTGCTTTGAATCTCTACATATTGAAATCCCCATCTACAACCTTTCATATTAAATCTTAATGTTTAAAAGTGTAGTGCACATTTCATTCAAAATTGAAAAAATAGGAAATGAAATTTTGATAGGAACGATGCCCAGATGTGATTGATAGGTTTGATAGTGAAATATACCAACTATTTGGTTAGACCTATAGTATAACTTATAAATACTAACTATAGTAAATTCTTTTTAGATTTGGATTAAGATTTACATTGTGATTATTGAGGAGCGTGATGCAAAGAATTCGTAGCTTTGCTCTGCATTGAAACATCGCAAACAAATACTTATTACGTACTTACCTAATTACAAAATATAAATGTTAGCCATCGAGTTAACATACATAGGTTACATACCTATTGCTTTAATGTAACTTACTAACCTTTATCTTTAACTATAGCCTTTATTATTAAATGATTCAAATTATGACTGAAATAGCTTAGCTAGTAAACAAAATATTTAGAATACTTTTATAGTAAAATTTAGTGCGTACTATTATTCTTAGAATCGCTCATTGATAATATTCAAAAACAATATTTACATTAACCGAAGCGTAATTAAAAATTATGTAATGTAAAAAATATAACTCACCTTTGGCTTATTAAATTTTCTCAGAAGATTTCGCGGGAACCCATCTGAATAGGATTCTGATGATGAGGAAGTCCGGCTAGATGCCCGAATTCGTTCAGATCCATGAGGTGAGTCGGCCCGGGTGTTGTCTCCTTCATCTCCCCTAAAGGGAGAATTCTTTGGTGGAGAATTGGAGAAAAGCTGCCACAAATTTCCAGCCGAACTCGTTCTTCTTTTCCTCCCTCCATTCTCCTCGTTCCTCTTCGGTTTTCGGGAATTCTCCAGAGAATCACGTTGTCTCATATCTTCAATCTCATACGGAGGGTCATCATAGTTGTGGATCTTCCCATCCTCCTCTTCGAACACATTTTCGCTCGATGTGACGTTCGAGTTGGGAGAAACGTAAAACACAGACGAAGGCCCATCAGAAGTCGAGTTTGAGTTAGGGGACAAAGAGACTTTGAGCTCTTTGAGTATCTGAAACAATGCCATTGCAACTTACATTCCAAGTCACTCAAATCCAAAAACTTTTTTCCTTTATCAACTTTCTCTGTCTATCAAGTTTTTTTTACATTTTTTACATGCAAAATATAGAATTAGAAATGGACAGTAAACCTCCCTAGGGATTTCCAGTTAGTTTCATACTGAAAGGGAAATGTTGATACGAAGAGCGTAAATCATCAAGTCAGTCTTTATCACTCTCACTAAAAATAAGTATAAACTTCCGTCTTTTTGTCAGAGGAAATCAAATTGACTTTACACAAGAACCAAAATCACGAAACTTTTAATAAAAATAACTTTGGTAAAAAATCAATAACTCAACGATGCAGAGTTAAAATTTTTACAAGGTTTTGCCTTTCCACTATGAATTTCCTCTTCAGCCCAATATTATATCTTATATGTATTTGTATTGTGCCAGTAGTCACTATTATTGTTTATTTAAATCAAATATGAACTACGCCTATTTAATTTCACTTCCAATCAAATTCAATTTTGTTTATTCTCTCCTTGAGGTCTTTGGAATGACACTCAAATCCTTCAAAGTGAGGGTTCTGAATCAATACCGTAAATAACGTTAATTCCAACTAATAACACTCCCAACTTTGAACCTTCTGAACTATTGAATGAAAATGAACTGTGTTTTGTATGAATAAATTCCACATATTGTACTATTGTTAGCAACTGCGTATGCGAACCTCAATAAACTTTAAATTACACACTTTGTCATGTTAAATAATTGTTATAATTATAAATTAAAACTGTTTCACTTTTGTAAATATTTTAGCGATTAGTTATTTTTATACGTCGTATTACTAAACTTTAGTTAATACGTAATGATTGAATAAGTAAAACAACAACTCCTTAATTTTTCTTTGTTTTTGAAATCAAATACTTGATAACAATACATGATAATTATGGTGAGTTGACAAGTATCAACATTGTAATCATATTTCACCTTATCACTAGACACAATTTTTAAATTTTCCTATTTATTGTTGAGTAAAAGGTAACAGCAATTACGTCATTGGTCAAATTGTGTAAGAAGATGTCTTATAGAAAAAAATTAAAGAAATAAAGATTATTCTTAAATCGCAAACTGAACTTTATGTCGACCTCTGTATATTCAACGTAGCGAGCAATAAATTATGCATATTATACTGAAGTATAAATGTGGCGTGGATCTAAATAATTTCCCTTGCATCTACGTCGGCATTTAATTACACGACACTCAAGTTGAGGCTTAGATCACTCAGATGCCTGACAAAGACTAGAAAAGATAATTTAGAGTGGCTCATTATGTTTATAAAAATTATAGACGCGAACAAAGGTTGATAAACCATTAATTTCAGATGAGCAAAGAGGAAAAATATGAAGGAAAACAAAAGGATGGTTCATCTTCTCACGCGATCCAAAAATATCCGTATATAACTTACTTTAGTATAGTACATACCTAACTATACTAAATATCCATATCAGTATGTATAGCATGGTGATCACATTTGGTATTTATCTGGAACGATTGACGAGATTAGGTAATTTGAGTTAACCCAAAATGAATGTAAACTAACTCTATGTGACTTATGTGAGAGAGCTAGAAATTAAATAGCATAAATACTTATGTCCTTATCATTTCTTCCAGTGTGTGTGTATTTAACATAGATTTGATATTTTGCTCCAGCTTTAAATTACAATTGAATTAGAGGTTGAGGGCATGGTTTGTATGCTTAATCTCATTAATTCAGAATATTTAACTTAACTATAGCCTATAAGATATATTTAAATTTTTTAAATGATATATCAAAATGTATTCACCATTTTCATACTTTACCACTTACTACTTATTAAAGGGATTTAATGTGCAAATATTTATGTGGTGGGGAATTAAAATTGAATTTGCATAAAAGTGGTAGAATTTTCGCATCTCGTTTGAGAAACCTCCTATTAAATTCAAATCCACGGATGCCGTTAATAAATATGGAATGTTCACTGTTTAATAAAAAGAGGAAATTGGGTGAGTACAATATCCATATAACACATAGTAATTGATGCATATTTTATATATTGGTATATCGCGAATATCCAAATTTAATCGAAAATTCTAATTCATCCACATGACTTTTTAAAAATTCACTTATCTGCATCAGTCTTCTGCTCAAAGAATTTTACATCGCTCTTTCAGAGTAATATATGAATGTATCCTGTCTATGTGATCTCTGTAGTGTGTAATATATTAAACTTGCTCTTCTAACTGAACTATTAAAATATCACATTTTAGATTGAATTTGACTCTTCGACCTTTTCCTTATTCAAAAGAAGTCCACATTATCGTTCAAATAGAAAATCATATCTACTAGGCCGTGTTCAATCTGAGAGTTAAAGAGTTAATGATTTTAAACCCGGAATTTGGAATCTCCACATTTCCCCGAAGGAACAGCACACTTGGAGAGGAAATAAAAATCAATGTGTAGTCGTGACTATTCATGACATGAGCCACCAACCCACCACCATTGCTAAATAGACTTATGTATGCAAGGATGAAAAGAGCTCTTTAAATGAGGAAAAGACCCGGAGAGAAAATCAAATTGTAATGGGAAATCCAGCTAAATTGAAATTAGTCCTGTGAGGTGGAGAACTCAAATTCATGGAAAGAACCAAAGTAATGAGGACGGAACAAAAGCTTCAAGTTTCTATTGATGTGTCATTTATTTTAACAAGGATCTCATAAGAATTTCATCAAACCGCTCTTTAATTCATAAATTTCATTTTGAAAAGGACAGATCCTTAAAACTTAAAAGTTTCACTCCCTCGTTATCTGTGTCTTGTGTGAGGAATTCATCTTTTAGTTATAAGAACAGACCTTTTAGTTCATTTTCCCATCTTAAACTTCCTTATCCGTTCTAAATAATTTGCGTAGTTATCTTAAACTATTCCTTTTAGCTATTATAGTATAATTGCGTCATTATTTATTATTATACTTATTTGTATTATTATTATTTCAATGAAATATTATTTTGTATTACTTTTGCTTAAAAAGAAATACCTGTATATTGTTAGATGTGTAATTTAGTACAATAACCTAAAGATCAAACCTTATTTATGGTGTTTTGAACGCCCAATTTGAAGTTTCCCATTCAAAATACTCGAGGCTGCAAAGCAGAAGATTTAAAGGTGAAATTGAAAGAAAATTGAATGGTTTCTTAAAGTAATCAATAACTTTAATCAATATGGGAAAAGCACCATACGCTCTAGTTCCGTTTTCCATTACACAGCCGAGACTTCACATCTCCTTTCATCTCGCTAAATAACTAAATATGCACATGTTTGTTAAACCTGAAAATCCCATACATTCTAACTAAACTAACCTCAAAGTATTTATATGCCGAGGTATGCATTAAATATGCATACTTTTCCATTATATGATCCAACCGGCAGCATATGTCTCTGCACGTACAGTTCAGTGTTATTTACCAAGATCTCTGGCACCGAATGCAAAAGCAGCAGGTGTGCGGAGTGAATACAAATCATGGAAATATTCCTAAGAGTGGATCTATTTAAATTATTTTAATCTCATTTGGCTAATTTTAATATGTTTGTGTTTTATTTAATCAAGTGTGGTCTTATTGAGGAGATTCCATTTGGGCGTGGGAGGAGCGTGGTCGGGGCATTTCGCTCACTAAAGTGGCACATGGACAAATGGCCGAGGTGGGGGGCTAAAATAGAACATGTTGGGAAAAACAGTCCACTTTTGAGTGAGAACCTCCATCCCCAACACCCAAGTAGGTCAGGAATACATTGAAAGAAAGGAAACCTCGTTGTTTGACATTGACATTGTGCCCTGGCACTCTTCTTTATCTCCATTTTGGACTCATCCTACCCTTATTCACCTTAGAGTTAACTTTCCCCCGTCTACCAAGCAAACCAAGAGGGCTTTGACCACCTTCACTTTAAACTCCCGCTCCCACAACTTTTGCAAACATTGACTCTCCGCAAATACAAACGTTACTATTTGGCATTACTCAAAGTCATCAGTCAATCAACGGTACATTTACAAGACTTACAACTCTTTTACATCACAGCCAAACACTCTCACTTGGTGAATGAACCATTCATTTAATACAACCTAATTTGTATTGACCATTGCTTTAATGTTTAATAATTTGGCTTTCAGCACTTTAGTTAATCTTTACATAAAATAACATCAATTAACCATAAGTTAATCTTAAAGCACATTAAATATTCCAATACTCATAATATGAATAATACTCAATATAACATTTAAAAGTAAATAGCATCACTAACTTGCATACTTGCAATAAGTACAAAGTACTTATTTAGCTGGTGTTAAAGTTAATGTTTATTATTCAAAATATTAATATTCAAATATTTATACTATATTCAAATAAATGGATAAATAAATGCAATTAATACAATGCGAATTTATTGTGACTAATGTAAAAAAGATTATGGTGTATAAACGTGATATTATTGATTGAAGGTCATAAACATTTAATGATGAATCAACATGTTTTGTATGAAATATGTTCAATTTTTAGTTTTGTTAGGATGTATGAAGATAAAGGAACGGGTTAAGGGAGATTCGAGGGGTGTCGTTGGGTCGGGAGCGGAGAGAGCCGTCAGGGTCATCCTCCGACCCAATTCGCCTCTTTCAACCTTCTGCATCCCTACCAAGGCTGTGGAAACCCGGTTTAAAGTGTCCGAAGGTCAATCTCCGACCCATCCCAAGGTGTTTCCCTTTCCATCTTCCAACGATCACTCGGTTGCTCCATTATTACCTAACCTTGCTCAATTTCACTTCGTTCCTCCCCCATGAGACGGATGGGAGCTTTGAGTCTGCTGGCCCAGTCGTCTCCCATCCAACTTTAACTCCCTTCCTTCCTTTCTGAACGACAATCGACTCAGCCATTATTTCCATTACATTAACAAACTTTCAAATTTAAGGCCAAGGTCCTCTCAAGGACTTCCCTATCTAAGCTTAATGAAATGTACAATGTATATAATCTCACCTAAATGTTTAACTCATACAAATCCATGCGTTCCGATTTTGAATGAACTCTCCTACCCATTTTCCTCATTTCCTTCTTCCCCCAACTCTCATTGAACTCGAGGATAAAGACTTTAATTTAACCAGTCCTATTCTAATATACGCACCATAATGTACAATGCAATTTCTAGCATATTAAAATAAAAAATATTATTTTTATTATGGATGATCTATCTTTGACTTGTAAAATATATATAATTTTAAAATTATGCCACTTTAAATAAAATGAATAATAAATAAATTATGAATAAATCAAAAAGAATAAAAATGTTTTAAAATCAATTGTGCGATCAATAATTAATATTCAGCACAATGTAAGTACACACATCACAATGATGAATGATTTTGTTTGCTACTGAATATTCAATTAATAATAGCGTTCAAGTAAAGGGAGCGATTCATAACGGACGAATGAAATCCTTTTATTGGTAAAACAAAAGGAGAAATCTCCTGAAGCCTGAAATTAAGTAAAAGGATAGGAATTCGGGTCGGTTGGTTAACACATTCTAAAGCAGGGCAACGGAAGCCACGTTCTCGTAGGCTTCAACTCTGTCACCATTCCCCTGTGAACATTTCCCCATTATAGTTTGTAAGCCTCCCCCCAAATTCCCTCAACTCCGAAATCATATTTATTCTGCCTGAGAGCTGAGATATCTCAAGAGGATTTAGATCTCCTTCGATCTTTCCCCTCTCCTCTATATGGACCAATTTGAAGGAAATCCAACATTCCGCAAACCACCTGAATCTATTTCCACCAGTCTAGAATCATAAATTATAAGACGTTGCGCCTTGCGGAAATGGTAATGAATCTCCGATAAATCAACTCTTGCTCTTGAGTAATGTTCACAAGGTGAACCCATCATTCCATTCACACCTTATGAATTCTAATTGCTTTCATTATCCATTTATAAGATTTCCATTTACATACATAATGGAGAAACATAATTGAAAATGTCTGATAATTTTAAGAAATTTCTTGTGGCAACTCTCCCATTTGATATAAGCTCTTTGAGTAAAAGTGTCACAAACTTATGTTTAGAATCACTATTAGGTATATGGTATACTTATTATACTTTCGATAACATTGTTTTTAAATGGAAAATTCCAAATTGACCCTATGTCCATAAATCGCCATTTAAAATCGGATTTCCGTCATTTTTCATCGGAGAGAAGTTTGAGAGAACATATTCTAACATTCGATTTATAGGTCATATTTCATCTTTGAAGCAGTTTAAAGGAGGTTTACTGTACATTTAAAGGATTGGCTGACGAGTTTTGAGCGTATAAAGGTGACTCATGAAAAATGACATAAAGTTTCCTTACCATTTGATGTTCTTTAGCAATTCGCTCCTTCCGTTTCTGAAGCTCTTCGTATTTTAGCTGTAAACCAAGAAAAATGAGATTGAACTGACAGTTTCATACTCCATTAATCACATTCATTTATAAAAGTTTAATTAAATTAATAAACATAAAATCTTCTCAGACAACTTTATGACTAATAAATTAACGATTATTATAATTTTTTATAATCTGTACATGAACTAGATTTTTCATTTAATTTTTTGAAATAATATATTACTATATTAAAATAATTAAGTATGTGGTTTAAATAAAAAATTTAATGAATAATTTAAGATTATAATTTAAATTAACTTACTCTGTTGATTGTCTCAATAATTTTTTCATTTGAAGGAAGCGTCTCGAGTGTCTTGCTCTGTAAGGAAAAAAAGCAAATTATGGATAAAGTTTTGTAGATGGAAATAAATCAAGTGGGAGAGAATGAATATTTATAGGGCGAACCTTGTTAGAGGTTGAAAGTGGAGTCGGGTAACTCGGAAGGAATCCTTGACTTTGGCTATGAGTTAGATAAATTGGAGGTTCGGAGTGATCGTCCCGACAGCTTCCGACTTCACTTGCTCCCTGGATCTTCAGAGTTCGAAAGAAACGTCCGAGGCCGCCCAATCTTTTACCAAGCTTTGATAAGTTTGCAAGAGTTCGACAGCCCGACTCGCTAACTGTTGGTAAAAAAATGTTACATAATTTCCCATGCAGAAGGTGAGGTTTCAAAGTTTGAACGAAACACTCCATGCATGCAAATGATGAAAAATAGAGACTTTTAATAATTTTATACTCAAAGTTGGAATGAGAAAATCCCTTTTTGGCAATTCCAACATATCGTTAAAACTTAAACTTCACTTAATCCGTCTAATGGAACTTTGAGTTTTAAATTTGTTCTCTTATGAGTCCCTTAATGAACTTTATTCCTTTCTTGATTATACAATTCCTGGATGTGTATACATGAGGAGGAATATTAGAGATGTCTAATTATCTCTTTCGAAATTAACGGTATGAATCAACATTACGCTTGGGAGCTCTTGACTTCTCTTTTATCTTAATTAATATTGCACATTTATACGTTTTAGAACAAAAGTTGAATCGAGATGAAATAATTTTGAGCATTGATATTACGAAATCTCTTTGTTTTACATCGTATATAAAATAATTTAAACAAAGTTAATTTAAAGTATAATTAAAATTAACATAGTTTTAAATAAGTTTTACATATATAATTAATAACGTGAAAATTTACATAAAATAAGAAGGAAGTACTAAATATTTATATTACAATAAGTAAATATAATATTATACGAGATTGAAACATACCCGAATGCTGTGGACTTGGTTCAGGATTAAATTGAGTAATGGAGTTATGATGTGATATGATATTTGCACAGCTTTTACTCGAACTCACAGCATACGATGACTTAGAAGTTCGAATTGTTGAAATATTAAAACTTCGTCTTCCGGGAGAACTCCCCCGTTTCCTTCCATAACTATTCAGGTTTGACTTTGACTTCTTCAACTGTGCTGAAAAGGCCGAGCTAAAGGAAAATAAATACATATTTTAAGATATGGCTAAATATATTATTTACTTATTAAATCAATCATTCACTTATTTATTTATTAGTCATCCCAAAATCAATATGACTCATTGTAATAATAGTTTAGAAGTTACTTTATTACAATAAATAATAAAACATGAAGTAATGGTAAATATATTTTTTGTATTTTCAAGAGATTTCTTTTCAATGGATAAATATTCCCAACTATTTATCAATCCCCCTTTCAATCTTGTGAAAATGATGATTTTCTCTCCCAATATCATTTCTTTTTATTTGCTTTCCATCACTCCAAAATTTTTATATCCTTCCGAGCAAACTCAAGTTGAGCCTTAACTTTGCTCGAGGGTTGGGGTGTAATGGAAAAAGAGGGGAAATGATGTGATCAACAGAAACAAAAGTAATCCTTATTTGAGCTAGCTAAATCCCTAATTTAGACGAGGATTCGCAATATCCCTAGTCTTTATATCTAAAAGCTAATACTTGTTTCTATCTTGGAATATTATTTCTCAATATAACAAATAAGTCTTTTCACAACTTCAATTTGTCTTCAAAGCTAATTCAACAAACATGCACTGACTATTCATATTATACTCTATTAGGTATTACTATTACTATTAAACATGCAAAATGTTCGTATTTAATACTGATAAAAAATATTATTAAAAAAATAAACTTGTTATTGCATATAATATTAAATGTATAAGTAGGTAATAGAAATTCTCATTTATAAAATGAGGTCAATTTGGCTTGGATAAATAATTCCCCATCTTTATAAGAAGTCTTGATGTAAATTTTGATGTAAATAATTTTTCTTTAGACCATTTGAGGAAAATGTAAATTCTGTATCCTCACCGTTTTGCTGGTGAAGTGTAATTTCTTGTAAGTGGCGGTGCGTAGTCGTAAATATCATCCTTATCCCTCAGACAGCTTGATGGCTATAGAAAAAACAAATTTAATTTAAAGTCCACGTTTAGAATTTCAACTCTTTCAATTTCAGTCCGTAAATCTTTAATACAATATATTAAATAGTACATTTAAGAAAATTGTCTTACAAGGTAAATTCCCGGTGTGTAAATCTGTTCTCTTTCTCTTTCATTCATCTGGGAAATGATGACGTGTTGAAGGTACTGGTGAGGATGCTCAGCCGACCGCCCTTTAGATCCTTGCAAACTACCATTATTAGCATTATTGACGAGGTGACGGGAGGCATTTGGCCCTGACGACTTTTCTCCTCCTCTTTTCTCTTCAGGTTTTGGAAGATTGTGAGCGGATGATTTTTGCCGTTGTTCCAACCAAAGAGCTCTCAGCTGGTGGAAGAGCAGTTCTTGCTGAAGGAACAAGTCGGAGGGAGATGGAAAGTCTCCACTGCTCCACCCGGTACATGATGATGAGGCCCAGTGGGTTGCATACTGAGCAGCTAACCCTCTTAACCGCACCTCCTCCACGACCTGAAATGGAAAATACGGGAAAAGGTTATTAAAGTGAAAAACTCCTGATTCAGCAGGAGTGGTCGAGTGAAAGGAACATTTCTCTTGTTTGCTTCCCCTTCTCCATTTCTCACGATCCTCATTACTGATCCAAGTCTACCTGACTCTCTCCTATCCGATTCAGACGGCATCCATTGAAATCCAATGACCAATTCAACTTCTTTCTGAGAAATTCCCTCTTATATAATATAATACGCTGAGAAAAGTATATCTTTTACGATTCTACTATTAGTGCTACAACTAGTAGAAGTGGAGTGTGTTTAGATAGTAGTATAGTCAAGATGGTTGGAATGAGATTGAAAGCTTTGATAGAACTTAAAATAAGCCTCTTTGGTTGGATCTGTAGACTTATAGCCTTATTAGAGATCTTTTGTATTCTGAAGGACTTTGAAAGTAAACTTATTAGACAATTGGATTCTTTGAACTCTCACAGCCCAATTCTGAAGGAATTCAATTAATGAGAAGAATATTACAATTTTTCTCACTTCTCATATAACTTATGTTTTGAGGGAGGCTATTAAGGGGCTTTTGAAAAATTAGACAATTCAATTGTTCCATACTACAAATGGAAAAAACTTTCCTGGAAACTTTTTTTTCTCCCTTATGAATACTTTCAAAGTTTGTCAGGTTGGTTCCTTCACTCATACAAAGCCTTTTGAAAACAGATTTTTTTGAAAATTCCGGAAATCACTTGAACTTCCTCGTAAATCCTTTAGAGGATTTTCTCCCATCTTATCCTACCCACTTCACATAATTATTTTATGAACACATGAGCACTACTAAATGAGACATAATTTATGATTTAAAAGATTTTGCTAAAAAAGAAACAAAAGGCAAAAATACTCAAATTCTGTTTCTCCTCCCACAAAGAAAGGAAAAGAAGATTTTCCTAAGGGTAGTTGACTTGATTGACATAATTGACCAATAAGGTCAAATCTGTCCAGATGCGGATTTCTATTTTATACAAAAGATTTTTATTTCCCTATCGATTGAGCCATAAAAGCAGAAGTGAAACGTCAATCAGCTCCATTAACCATTCAGACATTATTGCAAATATTTACTTTCATCATTTTTTTCAAACCCAATATTAAGAGATATTTGTCTTCTTTTGGAGCTCAAGAAGCAAACAAACCTAGTTTAATCAAAGCCTATTGAATTGAAGGACAAAACGAAAGGTTTAAAAAGAGTTGCAAAGCTTTTTTTGGATCAACAATTCAAAGAATTTACCTTACGTAAGTAAAATATTAAGATGGGAAAAAGTTGTTTAAAAATGTGAAAAGAAAGTTGGAGGGATGGGATTGTTTAAGACTTTGGGAGGAAAACTCCCATGAAGTGGAGATGAAAGTGGAGATTTTATAAGGTTAGGGAATAAGGGAATACAAAGGGGGTTTCCCTTTAAGAATCTCCTCCACTCCCAGCGCGAGAGTTGGGAATTTATGAAACCCTCCTGAATCCTCCATGTCAAATAAGGAGAAAGAGGGCAATGAAGGGCGGGCTGAATGGTGAAATTCCCTTTGATAAATGGGAGCAGATTGACAAGTTGACAGAAGAACGTTTCCTCATAATTCCCACTTTGTTTAAGATCCCGGGGATCCGAAAAGGGAAGCTCATTCAATTTGTATCCATTTCCTATTCTTTGTAAAGACCGTTTAAATTCATTTCCACGGAGGGTCTCTCATGACTCCATTTGAGGCTTTCTGAGGTGTGGAATGAGAAAAAGGTAATTCAAGGGATCACTATACAAATTTGTCTCTTTAACCAGCACACAATGAGAGGGGAAAGAAATTGAAAGGACAAGTTTGACTTTAACGAATCAATGAGAAGTCGAAAAGTTCATTGAGAAAAAGTTCATTGATGCTTTGAAAAATAAGTTTTAGAAAAAGTTCGCGTTTTTCATCGAACCTCACTTGAAGACTTGAAGGGATATAAAAAACTATGAGTTTTATAAAAAATATATTAACTCATCGTAAGTCTTTTAAAAGTTAGGTTTTAATTAAATAAAGTCCTTTCAGTTCTCCAAAAAAACTCTTTTCAGCTCCCATGTCCTTTGACTCTTTGAGTTAAAACCCATTAAAGAAGGAATTAAAATCCTTGCTATCTTCAACGCATAAATTACACAAGTCTTTCATTTTGGATTCTTTCGAAATAAGACCCAAGAAATAAACTGTTGAAAAAAGAGACAATTGGTTTATTTGGATGGTGTTTGAGCCCGCTCCACATTTTAAGGACTTTCAACAGAAGTGAAAATCGATATAGAGATTCTCATAAGATAAACGGATTTGAATTGTTCCCTCCTATATAAATATATTTATTTATCATCCTATTTGCTGTGTATTTCTCTTCCGAGTTGCTTGTGATTTCCCCTCCTTCTCTTTTTATTTCATCACTAAAGGGAGGATCCATTACCCGGATTTAATATACGAGTTTTTGCATTTCCTCAGGGTTACTGCTCCGAATTTCCTGAGGAATACCCGAAAGGCTGAGTGAGGAATGGAAAGGATAATACGACTCGACTTATGTGTATACTTCACGTCGGTTTGAATAAATATTAAAAGGAGGATTCTGTGAGACATGTGAAGTTCCTCTTGGCCTATTCAACCCTCTCTATAATTTATTGAGCTTCTTGTATGGGAAACTCACAAGTTGCCATTTGTATTCGGCGAAGGAAAAGAGCCAAAGTTTACACTTTACATATTTCTTTCTGACTTTAGTGGAGAGAATCATATAGGAATTTAATAAGCCGACTTTAAAGTGGAAATATTAGGAAATGTTAATGAGCCAACAGAACATGGTCGTTGAATGAGATCTGAAGAATTCCTTTTTCTTGTTGTGAAAAGAAATTGTTGATGCCCTCGGGTCAGCTTATGTTTCCCACATCTCTTATCTGCTAATTCCTTGTAATGTGTATGGTAATCCAATAACACTATCAAGATGAAGTTAAACCTTGCAAACATCCCTTTAACGGAACTTGCGGGTACTTACATAAATACCTACCAATACAAACCTAACATAAATACCTACGACCTAACATAAATAGTATAATACTCCTAATGATAAATTTAAGAAGTTTCAAATTGTTGAAATTAGGCAAAGTTAAATAAGGTAGTTTAGTAGAATACAAAACGGCTTACAAGTGAAAGGTCAATGTTGTCACGGGCGAGTTGTTCCCGAAGTCTTGACCTGAGGATGATTTCATTGTTGAACCGATTGGGAGTATCACAACAGTAATAAGAGTCATGTTGAGAAATTGGAGACACTGACTCATAAAATGGTTCTTCGTCCAAATAAGGATCATACATTCTTCCTGAGACTTCTGGGCGATCTCTAGCATAATTAATTTCACTGTAGTTATTATTATGACTGGAATTCAATTCCTTTGGAACATGGCGAAGATTTCTCACTGCCGATAGAAGACTCAGCCGTTCATGGATGTCTGACACTCCGATGGCATGAAGATCCGAGTCGCCGATTTCAGTACAAATGTCGAGATCTTCATAGCCGTTTTCGACAAACTTTTGGAAGTGGTGAGGGAGATCGAGGGCGTCGAGCCACTCGAAAAGCTCCGTCTGCTTCCTTACACTTTTGTTCATTGTCGAGATCCTGAGGAGATCCGCATCCCTCGCCGTCTCCCACAGAACTAAAACCTTCTCTCGCCCGACTCCCCGAGTTTTCCCATGGCGTTTCTGCTGCTGCCCAGTTCAAAAGATTCAGTAAATACTTACATTTGTGTCACTCTTCATCTTCATTTGGCCCAGAGGTGAAATCCCACTGACAATCTTCGCCTATTTACAAAAACTCATTAACTCACTTTCCATTGGAAGTTTCCACTCCACGGAAAATGATTTGTATTACGTAACTTGAAATATTTATTATGTAATGTTTATTTATCCAGATAATAAATAAAACGTTAATAACTAATTATTTGTAATTTGTAAAATTATAAAATATTGAATTATTAAACATTCAAAGCAAGGGTTCTTCAAAAGTTTTGAAGTCCTTAATTACACAAAATGTCAAAATAAAACGAGTCGATAGGGTTCAAGAAGGGTTGAGTATTGATTTGACTCTTTGACTGGCATTTCCAAAAGGGTTCTTCATTACTCTTCAACAAACCCTGGGTTAAATAACTCTTATTCGACTTCTTCAGTTAATTAAAACTCACTCGGTAAAACTTTTGGCATTTAGACGTTTAAACAATAAAGGGATTGTAAGTTGAAAGGGCTAAAATGTTAGAATTTAGAATGGAAATGAAAGGAAATTAAATAAGCTCAACATTAGCGTTTCGTTTACATTTCACAATCTCCAAACCTTTCAAACTTCGTTATCAATTTAATTTAAATTTACAATTAGTTTAATCCTCTCCTAATTAAATCATTAGCTAAATGTATCACTTGCGAAATGTCAACCAATAAAATGCGTAAAGTTTATATTATAAAATGTAAATAAGAATATAATTGTAAATTAAAAACGAGTGGTGGGATTGTTTCTTACCTGGAATTATCCCTTTGCGTGTGTGGGAGAACACATGTTGTATAAACCTGTGGTGGAAGGATAAAAGGCCACTTGGGGACTTGTCTTGAACCGAAGGAGTGGAACGGGAAGTGGCAGGAAATGGGCGGAGAAAAATTCACCTGGAAGACCAGGGATCAGTCTCTGTGTATTAAGATGGGAATTGGGAAGATCGTGAAAAAAGAAGGGGACGGGGGACGATTGAAGGTCCCTCGAAGTTGGACGGTAAGTTTCGCCCGAGGGACTCAGGTAGACGTAACGAAGTGGCGAGGGGAAAAAACCGGTAAATGATCGTCATTCTACAACTCATTGGTATATGAATGTAAAACTCCGTTCCCAGTTTCCCACTTCCAAGGGAGGAAGAGGAGAGCAAACAAAAACAAAGGGGCTCAGGTGCACGAAGAGAGATCTCAGGAGGGAAGAGGACGTTGGTCTCAACAAAACACATCTCTTCTCACGCCTCTCGCACTCAACCAAATCAACCTGTCGATAGAAAATTATAAAACTTCAATGTTCCTCATAGAATAAAATTATCGAAATCGTTTACCAAAACCAAAAACGGTCTCATGTTCACCGAAATTTTTTTCAGTACGGAAACAAGCAATGACGATTTTTTTAAAATAATTATGTAGAGATATAAAATAATATATAAAAATATAAAGACTAATAAAATATTAAATTGTAAAAATATAATAATTAAAATAAGAATTAAATTAATTAAACCATTTACTGATGAAACTGATACTGATAATGCTTTAAAATCGATTTAAAATGAATTTTGTCTAAATAATCTTATATCAATTATTATATAAAATTAAGAAATCCTCTTAAGACTTTCTGTCACATTGCTAATTGGAATTTCTGTGTGAAAGGAAAGAGGAATCTTCATTAAGACATAATAAGTTTAATAAAGGGATGTTTAATCTTTTGATAGGGAATTTAAATGTTAATGGAGTGGAAATGACGGTAGGTCTGGTGGATTGATAATGGAGACTTCCTTCGTTGGAGGTGATTTTAGGTCAAACATTCCATTAGCTCTTTCAGTCTTTCATTACCTCAGCCGGCTCCGATTACATTTGAAGAATCCTCCAACTGGTTTCACTATCATTCACTTATTCACTATTTACTTACATTTATAGTATCTGTATAAGTACTTGCACCTTTCATGCTCCTTTGACCAATTAATGTTATATAGAATTAATGTTATATAGTTAAAAAAGAGTTTCTCTCCATATTCCAGAAGGATCATGGTCGTCGGACTGAGATGAAATGGGTCACTTTCCATGATTGACATTTAGTCTCTTTTTAAGTGAAAGGGAAAGAGACAGAACATAATGGGTCCGAAGAGGGACGTTTGCCAAATCTTTGGCCCACACGTGGAAGAAATTTTGACCTTCATTTGGATGCATTTTCTAGTTGGTTTATCTCTCTCTCTTCCATCTAAACCTACTGACTTCCGATGAATCATTAAGTAAACAAAGTTTGTTTAACAAAATCTCTTTCATTGTTTAGGTTAAGAAAAACCAAGAACAAATCTATTCGTTCTGGTTCAATATTTTTCTTGGTGTGTTTTAAATTCAAATAAATATATTATAAATACATATCGAAAATTTGCAAAATATTTATCTTTTAAAATAACTATACTGCTAAATAAACTGATCCAACTGATTAATTGCTTAAGATTACTTATTATAAATTCTACATAAAAAATAAACTTAGTGGAGCGCATTTACCATTTACTAATTGCTCAATTGAGTGATGTTTTATGTTTAAATGTTTATAAATGATGTTAAACGGGTATGTTTTTATTAAAAATCAATGCACGAAAAAAGTTTATCTGTTGATTAAAACACCTTTTATACAAGATAATTATAATTATTAATCTCCTATATCTTATTGTTTCTTCCTTCCTGTAAAATGAATCGTTTCCGTTTCCGACTTTCACATCTTTAACTTGAATATGCAATTCAGCATTCTTCAATTTGATAAAAAAGTAGTTTAATAAAAAAAGGCCCCTATGTGTTCATAGTTGGAAGTGAAATAAAAATGTTCTTCTTATAACTCGTACCATATAAGTCATCCATCCATCCAAGTTATTGAAAGGAGCGCGAGTGAGAGGAAGGAAATTCCGTTCTTATTCTTAAAGGACAACTCGTCTTTCTTCTTGTCCTTCCCTATTACTTCGTCTTATTAATGAGAATTATCTCTCGATTGATGCCTGATCTTGTTCGCGACAGAGCAGAGAATCAAGATTCCCATTTCAAAGTGAACCTACTTCCTTCCAACTCCATTAAAGTAATTCTAATCTTCTAAAGACTCTCAGGGAAAGTTCTCCATCTCCTAAGAACAGCCAGATCAGATAACTCTGAAGATCATCTTTTAAAGAGTTAACTTTTTCCTAAAACTACCTTTACATTTTCCTCCAGGAAAAGATACAAAAAAGTTTCCTTAAGGGTTCCATCAATCACCTTTAGTTCACAACCCATTAATTTCAAAATGTTACTGATATTTAACTCTTAATGACTTTATTTAATGGTAAAAATTATTATTATGTATTTCGTAGTTTTAATTCCAGCCAGCAATAATTATAAATGTTCAAACTTGTTAAATGTAAACAAATTAACAATTGAAGTATTTAAGACATTTTGTGCATTTACGGCATTTAGCAATTGGTCCAATTGTGGGATGATGACGCAAACTTTCATTTGTCTATCTTGCTAAAGTAAATATTTAATCTGTGAGAATCCTTATAAACTAAATCGTAAGAAGTGAGTTTAACGTATAAGGAATTGGAGATGAAAGGATCTGTTTAAAAATATGATGAAAGGAGCACTCAGGAAGTAATGAAATGAACCAAGTCTCATGCTCCTAAAACTCAATGTAATGGAGGATGAAGGTGGAAGTGTCACGAGAATTTTTGAACTCACGCGAAACCTGTCAATCGGCACACGAGAAACCCGTTCACTCCACTTTCATATTTAAACATAGGAAGTAGAAAGTGCGGTGATCGAAGAAATTGAGATGAGAGATTGGAATGGGCAGCTTAAATCGAATTAAACCCCGAGTCTCTTATATGCATCAAACTCTGGTTTTAATTACGAGGGAAAAGGGAGGTCTGGAATTAATTTCACTTTCTATCCAAACTTCCCACTTCGCCCATAATCTCATCTTGGATCGGAATGATGAAAGGTTTAATAGAAATTCGACCCATTATTCAAGAGATACACACACAACAGAGTCCTACAGACCTTACAGAATAAATGCTAAAAGGAATCTTGAATGATTTTAATTGCTTCAACAAAAGGAGACTCGGATTCATCCTTCTCCGCAAATTAAATCCTTTCAACTCAACCACTTTTGTTTACTTTGCACCAAATCCTCAAAGTCCCAAATTCGTATAATCGATGAGGAATTTACGTGTGCCAAATGGACAACTCCAATAACCATTAATAAGAAAAAAAAATGATATAAAAAGTAACCATACAAAGTAACCATACAACCGATCCAAAGTATCTTTTGATGCTGGTCATAATACTAACTTTATAAGCATGCCAATATCATAGCCATTTCACTTCCCATAACAAGTTTCCTTCTTTTAATCCCTCAATAAAACCCTCGCAAATGGTCTTTTTATCTCACGAAAGAATTCTTCATATCATTTCATATAAACCCAATTATGATTATTTTACTTAAAATGAATAAAATTACACTTCCACACAAATTGCATTTAATTAAAATTTTCACGTAAATCACAAATCACAAACGAAGACTGAAGGTGTAAAGTTCATTAAAATGTAATTTGAGAATTTCGCTATTATACGACCTTAAGTGTTAAATTAATCCATTATGGATGAGTAAAGGATTAAATTTCGTGAAATTAAAATGTCACATGTTGATAACAAACCTCTTTAGACTTCCTTTCCCCTCAACAAGTAATTGATACATTTAATACACGTACATTGTGAAGAGATTGGAGTCCGAGCTGAAAACTATGTATTGTATTACTTATAATGTTGTTAGTTTGTTCATTCAATTTGAATCAACTTGAACGAGTTGAAATGTGTTAATGTCAGCGTGTACCACATTGAAGACATTGCGGCGAAAAGATGAAAAAGAGTGTCAGTCAATCAATTGCAAGAGCTCAAGAAGGCATATCAATGAATGAAAGTTCAATTTTACGCTTCAGATCACACAGACCCTCAACATGGCTCTCAACGTGTGTGGCTGACCCCAACAAATAGCAAACAATGTTGATAAAAACCAATCCTGTCAAATACAAACTGTGATTGTATTTGAAGGAATTGAATTATTATACACATTTTTTAGAACAATAATTGCAGACACTTTTGTTCAAAATATGATCAATCTCATACTCTTCAATTTCTTCTCACTTGAAATGCGTAAGAACACGTTGATTAATTCCCAGCTGCGTTTTACCATTTAGCCAAACCAGATGAGTAAATTAAGTGAATCTCATACAAAAGACTTGGCAATGGTCAAAGGATGTTTAAGCGTCTGATGTGATGATGATTAAGTGACAGCATGGTACAATCTGAATAAAAAGATCCAGTGGTTCTTAATTGAGAAAGCAAGGCGAGCATCAAAATTAATTGGACCTCCCATGGGTGAATAACCAAGTGAAGAGGAAAGCTGAGAGAAAAGAATGTAAAGAGACGTGGAGGAGAACAATCACCGTCACTTTGACTTTTGTTTATTGTCGACGGATGATTTTTGTAAAATAAATACTCCACTTGAAACAATTCCTTAACAATGTTTAATTGTGTAAAACTCGACTTTGAGAGAAATTCCCCTTTCATCTGTTACGGTATGAGAAGTTGTAATAAAGTAAATTACATATTGCGAAAAAATATTAATTTTGAACAGGTCAAAATTCATAAATAAGTATTTATTGCTAAATTACAAGCACCTATGTACTCTATACTGATAGCATGGAATGTAAGTATGGATCGATGTACATGAAATTTAATTGAGTAAACGCATGATGATCCATGTGGTGTTTTCGCACAAACGCGTAATTAGTTATTCACATTTCGAGTTTATTACAAATCCTTATTTCTCTTCTTTATTAGTGGAAAGAGAAACGAGGAATTGGAGAGGAATTTGTCTATGTGGATGACGGAAGGAAGGAAATAAATAGAAGAGGATGGAGGAAGTGCAGCCAATTTGATACAAAAGTCGTTCTTATGTCACTTCCCAACCATTCCTTATGATATTGACAAGAAGATGTTTGGCCCCTTGGTGAGCTGACTTGCCCTTTCCACCGGGAGGTGAGATTGGGCCAAAGTGGAAACTAATAACCCTTCCACCACTTTGACTTGGAGAGAAAAAGTGATAATTGCCGAGTTGTTGGTTCCTCCAATGGTCGGAACATGAGAAGTATAAAACTTGATTTCTTCTCAACCACTGGGTCACTCTGATTCCCATTCCCTCTTCGTCACTTTGATTACTTCGTTCTTCCAAGGAGGTTTCTAATTCACCTTCTTCGTTTTTGACATCCTCTCCTACTTATTCGCAAATCAATTTTACCTTCCATCATGAGATGGGTAAGAATTCAATTCAATTATTATTAATTCCCCCAAAAGTTTATCGATATATTTGTTACTTAATTAGTTTTTTCATTAATTTTATATAATATTTAGTTTTTGATTTTATATCAAAATTTTGATTCCTGTATTTGTAATGCCTAGTTTGTTTTGATCTACAATAGTTTAACTCTAATATGGAAGTTATACAACTTTACTTTCTCAAACGTTTCTTAAAATTAAACGGTGCGGTTGGTGAAAGGGAAGCAATAAATACTGATATTAGTTTTTGCTGTATTAGTTCAGTGAAGTATCTAACGACATGATAAATGAGAAGATTTAAAAGTCATCATTGGAAAACATATATTTTATTTCTCACTTTCAACATTTCAACTTTTAATTCGACTAATGGTTCAAAGAGTTCAAAGAGTTCATTCTAGTCTACCTATTAACTATTAAATGAAAGATTGAGATTTATCAGGAAATGTTTTTATAAACACTCTGTTACATCGTTGATAAATACCATTATTTTTACTATAATTTGATAAAACTAATGAAAGGAAACAGAAATCGTACTTATAAACATTGATCTAACTTTAAATAAAAATTATTGAAGTAGTGGTTTGTTAAACCTATCTGCACCTAAGTATTACAATGTCCAATTTTATGACATTTCTAGATTGTGGTAACCGGATTTGTGTTAAGTGGAATAATAGCAAATGTCATTGGTGAACCACCAGTAAGCAACTATCAAAGTAGTTACTACGATGATCATTACCACGATGATGGGCGGTCCCATCATAAAGGGTCAGTATTGAACGACATTTCCAATAATTAAATAATTTAATTCAAAATTTAAATAATTTCTCTCCAAATATCGGCTTCAATTTCTCGTAATATCTTTAGGTCTCATAAACATGGTCATCCCAACCACCATCATCACTCTAGTCATAACGACGAATATTCAGGTTACAAAGGCCATGGTCATAGCCATGGGCATGGGCATGGTCATAGCCATGGACATGCTCCAGCAAGTGAATATGGTGCCTACAAGGGAGGAAAAAGCAAAGGACACGAGCCATACGCAACAACATATATTCCAAACGAAGAATATGGGTAAGATTTACTTAAAAGAAATTATGTACCATATTGGTACAAATTAACTTAAATCACACAAAGTGACAACAAGCGAAACTTCATGAAAACCTCAATTAAATATTTTCTCATGTGGTTCTTAGCTACAATGACCACCGACCGGATCACAACGAATATAAAGGCCACAGCCATCATGGAGCAACTCATGGTTATAGTGCTCCAAATTCATACGGTGGTGAACACGGTAATAAATATATTATATATTTCTTATACTTAACAATAATACAATAAGATATCTTAGATATCAAGCCCAACTCTCACTTTTCTCTCAAAAGTCATAATTTAGAATTTCTTCCTATACACTTTAATTCCATATAATTTTACAAATCATAATTTAATTAAAAATTAAGTTAATATTAATTATATAAAATTAATATAAAATTTTCTTATTTAGACGACTACGGCTATACTGAATACAATGCTCCAAAATCACATAATAGCCACGAACACGGTCACCATGAACATCATTCCCATTCTTCTCATGGACATGGACATGGACATGGGCATGGGCATGGACACAAGAAGGGGAAAGGTCACAAGGCTCAATCGTCGTATGGAGCTCCTTCTTATGGCCCTCCTTCTCATTCCTATGGACCGCCGTCCCATTCATATGGAACTCCTTCACACTCCCATAGCTCGTCACATTACGGAGCTCCGCAAAATTCTTACGGCCCTCCTTCAAAAGCTTATGGAAGTCCAGCAAAAGCTTATGGAGCTCCTTCACACAAATCATATGGAGCACCAAAGGCCAAAGCTCATTATTCGACCCATTCCCACAAGGGATATTCTCACGCTGAATATGTTCCCAAGATCGAGATCATGTATGGAACTCCAACACATTCCTATGGACCTCCCAAGTCATCACATCATGATGGCCATCACCACCATCATCACCATCACGGCCATAAAGGTCACGATTATGAAGTAAAAGGTTACGGAAAAGGTTTGTAAAATATTTTTTTAAATTCATTGATGCCTGGAGAACTTTTTGGTGTTTACTACAACCAACACACAAAATAAACATTGTTTATTTTACATAGTAGATTGAAGATTGATGCATGCTTTAATTTATTGTAAATTTTGACACTTTGATAGGGGGATATAATGGTTATGGCCACGGAGGATATGGAAGTGAGTCGATGACAAAAACACACACTTTTGAATCCAATACAACAATTGATCTCATAAAATGACTAATTTAATATTACAAGTTTTATGAGTTTTCTACTTCTAAACAGGTTATGACAGAGTTGACTACGAGGCGTCTCATCAAAGTCCCAATTATGCTCCGGCTGCATATGGAGGTACTTAATAACACAAATTATAATTATTAAGTTTATTCGTTGCCGTTTAATTAAGTTTATTAGCCTAAACTTGATAAAAAATGGTGCTTATTAAGATTCTACTTTCACCTTATGACGAGAAAGAACGGGTTATTTTTCATGTTTGGGGTTTTTCTCTTTTTAGGAGCTTATGACCAAGGGACGAGCTACTATAAAAAATGAAATGAAAAAAACTAGTATTTCCTCTCCCATCATTTGGGAGACATCAAAACTTACCAAAACATCCAATTTTTTTAAACTATTTTCGTTATTAAGTTTTATATTTAATTTTAATGGATCTTGTAAATAATACGAATATTTTACATGATTTTATATGAAATACAAATAAATATTTTTTAATTAAAATAATCCTGACTTTTTACATTTATTTAAACTATTCATTTAGATATAATTTAAACCATATTTATGTAAGTACTGGTAGATAGTCAGTTAGCATGCCATAACAGTAAGTAATTACCCTTATTTTATCTATCTAAATTATAATGACATGAACTTAAATAATTATTATTATATTTATTTATAAGGCGTAAATAAAAGGATAATAGTGAAAATAATTTTAGAATTGAAGGTTGTAGCAAAATGTGGCATTTGTGAACTTTTATTAAGGTCTCGTGTGTTCGCGTTTAAAAAATAATAATAATCTAGGAAATATATTGGTAACAGGCAAGGAGTCAACATTTGGAAAAGTATGATGACTACGATGTTTGATTATCTTCGATCGAGTGAAATCATTTATAATTTTTATTAATATTTAAAACTAATTTAAAATCCAATCATCCATTAATTAAAGCTGGAAACGGCCCTGGCTTTCCGGCATCTGGAGGTGGAGGAAGAGGCCTCCTTGAATTTCCTTCTTCTCTTTGACCCCGCGTTCTTGGAACTATAAATGGACAATAAGGAAAATTCTCATATTCAATTTTCCTACTTAAAGCCTCTTAATGCTTTTCAATTATTAATGTATTGATTAATAAGTAGTAATTTAATTTAACACTAATGTCATTGCATCATCAGATTAATAAATATTAACTTTTTGCATATTTTATATACATTACATATTAGGTAACATTATGTTGCAAATAATATTCGTACATTCAAAGTTAGTAATGTTAGTTAGTTATTGCATATTACGCTATTACATTGAACAAAAAATAGGTTATTTATGTTAGTTAAATGTTATGTTAGTTTTTATTAATGCGGAATGTTAGTTGAAGCGATTTTTATTTTGTTAAGATTTTACGCTTTATATTTTAAATAGTGTGAAAGTATTAGTAATAAGGATTCGAAGATTTTTTTAGGTCCGAACCGTAATATCCAAACTCCTTCTCAATTTCAGAAATATCATCATCGAGATTTCCATGTTTCTCCGGTTCGGGTTTCTTCGGTGGCGGTTTTTTCTCCTTTTTTGCATTTGTATTCGATTCTTCTTCCTCTTCCTCCTCGTCGTCTTGTTGTCGCTGTTGAGGTTTTCTTGACTCTTCCTCTTCTTCATCATCATCGTTGTTTCCTCTTCTCGGTGGTGGTCTTTCTTCCTCTTCTTCATCGTCTTGTTCTCGTCTTTGAGGTCTTTCCTCTTCTTCTTCTTCATCTCTTGGTGGTGGTCGCTGAGGTCTTTCCTCTTCTTCTTCTTCTCTTGGCGGTGGTCGATCCTCTTCACTTTCCCTTTCCCTTGGCCTTTCTTCTTCGTGGTCGCCATGTGGAGGTCCTCTGTCGTCTTCGTTATTGTAAGGTCTCCTATCGTCGTGAGCTCTTGGATCTTCGTGAGATCTTGGATCTTCATGAGGGTTTGAATCGCCATGAGATCTTCGATCGTCATGAGATCTTCGATCGTCATGAGATCTTGGATCTTCGTCGTGATGAGATCGATCATCATCAGAATGATGACTCGGTGAGGGTTGGGACGGATATCTTGGAGGTGGAAAATCCCGAGGATTGAATCTGGGTGGGAGTGATGGGCGAGAATATTCATCTCTTGGTGGTGCAAATTCATGTGAATTAGGATTTTCTTCACTTTCTTCGTTTGGTCTCCTTCTTGGTGGTGGTGGACGTTGATTTTGATGATAATCGTCATCAAATTGTTTTATCGTTCTTGTATAAATCGGATCAAGAAAGGGACGTCCGTGGTTTGGACCAGGATTTCTTTCTCTTTCGTTTTCTCTCGGTTCGTCTCTTCTGGGTGGTTGATGTGGACGATCTTCGGCAGGGATTGGTGGTTCACTCGGAGGGCCATGTCTCGGATATGGAGCTTCTTGAGACCTTGGATCAAAATTTTCGTCGAATTTTGAAACATCGAAATCTCTTTCAAATTCGTGTCTTCGTGGTTGAGTTGCTCTTTGACCGGGTCTGACAGGCCCAAGAACTTCATGTCCTTTGACTGATCTTCCAAAATCATCAAATTCATCAACGTGGGGAATTCCATAAGGACTTCCTGAGGCTGGGCCAACAAATTCGTTAAATCCTCGTCCTCCCGAATCATTTGGTCTTGGTCTCTCCCTTTCTTTTTTCTCTTCTTGCTCGGGTTCTTCTTCTCTTTCTTCATCTTCTTCTTCTCGTGGTGGAGGTTTATTACTTGTAGCTTTTTCTTTCTGTCTGGGACGGAGCTCATCTTCGAATTCCGGATCTTCAAGATGGGGATCGAAATCTCCTTCATTGTCTGGCCTTCTTATACCAGGAGTTGGTCTTGGTGGCTGCGGACTTTAAATAAATTAAAATTATATTAAATAACAATATTTTTAATTTAATGTTAATTCTTAATTAAGAGCGATTTAATTCTAATTAATTCTTAATTCTAATTAATTCTAACCTTCCATAAAAGTCATCAGGTACATAAGCTCTTCCAGCATTTTTAAGAATTCTGGATTGATCATATTCATTTGGCTTTGGCCCAGGGCGACTTCTATGTGGAGGTTGCGGCTGCCTTCTTTCTCCATTATCGGGATGTCTTCTGTCCGGAAAAGGTCTCCTTTGTGGTGGCGGAGCTTCGAAATACTGCGGCTGAACTGGTGGAGCTGACTGAGGTGGAGGATATTGTTGGTTTATTGGAATGAACCCTCTTGGCCCATCTCCATTGTTTGTATAAGGGCGTTGTCGTTGGTGCGGATGTCTCGGGGGAACCGGAGGAGACGGGCGAGACGGCGGAGCTGGAGGGGAATAACGTGATGGAGGCGAAGAAGGTGGATTATACCTAGGAGGTGGCTGAGGATATCGCGGTTGTTGATGTTGATTTCTTTGGGGCGGTGGCGGAGGTCTGTTCGGTTGATTTGGAGAATAATTGTAAACTTGTTGTCGGAGATTCGGGTCAGTTTCGGGTGTGTCGGCATAAGGCGGTCCGGGTTGTTGATGTGTTGTGTGTTGATTGTATCGTGGTGGCGGGGGTGGTGGTCGTGGAAGTGGGGGCGGTGGCTGGGGTGGATTTCGTGCATGACTAGGTGGCTCAGGTTGGTTTCCCTCAGCTTGCGGTTGTCCACCTGAATAGGCTGAAGAAGATTTAGAAGGAGCGTATTTAATCTTAGCTTTGGCTTCGAAACTTTCTTTTGGGCCGTTATGATTCGTTTCGAAAACTCCCCCGGATTCTTTATAAAACGGAAGATCATTTCCTCTCGAAGGATTTTTGTTATTGTAAATTGGAGGATTGTAATTCGGATTTGGCTTCCCGTCTTTTCCGTTTTTGGACCCAAAGAGCAAATTAGCTGAATTAAAATCTTCCAAATCCTCATTGTTAATTTCCTCTTCGTTTTTTAGTGCTGTAAGAATTGGACTTTGCGTGGGAGCGTAAATGTGATTATGTGGAGATGGAGCTTTATTATAATGATTAATCTGAACTGGTTCATTATTTTGTTTCTTAAATTGAGATTCTCTGTTTGATGGTTGTCGAGGTGCAGGGGGCAACGGAGGTCGAGTCGTTTCTTCATCTGAATTCGAAAATGGTCCCGGTGTTGGTTTGTTCCCCCCGATTTCATCTGCCGTCACAACTCTTCGCGTTTCATGCTTCTGAGCATCAACGTCCGAAGCCACCAATTCTTCCGAAGATTCCTCTTCTGACATTTCATCTTCTAACTTTTCATTAATAGACTTTTTAAGACTTGGCTTTTCTGTCGTGGTGGAAGTTGTCGTCGTTGAAGAATTGGATTTGTCGGAAGTTTGCAAAATTTCATCGGAGTCTGAACCTCCGCCATTTTCTTCTTCTTCGTCTTCTTCCTCTTCGTCGTCGTCTTCTTCCTCTGCGGCCGTATCTTTGGTGTTGGTTTTGGGTGGTGGAGTTGACGTTAAGAGTGATGTGGTGAGCAGAAGCTGATCGAATGAAGACTTCCGTGGCTTTTTCTGGTCTTCAAGTTCCTCTTCCACACTCTCTACTGAATTATCCTTTTCACTTTCTTCTCTCTTCTCCTCACTTGTGGCGTTCTCAAGACTCGATTTCAACCTCATGCTCGTCATAGAGCTCAGACGCTCTAATATATTTAATCCTTTAATGCTCCCTGTTTCTGGCTTTTGGCTTCCAAATCCTTCCTAATAAAAAGATATGAAAACTTTTTTAAAACGCATTCTGAAAAATATGTGTAACACATACAATTGTATACTTGTATTTGTAATGTAAACATTTGTATGAGAAATATTTCAAAATATACGATATTACATTTTTTGTTATTTGTTTATATTTTTGTTATTGAAAGTTAGTGTATTTAGATAAAGATTTTTAAACCTGAGTAAGAGCATTAACCGACGTTGTCCATTTCTGAGTTTCGGTCGACGCCGGAGGAATCTCAGTCGAAGAATCATCACGAGGTCGCCGCCTTAAGCTAAGGGTCAAAGGAAGCCCGGGGGATTTCTTATATCGAAGAGTGAAATTAGGATTATGATCCGTTGAAGAAGGTGAATATTCTGGACCAGGGGCTTCATCTAATGGTTGATATATGGGATCTATGATTCCAGAACTGCCTGTAAATGGGGAATGAAAAGAGAAACTTGTCATAAGTAGTTTGATAGATCAACATATAACATTAATTTCTATTATCAGCGCCTAATCGCTCTCACGTCTTTTGAAGATCAATCAACTGGAAAGAAAGTAAACTATAGACCTATTATTCCTATTATTCCCCCTTTCATATCTCTTTATAAAGTGATCAAAATGAACAAGGAAGGAAGCTGTGACTCAAAGAGAAATCACTTGGAGAGAAAATTAGTTTTTTAGACTTTTACAATAACTTTGATTGTGGTGTATTTAACTTTTGGATCTAAATTACACGAAGCTCTTAATGCTCAATAATATTGGATTGGTATTACATAAAATACATAAGTAAAAACGTGTCTCTCTTTTTATCAAATTCTACTACATAGAATTTAGTTAAATTATTAAGTTGATCTGAATTGAAAATAAATGAAACTTACAATGAGATAGTATATTTATTTTTCAATAAATTCATAGTGTGATTTTGATCAATATTCAAAAATTCAATTATGAAAGCTCTCTTTAAACGTTAAATGTGCAAAAGAGTGTGAATGTTCACTTACTTGGCTGATGACACTGAAGACATTGAACAAGTAGTAAAATTAACAGGGCTTTAAAACAAAATATCTGAAAAGACATCCAAAGTTTATTTTTACAAATGGTATTGTATTTTACAAATATTTCATAAATATACCATAAATATTTTAAGTATTATTATATTTTATGTTATACAAAATATATCAACGTAGTATCATAACATGCTGAATACTCCACTTATAATAAAATATATAATTATAATTGTTACAATAAAAGAGAAAGATGTAAAATAGTTATCAACCCGATTTAATAACGTTAAAAATATAAAATGTTGTATGATACAAGAAATTTAATATCAAAGCTTGTAATTGGAAACCGTTGAAGATGGTAAGAAGGATCTACGGTATAAATGTTTAAGCTTTTGTGCTCATTACTCCAACTTTTACTTTTAATCTTATTTAAATAGATTTAAAATAATCTCACAAGTGGTAAAGATGTAGATTTGTTCCTTAAGAGCATCTTGAGTCTCTTGTGTGGCCGATCTCCTCAAGCGGCCATGAGGATGAGATGTTTCTTCTACGGCGATCGTCTTGGCTTTGTTCCTCCTCGTCAGCTCTTCCTCTTCGTTTCCACTCAATCCGCCAATTGTTTTTCGACGTTTCAACAAGGAGGTTCGACCACCCGTTCCCTCACACCCTCCATCCAACAGAAGATGATCCATCAGCTTTCTTCTCATTCATCCCACTTTTGTTAAATTAAATGCTTTTGATCAAATCACTCTTTAAGACCTCGTTAAACACAAAAGTAAAACTGGATCCTTGAAGCGAAAAAAGATACATTTAATAGGAATAGCAATTTTTTAAACTCTAAGATGTCTAGCCATTTAATTCTATGAATCAAAATGCAATTGACCATTACGTCTCATTTGATAAGAATTGTCCATTTGTCCATTCGTTCTTGAACTAAAAGTCTAAAAGGATCTTTTTAATCAAAAAATGGAAAATGCTACAATGAACATTTTTAAAATTGGGGACCATTTGATAGATAAAATGCCATTTGGCCATTTAAGATCAATTGTCATTTCCTCAGACTTTCCAGACTTTGATTAAACTTTTCATATTGTTCATAAGCGTTGAACTTCAATCATTATTATTAAATGAATTGAAATAGAAAGTGAAAAAAGGGTTAAAAATAATTTGATTAACTCAAAGGCCCTTTCACTTTAATACATAAATATATTTATATTTGTTATTCGAGACTCATCTGTGAGATCAGACAAAGAGGCATTGGCAGGTGAGAGATGAGTTTTCCTTTGAACTTGCAATATCCCTTCTTTTGTCCTATTTCTCATAACCTTTGTTTCCTCTCGTGGTCCCTTCAATGGTTTCAAAGAAAAGGAGAGTAATGCAAATGTGGAGGGCTTGCGGTTGAATTTCGTTTCTCCTTAATGACGCCCTTTAACTTTGGAGAAGTCTTTCGTGAGTGGCGTAATGATCTCTTTCTCGACTTCTTTGTCCGTTGGTAATCCCAGGCTCCGCTGCGAATTTAATTCACCAACAACCGTCGCCTGTCGACTCCCCATTCACAGTTAAATTGACTAAAGCGAATCCCGTGAGATTCCCCAGTGACTTAATCACAACTTTTATTTGCTTTGCAAAGGGAAATTTTTCTCATGTATTTATTTCTATCTACAATGTGAATAAATGCATAAGAGAAAGATGGATCCGTAAAATTTTCAATTTATTTATTATAACACAAATCTAAATATTTAGAAATCATAATTTCCACATGTGTTTTGTATGTAATCTAGATTATTGATACATGTATGGTACAGGTTACAATGCATCTAACAGGAATTGAATGATGTCCTTAACAGGAACAAAAATAAAATTGATTCGCTTGTTCCATGAAATATGAAATTAAATTAATCTGAGTTAACAAAACAATTTTTGCCATATGGAACTGATAACCAGTGATGATGATACATGGGATTAATATTTAGGTAATATAAGTGTAAAATTTAAAATCAACGTTGGAGATAATTTGGATTTTTTATAAATTCATTTCATTTCATGTAATATTATAAATCATAGTCATAAAATGTAATAATATATCTGTACTCTATACTCACATCTTTATAATAAAAGCAATTTGGCACGCACGTGTATACTTTTTATAGCATTCAGGTATTCACTCACTTGGTACATGTTTTACAAGTTGAAATTTAAAGAGTGTTTTTAATTATGAATATAAGTTATGTTAAATTTCGCTTAAGTCCTAGATAATGGGATTTTCATTTTGTTCCTTCTTTTTGATCCTATGTTAGATTTTCAGGCTTGAGGATTAGTCGGTTGGAATTGCAAGAGATTTGAAATGAGATCGAGATGAATGAAATGAAAAGGAATTGATTTAGAGCGAGATGAGAATTCCTTTATATCCTTTTTTGCTGATTCACAGAGTAAGTAGGAAATGCTCCCTGGCTTGAAATTACCAAATGGTCTCATAGTCAACTTTGTCCTCTGGCCCAATATTACATAATACTTCATATGCAATTAATCGAGTCGAATAATGAGATCGGAGCGTATAAATAAGGCCCGACTTTTTCAACCACACCAGTTCAACATTGATCTTAATCTCCTAATAACAGATTAAATTCACCAGTGAACTTTTAAAATTTAAAAACAATCCAATATTCATTATGGAACTCGTAAGCAAAATATTTATTATTATACAAATACATAATTTGTTAATTAATGTTCATATTTTTTCAAATACTACTTTTTTAAACTAATAACAATAATAGTGGTTAATTAAATAATTTCATTTAAATATTAGATAAAAATTAAAATCATTCTCTGCCTCTGCTTGGCTGCTGTTTTTATCGGAGGGAGTGAAGCCGGATACGGAAACGCTGCTGGAGGAGGATATGGAAGAACTTATTCTGGATTAGGAGGCGGTTCAGGAGGATTTGGACATGGAGGTGGCGCAGGTAAATAAACCATCCTGTATTGATTATAAAAAATAAAAACTTTAAATACATAACCATAAAATTATAAAATATTTCAATTAATTTCAATAAAATTGCAAGGTGTTGCTGGAGGTTCATTTACAAGCACAAGTGGAAGTTACGGGGGAGCTTCGGGAGGAAGAGCCGGAGCATTGGGATATGGAGGAGGTGGAGGATATGGAGGATAAGCAATAATCGAATGGTTAAATGCTCTTAAAGGCTATTAAAGGGTTAATGTTGATTTGTATAAAAATGAATGATCAAACTGTTAAATTACGTAATATTTTATACAAAACAATTAACAATTTGTTAAATAAAAAACAATCTTAATTTTCTTACTTCCTTTAAATAATCTTTAGTTTTGATTATAATAGCGAAAGTAGGTTTATTCCTGGGATGTACGCAACTCGATTCAAATGTTAAATAAAACATTGTGACATAAAGCATCACAGCGTCTCTTTAATCTCCATTTAATTCATTGAGTCTATTTAGTGATTTAGTCCATTTAGTTCATGAGAACAAAGAAAAGCGTACGTTGGTGAAATAATACATGTACACAATTTGTATGCATTTAATGAGTATGTATAAAAAGCCCAGGGCTCGTTTCAACTTTTTGCATTTTAACTTGAGTCTTTAATGGGAATCATGGCGTTGACAAATGTTCGAAATATCTCCGGGCTTTTTGCTCTTATCATTTCTTTAACGTTTCTTTTCATTTCGGTGGAGGGTGGCGGGAGAAATACGGGATTTGTTGGGGGATCCTATTCCGGTTTCGGTGATTCAAGTGGAAGTGGGGCTTTTGGTGGGGCTTACAGTGGTTATGGCGGTGGTTATGGTGGATTCGGAGGATACTCTGGAGGTAATTAATTATTTTTTTAACATCAATTAAATTCATATTAAATAATTAAAAATATATAGAAGCTTTAATAATGCATACGGTTATTTTTTTAACAAAATAAGGTGGATTTGGTGGATTTGGTGGTGGAGCAGGAAGAACTGGATCAGGTATAATTTATTGATTAATTAATTAACCAATTAATTATTATTATTTTGTTACTAAATTGATTTAAATCTTCTTTTCCTTTTTAGTTCATTCAGTTTTAGCCGGCGGTGGAGGTGGTGGAGGAGGCGCTTACGGAAGGAAATAAACAATTAACTTCTATGTTCACTTAATAATTTGGTAAAACCGCATTTGATGATTATGTTTTTCCTTTGTTGACAATTATTGTTGTACCAAAATGATGTATGTATGTATGAATAATAATAATAATTTTAAAAATGGTTACATTCACATTCTGTAGGAGCCGAGTAAAATGGGTTGAATTGCGGAAGGCGAAATTCATTTAACCATGGATGTATTGAGGAAAATTTCTACTTTCCAGTACAATGAGCCGTCAATGTTGTGACTTTATGTTAGAATTTATAAAAATTGAAAGCTACATATTATTTACAAACTATAATTGTGATCCTAAATCTTAATAAATTTCTCGGCAAATGTAAACATCAATTTTAAGCTCAATTTTCTTTTTTTATTTACACATAACAATATATAGGCAATTCTATAGATTAAATAATTAAATGAAAACATTTCGCATATTACGCAATTTTTTATTCGGAAGTGTCAACGTACTTGACGCCTTCTCCCAATTGAACTCATCTTTCAACGAAAAACACGTCTCGATGATTTCTTCTCAAATGAACCGTGAAACTCTACTAACACTAAAAGTAAAGTTTCACAAGAATGATTTTCACTCCCTTCGTTGCTGTTCTTAAATATTAAAGGAGTTCAAGGGACGTGTGGGGCATTACACTTTTACAAATGACGCTCCACACGAACTTTTCTTAACTAATTGATATTACTAATTAACCGTAAAGTGATATAAGGCTTTCGCATTGTGAGAAAGCATTGCTCAATTTCAACTATACATTTTATTAAGATCATCTTGAACAAAAAATTAACGCATAGAAAATTAAGTTTGTCAGCGAAAAGTTGCGAATACATTAATACTTATTTATGCCATTAAAATGTTTTAACTTGCCCAATTAAATATTGGTAACTTTGTATGAGTGTGGGAGTAATGAATATGAGGTTATATGGTTTAATTTAAAGTTTAAATGGGTTTATTTTTATTATAAAAATCACATCTTGCAGATCATGAATTACTACAGTACTTTGTACTAACTCATACATTTGTTAGGTAAGTACCTAAAATTAAAATAAGTAAATAGAGAAGGCACGAGTATGTTATTGATCTAAAAGTTATAATACAAATACAGATACCTAGAAGATTACAATTACGCTAAACCATTATCATTACTTGGATTATGTGTTATTACATTATAACATAACATATGTATGTAATTTATGTATTAATTTATGACTATTGATATACTTAATATGAGTTTTTTTAATTTCAGATTCTTTAATATAAACACAAAACAAAATAGTATATTTTTACTAAAACAATAAAAAATGAGACCACTTTGTATCTTACTATGAAGTGGAAAACTCTTTTTTTTTCTATAAAGGAAATAGGAAATTACCTACATAAATACATAAATGCAAAGCTTCATGAACTAAATCACATAATTGCATAAAACTTGAATAAGCTAGCATTTGCATAAGTGCATTGCATATCTAGCTTAATATGTATAATTATTTTTATAGTAATCATCATCTAATAAACTACAATGCAATTGGAAGTAATTGGAAGAGCATTGTATTAAAAACCTTTACTGTGAATTGTAAAATAATTTGAACTATGACAAATTATTAATTGGATAATTTATAAAATTAAAGAGATCGTTTTGATTTTAGCAAGTGGTTACTTATTAATAATGTCTTGTTATTTAAACCTTTGGCGAAACGACAAATGTCCTCCTGTGTAAAATTGATCTTCCAAGTTTGATCGGAGCTTTAATGAAATTCCTATCCTTTTCTGTCTGCTTAACAAAAAGCAAAGCCATCCATCCAATACAAACAACAACCAAAATCCACCAAGAGTTGACATTGTAAGGAAAAGGATCGTCGACCTCCAGCCCTTTTTTGACCTTATTAAACACTTCAGTAAAAACGAGACCTCCGATGACCCCAGCTGAACTCCAACCAGTCAACATAATCCCATGACACGCTCCAATATTCTTTGGCCCAAATTTATCGGTTAAAAAAGCAGGAATGACTCCAAACCCTGCACCGTAACATGCAGACAAAATCCACATCACTGCAAGAAACGCTGGATAAACTTTATGGTCAGTAATTGTAGAAAAAATGGCTAAAATCACAACTTGTAAGCTCAACATAATAAAATAACAATTTTTCCTTCCGACGAAATCCGACGCTATTGAGAAAATCAGCCGACCGCCGAGATTCAAACCGCCGTTTATTGAAACGACGGTCGCGGCTTCTTCCGCCGTTCTTGTGAAAATGTCCTGCACCATGTTTGACAGTCTTGAGATGACGACGAGGCCGAAGATGACGTTGGCAAAGAACATGATATACATTAAACGGAAGTCTCGTGATGTAATTGCTTCAATGAGGGAGATTTCTTTCTTTTCCTCTTCAATTACTTCACCTTCGTCTGTCACTCGCTTTTGATCTGAGGTCATCCCATGCACTGAGAAGTCAGGTGGAGGAATTCTCAACACGAGAGCAGAAAGAACCATTAATGTAAAATAACACGATCCAAGAATCACGAACATTAAGGGAAGCCCAACTATAAGGAAAAGTAATCCAAATAAAATATTATTTATTGGATAATTAATTACCTAATTACGTTAATAAAACAGGTGTTCAATTTTTATTGGCTCAATAAAGTATTGGCTTATTTGAGATACCTTCATTAATTAGTGGAATTTGTACTTTTGCGATTGCAATCGACCCTGCACCAAATCCACATACTGCAAATCCTGAAGCAAGTCCTCGTTTATCCGGGAACCACTTCTGAAGAGCGGAGACTGGCGAAATGTAACATAGTCCAATGGCAAATCCACATATGAGTCCATAGCCGATATACACCAACCAGATAATTTTGAGATAAAGTGCCAGAGCTGTGACAAGATTCCCGAGGAAGAAAAGACAAGTTCCAGTAAGAGCTGCCACACGTGGACCACGACGTTCCAACCACGGACCCATCAATGCTGCCGAACTCCCCAGTAATCCAACAGCAATGTAAAATGCAATTGGGGCCATTCCTTCATTATGACCATAAATGAGATTGTCGATGGGTTTGTTGAGGACGCTCCAAGCGTAGAGAGATCCGCAGCAGAATTGAATCACAACAGCAGCCGGGAGAAGAAACCAACGGCTGAATTTTAAATTGCCTATAAGGAATTTCTCACTTTCGATCGCAGCTTTGGAACGTTCCGGAGCAACCACACTATAAATTTCAAATTAAAAGTTAATGCCAATTTTAATGAAATTCGGTTACTGAATAAAAAGATATCACTCATTAAAAATATGTATTCATAGACCTAGGGCCCACATTGTACATTAAAGTTTATTAGAGTTTAACATTCAGTTAACAAATAAATGTTCATTTTAATTAAAAATGTTAAAATTACCTGTAATGTGCTTGGATAAGACGAATCAATCTGTTGGTTTGTTGGACTTTTCCACTTTCTGCATCTTTTTCTCCACCTCCTCCTGTTTTTTCATCATTTATTCCTAAAAGTGAGGTTGTGAAGTTATCGGTAATTTATTTATAATTTTTACTTTAAATGTACGAATACAAGTAGTAGGTATGTGAAAATAATTCTGATATATTTATAATGTGAAGCTTACTAGGTATGCATGTTATTAATATTACCTTTTTTATTCGATTCCATTTTGGAATGTCAATACTGAAAGGTTGAACAAGAAACTTTTCTTAACGTTGAAAATGAAGTGTAAATGGTGAGTTTGAATGTTTAATTATTCTCAGACTCGATGCTTGATTTGTTAAGATTGCCTCTCTTTATGAAATGTTGTTTATGCTTGATCTTTAATTTCAATAATTTGTCTGAAACATGCAATCAGTATCGCTTTCATTTCCTTTAAGCAATTATAAAAAATGTAAATCAATATACATACATAGAATAGAGTAGTAGTAGTAAGGTATGTATTAAGATTAAGATAGTTAACTATAAAGTTAAAGGTACGTCTAACAATAAGTTGAGCTATTGTTACACTATCACAATCACATCACAAACATGTTGTATTCAAATTGAATTCTTACCTATTACAACAATTTACAAGTATTTGTTGACTATTTTACTTATTTTGTATACAGAGAGATTGCTCTAAAATTATTTGTATACGAGAGTACATTGCATTATATGCAATTTATGCAGGTATGCAAATAATTTTGAAGGATAAATCAATTATTCATGGCAATCTTTCTGGATAACTTTAACCTTCACAAAGATGAACTTAACAAAAACGCGAATATAAAAGAATCAAAATGTTGATTTGGGTTTAATAAGAAGTCACCTCACTTTTACTAAGAGAAAACAATTTGGTTTATTTCGAGAGTAATCGATTGACTGATGTGTACAATAATAATGTGTCGTTGAAATATTTCTTGGAACGTGAATGTAATTGATGTCTCCCAATCACCTGCTATTTCACAAATATTGCAGATCCTTTGTAGCAATGATAATTACGGTATGCACGTGTGTGTTGAATAGTATATACATAATATGAAAGTATATGAATGCTATTCTTATTATTCCTTTAAACGAGGGAAGCATCATGCGGGGTGGCCTTGGTATCGCCTCCCCTTCATTTGGTCATAAATAAAGAGTCGTTGATTGGAAATAACTTGACCTACCTTGTAAATTCTAAATATCCACAGCAAAACATTCCCAAATGGATCGTCACACACACTAAGCAAAGTAATGCCAAACGCAGACCCCATATCTAATTCCTTCTTCCGTGTATAAATACATAACTAACTATTTACATAGTGCAAAATGTAATGTCAGTCTAATTATCAACACAAAAGTAATATTTAATAAAGGCAAAACCACGGCATGGAATTGAAATAAAACCTTTTGAAAACAAAGGAAGATGTGGCTTGAATTTTATTTATTAATCAAAAACTTACTTTGTTCGCTTTATGGAAATTTTTAACCTAAATATTCATTCCTTTATAAATGAATTTAAATTAATAGTAAGTATTAGTAATTAAATAACATTTGTATAAAAAAGCTAATCTAATACAATATGCTTGGACAATGTGTATCTGTATAAGTGCTTTACTATTAGATGTTTTAGCATAGCAGGATTCACCATTATATAGTGAATTGGTGAATCAGATTCTTAAAATGTTGCCCTTGATATTTTTTTGCACGGTACATTACAAAAATAATAATTATTAGAAAGCCTGTCAAGCATTTAGGAAAGTAATTAAGTGACTTTCATAAGAATGATATGAATGAATTAAAATATTAATTTAGAGATGGTGGAGAGTTATATAAGTATAAGTAAAAAAGAGAACAAGAGGAGTTATATAGTCAAATTGAATTTATTCGTTCAAGTATTTTGAATGAGTACATTGGTGTGAAATGAAAAAAGGTTGAGACTGTTGAATAAAAAAATGATATTTTCTCAACAAGTCTTCCATTGGTGAGTTGACTCTTTCTTTGACAAAAAATTATTAAATAAGTAGATTACAGGTAACACTTTTATAAAAGAACAAATAACGTTTAAGTATATCTATTTATTAATAAAAGAACATTGAGAAAATACTCAATTGCTCCAATAAATTAAAATTATTATTAAAATGTGTTAAATACTTACACGATTACATTCAATGAAATTTAAAACACTGACATTACTTTTGGTTAGCGTAATATCCAAGCGGATGATCACAAAGAAATGATTTAGTAATTTATATTTGCGAATCACTGCATCAGCAATTGTGCAAATAATATCTTCTAAATATTTATGGAATTCATAGGGCAAATTCCCAATTGACTAACAAGGAATGATTAGAGAAAATCAAAATGATACAATTGGCTTAAAAAAGGTAATTTTAGGAATTTGTTATACAATTTTCAAAATTATATGTTTTCATATTGGTAAAAATCTATTAACTATTTACTGTACTAAAGTGTATTAAATTCTCACTATTTTAATCCACAATTTAATTATCTGGAAATTGATATTTTTACGAATTGATATTTTGTTTACTGGATGAGGTATGTAATTAGCATTAAGTAATATGTTCATATCACATGGGCATTTAATGACAAATAAATATCGTTTTTATAGATTATCATTTCTCTTTCCGAGACTCCCTTCATTTTTAGCTACTTAAAAGCTGAACGTTTTTTTTAAAACTCGCGTTTCTCCTTGTGCTCAAAATGGCTTTCTCTCATTGTCTCGTATAGTTCAACTAATGATAATTGGATAATCCTATTTAAATATACATCCATTCTCAGCATCACATTTATGGTTAAAGTAGGTTATTAAACTCACACGGTTTCTTCGTAGCACACTGGCGTATATGTATAGATTCCCATAGTTTAGAGAAAAAGGTGACCATGTAGCGTTAATACAAATATTTAATCTTAAACTCCACTACTCTACATGTTCATAATTAAATAAAAAGCCAAGGAATGTCAAAGTTGAAGGTCTAAAAGTATTTTGTTAATAAATGTGCAAATATCCACTTTTTAAAATTAGCTTTAAGGCTTTCGTAGCTTATTATCATTTATCGTATTAGATACAAAGGTTGCTTGCATATTAGTTTGAAAGAAATAAAGAATCTTGAAGAAATGTTTATGAGGAAAAGAAATGATGTTTTAATTGCAACATCAGTTCTTAATTTAGGAATTATATCTTAATTTTTAATTTAAAAGCTTCATAGCTCATTTTAAATATATTAGTACAAATTCTCAAATCTAATGTACATTTTGTGCGGATGGAATTCTGAATTAAATTAAAAGATGTAAAATAAATTCTAGCAATGTCCCTTGATTTTTAGTTAACTTTCCTTTTCCTCTTTTGTTCTTTGCTCATCTTCAAGCTCCAAATCTGCTTCGTCTGACGAGCTCCGAGAATCCTTTTCAAGCTAAAAATTAATATATATTAACCCATTTATTAAAATTAGAAATATAATACTTATTGACAAAACCAAACTAATCATTATATGAATTGACGGAAAGAACTGCGTATCCAATTTCGAGCTAATTTTAATAAATCGTAACCTTGCCTAAATTTGAAGAATTAAAAATACTAGCAGTATAAGTTATTACAAAACACAAAATGACAAAAAAATATAAATAATATTTAAATAGTATAAATGAACAGTTTATAGTTTCTTTAAAAGTGTATACCTAGTTATTATAATGCATTTGCGCTGCCAATACCTGAGAGTTTAAAACTCAATATTGAAAATGCATGTGGGGCCGAGGAAACGCTTGTGCTATTTTTCTTATAAGGCCCAGCTTGGCATTTTTAATAATGCGCTTTAAACTCAAGGATATTCGTAGTGTGAATGCATTATAAGTTAAAGAGTTAATTAAAATTGATAATTAATAACTACTACATAACAGAAACGAGAGATTGTCGAAATTCCAAAATGATCTCTTTTAAGTAGATACGAAAAAGAAGTAAAAGTTGTTTGGGATCTTGACCGATCTTGTGTCAACTTTTGCAGGAAACTCCACATAATCATTTCTGTATTAATGCCCAAGACCCTTTTCAACTTGTCCCCTTTTACTAAACAACTAAGAAATATTCACGACTTTTTTTCGATGGAGATTAATGGAATTTAATAAACTTATAGATACTTTAATGGCCATTCTAATATTTGTTAAAAAAACTAATTAGCTGAATAATTATGTAGAAAATAATTGTAATGTGAGAGTCTTAGAGAGTCATATAAAAGAGAACAAAATTTCAATCTCATCAATTCAACTCGTGCGTACAAAATGGGAATTTCAAAAACCATATATACAAGATAAAATTCAAAATTTGTTTATTTGTTGTTATTTTTGAATTTGAACAAAATTGGATACGCTGTTCTTCTTTCCGTCCAGCCATATTATAAATAATGTATTTAAAAAAGTTGACTTACGGATCCTTGTGTTATGGCTTTATAAACTGCCTGGACAAGAAGCGAAGTCCAAAAGACATGAAGACAAAGAAGTGAGAGAAGCATGAAGTTCAATACAAGGCCAGGGACAATCCCGCTAACCCGATATCCTTCAGTAATAGTGCTAAATAAAACATTAATAATTAATTAATAATTAAAACTAGCTTAAATGAAACTAGCTTTAATTATTAAACATCATTAATTAATCAAAAGTCAACACAAACCTTCTAATGATGTAAAGAGGGAAGACGCCGACTCTTGTAAAAATCCACAAGAAAGTGAAAGTGGCAAAGAGGAAGTTGCAGAGTCGATGGAACTCGGCATATTTGGCCATTTTGGCGAGCTCCATGAACACGTCGGCAATGTCATGGAGAAGCAACACTAGGCTTCCGATTTTCCACAAATTCGTCGTCCATGAGAATCCCAAGAGAAAGATGGTCACCACGTGGTGGGCAAACATTTGCCAAAAATCCTTTCGCTTCACATCCGAAAACTGTGAGAAAGCGAGGGACCAATAGAAGCTAGAGCTGAACATGTAATACCACCAAACGTCAGCACTCAGATTCTAGAAAACCCCATAAGTAATTTATTAATTTATTTCATTTCTTAATAAAAAATATTATCATTTAACTTAAATAAAGATAATTAAATTTTAAGGTAAACAGAGTGAATTTACATGATGTGGATAATTCTCGTAGCATTTTGATATGTTCCAGAACCAGGGTTTGTCCCACAGCATGTAAACTCCATACCAGAGACTGAATGTGTAATAACTCAAACGCCAGCTAAAGACAATAAATATTTTTATTTTTAAATGTTTGTACTTTATTTTACATATTAGATTTGCATCCACTAAAAAGATGCTTTATAAATTAAATCAAGTACCCGCATTCGGTGAATTTGTCCAAAGTTGTAGGCTTGTCCCGAATGAGTCTTCGTCTCAGCCATCTTTCCACTTCCCGAACTTCCAAATCCAATTTCTTAGCAAGTAATTCAATTTCTTTTGATGAAAGTTTGTGAGGAAGACGGAATGCCGATTCGAGTTCTTTTTCATGCGGCCCTTGCTCTTGTAACCGAAATTTCTTTACGTTCTTCACTCCGAGATGAAGACCAATAGTTTGATAAATATACCTTTAATAACAATTTAGATAATAACAATTAAAATCATTAAACCATGAATTAAATGTAATAAAGTAATAATTATGCATTTACACAATTGAGCTCAAACTATAATATAAGTATAATGGTTAAATAAAAGCTATTTGGATTAATAATTTGCTCACTTTTCAATGAATTGGCGAATAAAAATGAATCCAACGGCCATTGGAATCGGATAAAGAAGATCTTCAAATTTGGCATAATTGACTTTGCCATTGGGCTTTAAATCTTCCCAGTCGATTCCTTCCGGTAACCAATATTGAGGATTCCAAAACCATGCACAAACTTCTGCAATCATCTTGGCAAGTCTTTTAGTCTTCCAGCCCTGAAATCCAAAAAGGAAATGGGTTTAAAAACAAGTTGAGTTTGGGGAAGTCAAAAGCCCTCCAGGATTTGTTGGATCTTTCTTGCTTAAATATTTCATTTATCTTCTACTTGATTCATAGGTGAACTTATGGAAAGAAAAGCAAACACTCTTAATGTCCCATCACAATCATGTCGACAAGCGGAGAGAGTGAAGTGTAAATATTTAGTTTAACACTCAATTCCTGCCTCTGCTTAATTCCCTATTAACTAACTTTAAATAAAATGTAAAATCCCGGATTTTGTTCACTAAAAATAAATGGAGGTCCGCCTACACATTTCCATAGTTTATAACTCCACTTGCACTCTTATAAAATAATATTATTAAACATGGTTAATTAATTTGTTAATGCCTATATAAATAACATTTAACTGAAATTAAAATCGTCTTTGAATGAAATTCAGCGTAATCTCTTTCTCGATTTCTCTTTACACAAGTTTAGATATAAGAACTTTTAAAAAAATGTTGAAGAAGTGCTGGGTCAAATAAGTTCATGTCGTGGTTGAACCCGGAGCGAATGTCATGTTTAAAATGCTCACAGAAGAGATAGGAGGAATTAAATTAAATATGAAAGAACTTTTACAATATTAATTAGCAGCAAATATTAGATAGGGGTTTACTAAAAGGTCGCCTTATAAAATAACATTTGAAGTTTGTTGAATTAAAAAAGAGGAGTTTGTAAGCGAATTGGAAATTATTTACTTCTCATTCCAAACCCGAATATTAAACAACTCCCGAACACGCAAAGAGTAACATATTAAAACAGTTTTCCAATTAATAATATAACCCTCGCATTTCCCCCCTCTTATATCTGTATCAATATAATTCAGTTGAAAATGTTTATACTTTTCAACTGGGTTTATGATTATCTTATTTCTAGTACTGATATGTTCTGTATGTTTTTGCCGTCAATTAACCTTCAAGAAAGACGACATTAATAAAAGAAAAATTAATTTAAATAGAAAATATCAATTGGTTATATGAAAATTAATACTTAATATTTCAAAACAAACTATGTATATAATTTGTATTAATATAATATTTATATTAAAACAATAATAGCAATAGCTTCGTTTAATTTAATTATTAAAAAGAATTTTAATAGTTTATTGTTGAATTATTTTATAGGATTTTATTTTATTATATTTTGTTATAGCGTTTGTAATTATTTTACATTTTGTGTAATAATTGTTCGAAAAAATTGTAATTTACCTTTGGAGTCCTTTAGAATGAAGTGAATCAGAATGACATTTGTTGAGTATTGAAGTAAGGAATTAGGAAAAGGGTTAAAATAATATCAGGGTCGTTGAGGAGCGGACCATTTGTGACGATTTGCTATACTCAATGGGAGTTGTGGTGAATCTGACAAGTGAGCGTTGGAGTGTGAAGACTCGTCGTGGTGGTCAATTAAAACTTGAGGGACTTGGGAGGGTTTGATTAAAATCCTCCACTGCCCACCACACAGATAATAAAACCAACAACCAATGTTGGAAAATTATTTCAAATTCAACCCAAGTCCAAATAAATGTTTCATTAATCACAAAACGAACCAACTTTGCAAAATTGTTAAATTATTATTCTCTATAAAGTATATAATAAAGGTGAAACAATTGTTCAAAGAGTCGAGCCACTTTTTAATTAAACTTAAACAACCTAATTAAACTCTGATAGTAAAGAGGAAGAGAGTGAGGGTCCGCCCTCATCCGAACTCCGATTCCTCCGAATATTCCTACGATCCGAATATTCCTCTGACTAATCTCAAAAGATGACAAAAAGATGTTCGCTCTCTTTAGGACCATCTTCTCCACAATATCTCATTGCGCAATTCCCTCACCTCGTCTCCTTTACCTGCCTTTCTCCCGTGTACATAATAATAATTCATATTCGTTTCATTTGAGAATTTGAGATGTTCCATATTCAACACTTACTTCGCATTCCATTTAAAATAAATTCCTCTTACTTTTCCCATTACTACTCCATTTAACTCAATACATTTCTCATGCATTTTTAGAACATTTTTCCATCCATTTTCCAAGCTTTTCGCTACTAAAATACTTTTACATGAGCTGAATATTCTGAAGATAAATAAATATTTAGTTTCTTAAATATGTAATAGCCATAGATTTCCCTATATAAGTAATAGCTTGTATTTATTATGGTGCGGTATATCAAATTGGTATAAGCTATGAAAAATTGCAATGGGAATTTGAGATAGAAAAAGCATTTAGCATTTGCAGTTTGCATTCCCATGTTGAATATTATAACTCTACATAATTATTTTTATATACCAAAGGCATTTCTTGAACTTTTACATTTACACAACGCGTGGTTGAAAGAATTCAATTATTCAGTTTGATATCCGCACTCAGCTTTGGATGTTTCTGCATAGAACACTTACCCAAACATTAACTGTATTTAATAACATCCTTGTGAGACTACACTTCCTATATAAGTATATCAATTTAACAACTGACACGATGAGACTATTATTTAATACTACAAACCCTTTTTATTATACGTAGATTATATTTGCTCCATTATTCCGATTAATTCCCATTTTGCCCAAACCTCGTTTTATATTCAAACCCCTTTCCATGCTTTTATTCTTTTTTTTCAAATTGAGGGTTCTGTAAATATAATACTCCCTATGAAATCTACTTATTGTACTTGTGCATGTAAATTTGTAAATATGATTGAAAATGGTATGAGATTAGAGTATCGATTATGGTAAAAAGAAAACCAACGATTTTAATACTTTACTTTGGTTCAAATCATTATATTCGTAATTTATTTATTGATTCGTGATTCACATATCGGGAATGAGATCGCACGGGTCCATTTAGTCAAAAGAGATAATTGAAACAAGCAACTGATATTCTTTATATATAACTTCATTTTATGACATTTCTCATCGCCACACTTGTCATTGTCACATTCATTCTGGCAGTATCAATTTATCAATATAGCTTTTTAGCGAGAAAAAACATGAGTTATGGGGGGAAAGATCAATAATGACGAATAAGTGCTTTAATGATCTTTCAGTTTATCTCCTAATTTAACTGGGGCGTTAAACATTTAATAAATTTAAAAATAAAAAAAACAATTTTCTTTATCTGACATGTGTACAAGCACATAACAGTTTTTACATTGCGCCATTTAAATTCAATGATCACGTTCATATCATAAATATAATAACACTTATTTTATTAGATAATACTACTGTATATTGATAATTCAGATAATAAGTACTGCTCTATATTACTAATACTAGTCATACGTGTAAATATGTATTTTTTCATATTTTACTGTCATGTACTTATTATTATTATTATCATCTGAATGCTTAATTGATTAAAGCTCAGCATTTAAAGATTGTATATTTTTATAATCTGACTTACTTAAATTACCTTATATAAAAAATACTAACATTAAGAGAGTCCATTTTTCATTTCATCATGCATTCGTTCACTCCTTTTCTTTTAGAGCGTAAAAGCAATGCGAAAATAAAGAAAATCGGAAATAATGATGATTTATAGGAAAAGACAATTTAGGACGAATTTGAATTTGTAGACAACATAAGCCCATGTTATTTATTATATTTACTTACAAGCTAAATACTCATCGTGTCAATGACAGATTCATTCTGCGTGCGTAATGAAACATCCGATGTTTGTTCAATTAATTACATGATATCCCCAGTAATATCACGCTCTACATTAGTGACAATACTTACAAATAATAAATACACAAACACATGTAACTTTATATAGCGTTATCTAGAGTATTTGGAAATGCTCGTACATGTATAAAATATGAATATAATGGAAATTCTTAATTGAGTATTTAAACATAATATACCTTATTTACCATTTTATTCGAACTTGGTATTATATTATTTTCACAACTAATAATTGTACACAACTAAAAATACATTTTTAAAATATTTATGATATATGGTAAATGTAGATTGATATCAATTAATAAGTACAAAAATTATTTAAAATCACTTTCACTCAACTTTCCAAAAAGCATGAATTGGATATCTCTTGTGCGGTTTAACTGGGGAATGTTCGAGGATGATTGGCCGATTAGGTCTTTTATATCTTAATTTTTCATTAACTTCCGCTTGGGTTTTTTCAAAAGCTTCTTTCCATTGTTCTTCTCTTTTCACAGGATCCAATTCTTCCTCTGCTCCTTTCTTATGATCAGAAGCTTTTCGAATCATTTCTAAAGATTTGGTCGTTGCTACATCTTCCTCATCTTTCTTTTCCTTCTCCTTTTCCCAAGGAAGTGGATATGCGTCCAATAGCACTTTCTTCCCACTAATCGGAGCGTAAACTCCAAAAAAGGCTTCAAGTGACGGCGACTCTGCAAAAATTTCCTTGTCCTTTTTTGAATCTTCTTCCTCCGCCGGGTCAACCTTCCCTGATGCGAATTGTTTCCAATAAGCTACGAAGATCCCGATGAGAATCAGTGGATAGATTGGGAAAATGATGGTGACGACGGTGATAATGCTCAAAATGAATTTAACATGCGAAACTCCGTCGAAACTTATTTTGTCCTTCATACAGGGGGCTTTGTAAATGAATTCTTCAATGTGTTCAGGCTTCAAACGAAGCATCACGGTTGCGTTTTCTCCTCTGCACTTGTTGGATTTGCAACAAGATCTGGGAAGGATTATGGTTGTCTTATTTGCATAAAACATTTTTAATTCCTTTGATTCAACGTAATCTGTCCAATTTGAAATTCCGCAACATTTCTGCATGGTTAAATTATTTATTTCTTAAATCAATGATTAATTAACAATTGTTAATAGTTCAAAATTATTGACGATTTTAATTTAGTTGATTTTTAAATAAATCTTTTGTGAATAAATTATATTTTTTACTTTTTTTCGTTGAACTTCTTCCATGATTATTGGAACATCTGCATTTGCATGAACAAAATCTTTGAGAATTTCTTTAGCTCCGCTGATAGTTAATGGAACGAGGAAAAGGATGATTGTAACGATTCCAAGTATGATGCAAACCGCATAGCAAATCATTAGCTAATCAATATTTAGACAAATAATTAAATCAAATGATGGCGACTGATTAAACATTTAATTATAAATTGTGGGAGATTTAAACAAAGCGTTTCAAGATGTACAGCAAGGGCTTGTCTTTTGAGTATGATCCAACTCCTGAGAATAATTCCTCCACAAATTGCTCCTAGAATGAAAATGATTCCGCCAGAGAGTGACGCAATGTGGCCAATTCTTTGGGTCCAGGAAAGAACTCCGTAGGTTCCAGCCATATAAAACATGATCAAACAATGAAAAAATCCAATGGGCTAAATATTAAATAAAGTCCAATAAATATTTTATATGCATAATTAGATTCGCAATATCGCAATAATTATATGTAATGCTGATAAATCTTGTATTACAATCATTAGAACAAAAACAAAAAGGAGTCTCCGTGGATTGTCACACTTTGGAAGAAATTTGGGTCGTTTGATTTTTGCTTCCCATTCTTTGTCATTCTTTTCAAAATAATTTTGAAAGACCATTGGGAAAAATTATCACTGTCAGTTTGATTCAGTTTATATTTACTGTTAACTTTCCACTTTGCAGTCTTTTTGTAAGCTAAGCTTATATAGTTTATTTAATTTGTCCAATTTTTTCATTGAGTCCTTTGTGTCTCGTGGTAAATGACTTTTGAAACACTTTTTATTTATATTCAAATTCACCAAACAATTCAAAAATGTATAAAAAATATTTTATTGCTTTTTGTAATAATTAAAATTTTAGTTAATTTTTTAGTCATTATTTAATTAAGGTAATTAGGCAATGTCCGTTGACATCGAACCTCTTAAGTCATGTCGAGTGACAAGAAGAGAAGTAGAGGGAGTTGGCCTCAATAAACAACTGAAAAGGGTGGGAATTATGAGTTTGATGCCAGCAGTAAGTTGAAATTACATTAATTCGTGATAATTAACTTATTTTTATTGTATTACACATTATATAAACTTTTTTAAATTAAATAGAATTTTTAAGGATTTAGTTAATTAATTTTGTTAGCGATTTTTAATTTAAAGAACAGATGGTTGATTTTCAACAAATTAAAGTACAATGAACGCCTCAACTGCCGGATCGTTTGCAAAGTATGGAAAAGTGAAATTGAAGAATCTCTCCAATTCAACATCACAATCAACGATGAATTTCAGGACGCTTCGATTTTCAAATTCTTTTATTCGATTCACATCGGGATCATTTTCGTCTCACATTTTATGAATCCTCTCGCTTTCTCAAATATTCTCCAATTCCCAGCCGACCTCAATGAAGTTTTCGTCCAGGGTCAAATCGCCCTCCATAATTTTATTCAATTCCTCCAACTTCCTCAACTTCTCAAATTGCGAATCAACGTGAATGACATCATGGTCCCAGACGAAGATAAGACCGAAAGTTCCTCTTTGATCAGCCCATCGGAAATTCTTGGAATGAATTTTCCCAAAGTGCAGAAAACGCTTAAAATCCTTAGTTTGGTTGGTCCAATTGGTCAATTGAACGCGGGTTATGACAGCACATATCCCAAGATGATCTTTGAAAGATTTTTAGAATCTCGATTCTTTTCATTGCAAAGCTTTGAAATTCCTGATGTCCACACTGTGAGAAAGAGCGAGAGTGAATTTGAGTATTCAGCTCTTCTAATTAACTTTGTCATTGAACATCATAACACGCTGAGGAGCATTCGAGTCAACGTGACGTCGATTCCCATGGTGGAAACGAGCTATTGGAAATGTGTCGCTATGCCAATTCCTTATCCTTATTCCACTGCACTCAAAGATGAACATTTGGGGAAAATCAAACTTTCGCAATATTCACTCATTCCACCGAATTCGGGAGTTGGAACTTATGAATGGGCCAGGATGCTTTATTTTCAAGATAAATTAGAGGTAATTAAAAAAATATAATTAATAACTAGTTAATTAGAAAATAAATCATGAAAATCTATTATATTTTTTATTTTTAATTAATTACATTTTAATTAATTAAATACATTTTTACAGATTTTCTCTGGAAATTTCCATAAATGTTCATTACGCCTTTATGTCCCAGTACTTCAGAAAAATTTCTCAACTCTTCAAAGTGTGAAACTTACATCGATAATTGTTTGGGAATCGGACACAAACTCGAGCACTGCTTTTAAAAATGCCCGCTTTGAGCCCTTTGACCTTCGGCATTTCAAATCTTGCTCGCGACTTAAGAATTTAATTATGAGTCGAAGTGCGTCTGATCAATCACCGATGATCCAAGTGGCCGAAATGGAGCATTTGGAAGATCTCCCGCGTTCGTTGACTTCACTGGCAATCAAAGGGTTCAAAATCAACAGTAGCGAATTGGCCTTTCTTTATACGGAATCTCCCAAATTGAAACTTTTGTCTCTCACTTTGAATGGCGTTGGTAGCAAAGGGCCGTTCGGAGTGAATCCTTCTACTTTAAAGGATTTGGTTGACAATTTGACTGAAATGAAATCTTTCATTGTCGACCCCATCAATGTCAGAACCACGAAGGAAAGAAACGAACTTAAAGACATTTTCAACCAACTTGATCAAGTTTGGGAAGATAATTTGAAAAATTTTGCTGTATTTTGGGAATTTATTGAATGATCTCTAAATTATCTTAAAATCGAAGAAATAAATAATTTTATTATCGATTTCTCAAAATGCATAAATATTTTATTTCGGAGTATAAATTTTAATTTAATTTTTTAATTCCATTAACATTAACAATTAACATAGAACGACGGAAAATTACTTTATTTATACATTAACACACACTATTAAAATAATTGAATATTACAGTTTGTAAATAAATCATTCATGGTTTAAATTTTAAAATACTTAATCACAATTAATTTATAAAATGAGAATAACTAATAAAAGTGCGGTCCAAAATGCAGATTCATCAAGTGTTAAGAAAAAGCGGTTTTGAATTAAAAACCTCGCAAATCCCAATACATTTGGTTCGTGTCTTTCTACAGTGACCGATTTGAGGGCGTATTTTCCATGTTCAAAAGATTGTAACTTGACCAATGTTTCCTTCATTCTTAACCCTGCATAAGAGACGTTGCGCGTGTAAAGGAAATCATCAAATCCGAATCCCGGTTCCATTCCATTTCGTTTATACAAAAACCCCGTGGAGCAAACATGAAGGTCCTGAGCTGCTTCGACCGCCAATGAAAACCCCGAAGAAGTGAGAACTAAAAAATCATTGACGTAAAATCGAAATAAATTAATTGAAGGTTCCATCAAAAACCCAAAAGTGTACACGTTCCTTTTCACTCCATCCTCGTCATTGTACAAACTCATGGATTCAATCTCAGTTGTATTTAAATACGCTTCTTTGTAAAAATACGACCCTCTGGATTCATTCCGTGCGAATATTTCAATCGAAGCAAAAATGATTTCTTCGCTACGTGGTTGAATATGAATTTTAAGAACCGGATGGTCAAAATCTCCCAAGCAGTCAAACATCAAAATGTTAACTGTGTCAGAGAGGAATGGAGTCATGTGACCGGAAGGAACGTTGAAATCCTGATGGATGAATTTGTTAAAATTCATATTGGTCGCTTGCTGTTGTTGTGCTTGTGGGAGAATAATGGTTAGTTGGAGAACTGTCGTTTGCATGTAAATGTCAACAATTGATTTTAGCTCTTTGAAAACTCCGTAATGGCGTTGAGAGAAAGCCCGGGAGTTTCGGAGAACTCGAACAGTTCCATCATTGCTGTAAGAAAAGTCACGGAATCCGCTCGGCTTCCACCAATTCAACATCCAATCTTCACTTGAGAAATCTTCATCAATGTAATAAAGGCTGCTTTCCTATTTAATAACAATAAATAAAATAGTTTATTTTAATTCTCCATATTTAAGTCCGTAATGAAATGTCTTTTTATGAATATTTTAATATTCTAAAAGTATTATTTAATTATTTTAAGTAATTTACCTGTTGATACAGATTTCTTGATTCAATGGCAAAATGTGACAAAATGTTGTTCATCGAACTATTAAATTCTCCATTTTCCTAAAATTGAGAATATCGTATCATTTGTAAAATGAGATTGTTTTTTATATTTACTTGTCCGAATACGGAGTGAACGATTCCTTTCACAGTTTCCAATTGGATTCTTTCATGTTTGGGTGGAATGAGTAAAATTCCTTCGCGTCTGTGTGGATTCTCCACATAAACATGGGGAAGAGTGATGGGAGGAATCTGTGGTGGATTCACCAACAAAACAACTTGCCCATTCCTTTAAAAAATAAATGTTAACCAATTTAATAAGATTCCTTCCGTTTAAATAATTAAATTATCCTCACTTTGGAGTTTCAATTGTTTTTGTAGGATTGAAGGCTTGAAGGAACGGAACGACGCTGAAGACGATTTTAGCAATTTCTATTAAAGTGAAAAGATCCATTCTAAAGATGTTGAGAGATTGGGGTAGGTGAGGGAAATGAGGGACAAAGGTGTTTCCATTGAGTCCCTTAAGGGACAAAATGGAAAGTGGAATGTGGAGACAAAAAGTGCCCTTGAACGACCTTGCCCTTCAAAAGTTGAAACAACCCCTTAAATACAAACTCATAGGTAAATAAAACAACCATCATACTTATGAAATGAATATACCATATTATAAATTGAATTTATAATATCAGTTATGTATATTAGTATTCTACACATCACAGTGTATATTCTATAGTTGTGCAACTAACATCAAGTTTTTGTACCATGTATCTGAAAAAATTGTTTCAAATTTTTAATAGGTATTCATGTTAAAAATAAAAAATGTTTGCAAAGAGATTTTAATTGTCAATTTTTTTTTATTAAAAATTTTCTATTTTGGTATTTTTAATATTTTACATATTTATTTATCAGTCATTATCATTGAATATGTTAATAAATGAAACAAAAACATAATGCTGTAATCCTTGTTGTTGTAATAGTCTTTCCTTGTCACATTCAGCTTTGAATAAATAAAATTTTAGTGTCACGTCAAAAATAAGTTACAGGAATTTCCGGTCTAAAGATTACAATTGTAAGAAATTCGCAGAAATTAAATAATTTAGAGAGTCGTAGAATATTTTCCTCCTAAAAAATAATAAAGAAAATAATAATAAACATAAGTTTAATATGAAATAATTGATGATGTTAAATAAAACTAAAAGCATTAAAAGTTTAAAATTTACATTTTCTTCCCCAACTTGCACTGAATGAACCGCCGCTGCTTCCACTTGGTGGAAGTCCACCACCACTTGCACCAGCACTTGCTTCAGCCCCAGCGTTCCCATCTCCAGTAACTTCAGCCGACCAACTTCCAGAAACGCTGGCACTTGCCGCGCCACTATGAGAACCGTGCCATCTCCCACCGCTGTGATGACCAGCACTAGCATGACCACCACCACCACGCCAACGAGCTCGACCACCTCCATGGCCTGAAAACATTTTAAGAATATTGAAATGACAGAATTACAAAGTTAGGATAAGTTAGGATAAAGGATAATGACAAGTAAGGTTAATATAATTTTAAGCTTAATTACAATTTTTTAAGTACGAGATATTTTCAATTGTAATTAAATACCTCCTCCTCTAACTTTTGCTCCTCCACCGCCACCACCTCTGACATGACCTCCACCACCTCCATGACCTCCACCGCTACCACCTCCACGACCTCCACCACCACCTCCATGACTTCCAGCACTTGCACTTGCTCCACCACCTCCGCCTCCAGAATAAGAGTAGGATCCTTGAGAAAATAAGTAAGGATTATTTTTTATTTACTCTATTTTATAAATCCTTTAATTAACAATATTTGTTTATTTGTTTTACCTGACCATCCACGACCAGATTGCTCTAATGAATCATCTTCGGGAATCTCGGCGTACAATTGCTTAATTAAGAGAATATTGACGACGACGACAATTAAAAGTTTCAACATGGCGGAATCCTTCGTTTCTTCACAAACGAAGATTCCCTTCACTTAAAAAATTGTAAATGTAAAAAATCGAGTTAGTTAAAAATCCAATCTATTTATGCTCATTTGTTGACATTCATAATACAATTTCCTCCTTGTTTGTCATTTATTTCCGCGTTGAATTCTTTGAAGTATGATTGACTTCCATAAATAAAGAATATAAAATTGTGCTAAATACAAACATAATTTAAAATAATTAACATAAAGTATTATAATGTAAACATTATATTTGCATTTCTTAGAATATTTAATAAACATTTTTTGTTATGCATTTATAAATTATAAGATTAAAGAGTTCAATAAACTTATTAAATAAACACTAACATAACAGATTATTTAAAAATATTATAATTGGGTCCAAGCCAAGCTAGCGAAACGAAAGCATTGAATATGCCTATCCAAAACGCAACTGAAAACAATGAGGCAAATAAAAAAAGTTCCCATCTGTGATCAACTTAATGAAACAGATTTCATTCATTAAATACTAAAATCACGAAACAGATGGCGGATAAAATTCTTCCAATTCGCCCCGGTAATGTTTTGATATGTGGGCTCATTTCAATATTGAATTTAGGCCACATTATACTCAACCCATTGTAGGTAATTAATTGTTAATTATAAATTGAAAATTGGTATGAATTTACAATTCACAAAGTCAGTATAATCGTAAGATGAATGTCGTATACTATCAGTATTTTTGGTAGTAATAGTTTCTAAAATAAACCACTCAATTTTTTCATCTAAATCATTATGAGATGTTTAAAAATAAATGCCAAAAAGTAAAAAGAAAAGTGGGGATGGGGAAAACGACAAGAAAAAGCATCAGGCTCAGCAAATGGCAATGCTCAGAAAGAAGACAAAGAAAAGGCAGGGAACAATGAGACGAAAACAAAGGAAGAGTCATGGGACTGGTGTGAAGTCGAAAGACCTTGCCCAGACTTCAAACCATTCCCAATAAATCTTTGCCCTCCTGCCAAGAAACCCCCTTCGGATAATGACAAGAAATCTCAAAGTAAAATCAATACGCCTCATTTTATCTTCAATGACAATTATTATTAAATTCTGCAATTTAATCTAACATTAGGTAAGTATATGTATATAATCCCATTAATCTTATGCTTGTTAAGGTGCTGGAAAAGAAAAAGAAGCAGATTTTGAAAAGCCCACAAGTTCAAAGTAGAAAACGAAAGATAAATCTAAAGAGAAAGGCAAGAAGACCAAAAAGAAATGAAACCCAATTAAATATAAATAATTTTATGTACTCTCCAGATGCTGAGCCAATGCATTTCGCGGGTTTTGAATTTGAATTAGAGATATATAATTTTAATTTCTATAGATTAAAATTTTAATGGAGAGTAAACTTAACATGTCAATCGAGGTTAACTTTAATTAATCATTGTATTTGTAAGTAATTTCGATATTAATAAATAAAACACTAAGTATAATTTTATAATCAAGACTAATTAAAATTACCAAATCATTTAGCATTTATTTACATTTGTTCATTCATTCATAAATCATTATCATTTATCATTACTAAATGTGATCAAGTGATCAGGGAGCAGATGGGCATTTTGAAACTTTTTATGTGAAGCTGTAACTAAAATATGTGAAAATAATTAAAACAAAAGTTTGGGAAATGAGTGTGGTAAGTGTTGGACGACGGCGGGTTGGTATTTTGGGCGGCGGGGTGACCGGCCTTGCCGCCGCCTTTTATCTCCAAAAGAAATTTGGAGACAAAATCGACATCGTGTTGTTCGAGAAAAGTCATCGAATGGGCGGATGGATCAAATCAATCAACAGAGGAGAAAACTTCTTTGAGACCGGTGCAAGGACTCTTCGGCCAACTGGGCTGAACGGAATGAACACTCTTGACCTAATTGAAGACATCCGAATCGACACTGAAATTTCATACATCGACAAACAACATCCAGTGGCACAGAATCGGTTCATTTACACACGTGGTGACCTCGTGAGACTTCCCACTCATCCGTCCGTTCTCTGGAAGAAAATTCCTCCTTTTTCAAAACCGCTCATCATTTCACTTCTCCGAGACATTTTCAAATCACGTCACGTAAGTTGTATAATATTGTAAATATTATTTATTTAACTAAACTTATTTTAAAAAAATTAATAAATTTTATAAGTAAATTAATTTTGTACTTTTTAGATTTCCGACGATGACACGATGCATAATTTCATTCATAGGAGATTTGGACATGAAATTGCAAACACAATTGCGGATCCGCTTATAAGAGGAATATGCGGAGGTAATTTATTACTTGTTTAACTATAACACAATTTAATTTTTATTATAATTGTATTTAATTAAATTTATGATTAAATTTTATTAAAATAAAATAATGTAACTACTTTTAAAAGCTCTTTAAAGATAATTGACATTCATTTTTCAAAGGTAATTCAAAGGAGATCTCTGTCAAAATGTTAATGAGAGAATTTTACGAATATGAGCAAATCTACGGTTCTGTGATTTTTGGTCTTTTGGCTACTCGTCTCTCTCGAAAAGAAGAAGAAATGAAACAACACGAAAAAGATATTGGATTTTCCAAATTAGCAACGACGTCCCTTACAGACAATTGGTCAATTTACACTTTCTCCAATGGGATTGAAACTTTGCCCAAAGGACTTGAAAATTATTTAAAAAACTTCCCAAACATCACCTTGTACAAAAATTCCGAGGTGAGAAGTTTAGTATTCGAATCCTCGACATCAGCCATCGTCCAGACTATAAGAGAAGGGAAAGAAGAAAGGGCCAAAGTTGATTTCTTAATTTCTTCAATTCCCTCATGGCATTTGGCAAACATCCTTCGCCATTCAACTCCACAACATTCGGTGCTTTCCCAAGTATTAAACGTCACTTCTTCGAGCTCAATAATCGTCGCTAGCTTAATGTACTCTAAGAACGACATCATTTCTGAGTCTTTACGTGGATTTGGATTTTTAGTTCCTTCATCTGAGGTTGAATTGAAAGGTTTGCTCGGAGTGTCTTTTGACACTTCTGCATTTCCCCAATCAAATGTTTCCATTTTGACATTGATGATGAAAGCAGACGATCGGAATGTTTACATCATGAAACAAGGTGGAAAAGAAGATAAAAATGAATTAATGCAAGAAATCCTTCGAAAGTCAAAGCGTTTATTGAAGAAAACTCTAATGATCGACGAAGAAGTTGCGGATTTTCATGTTGAAATTTCGAGTTCGGCCATTCCTCAATACACTGTGGGACATTTTGAGCGAATTAAAGCTGCTAGGAAATTCATTTCACATCACGATATTCCATTGAGACTCGCTGGAGCTTCTTATGACGGTGTTGGAATCAACGATTGCATAATGAGTGCCAAAGCGGCTGTTCAGGAAGTTCAAAACATTTTTGACCCAACACCGGAATTCAAAACTTATATACTTCCTGAACCTCCCCGTGATCAACCTTGGAGAAGCGACAGGGAAAGTTAATTTTTTTCCTTTTTTAATTCTTCAATAAAAAAGTCAATTTTAGTCAATTAATGTTATATTTAAATAATATAGTTATAATAAACACATTTATACACATTTATTATATTCCGACATATCCAGAAAATTAATTAAAATACACAATTTAATCAATTTATAATCATACTCCCATATTCTAGCATATTACCATATTAGTTTGCTTTGATTTCAACCATTAAATTATATCTGTACATAATTTAATGAATTGAAAGGGTTTTCAGAATTTATAATTTAAATAATTAAATTTGACGCAAATTCACAGTGAATGAACTATAACAATGATTAATTAATAATACTTAATGTTAGTATACAAGCTTGTACCATATCTTGAAATCTTAGTTTTAACGTCATAATAGGATTTAAAAAACATTAATTTGAAGAATGAAGGGATTGGTTCCTTTGATTCTCACATCGGGTCATATGTACAGATATTCGTTAATTAAATTTCAAGTAAGTAAAGAAGGAGGGATTGCATAAGGGAGGGAGCATATTGTAAGAATAAAAGCGGATTGTTGTTTGGTTCCTCATTGGGGGTTCGGTTTGGGTCGGTGCCCGGAATTCTCTTCTATTTTGGTCGTGTCGTGGCTGGCGGCCGAGTTCCCTCACTTCTTCCAAGAGCCCATTAATTGCCCAATTATTCGTGTCTCGGATTCCGGGAGGAGCAGAGCGAAGGCCACCGCCGGCCCCACGCACCACTCTCATTACAATCTCGTTACACTTTCGGTACATCCTCGGTACTCCCATTGGAGTCGGATGGGAAGGTGATGGAGGCGCCCGTCCCGCCGCCGCCATCACAACCTCCCCAAGATCCGCCGAAGCCAAAGAAGGAACGACTTGTGAGAAGAGTCGAAACTCCACCTGATCGACCGCCAAGGTCTCTCTTCCTATTCACACTCGACAATCCTATTCGGCGGCTATGTTACGCAATTGTGGAATGGAAGTAAGTCTTTGAATTAATCTTCATCAATTATTTTAAATTTATCATCATCTTGAATATTTCTACAGTTTTACTTTAATCTTCATTTTTAACTTTTCTCCAATGACCTTCCTTTTGAATTGTCCATTTGGATCTTTGGGGGATTTTTGAATTTTGAATTTTTTGAGATTTTATAATAAAGGATATAAAATTAAATCTGAAAAAAATGAAGGCCGTTCGAAATGATGATTCTGTTGACGATTGTGGCGACATGTGGTTGTTTGGCTGCGGGGACGCCATATCCAAATTCAGATTCAGATGCTCTCAACGCTTCTCTTGTAAATTGACTCTAAAATCTATTACAATCAAATTATTAAATTAAATTATGAATTAAATTAATTATTAAGTTAATTGGCTAATCGGGAACATTGATATTGTAGGAAGAATTTGAAATTGTGTTCACGGTGATCTTCACTGCCGAATGCGCCATGAAGATCATCGCCCAAGGGCTCGTGGCTCACGAGGGTGCGTATCTCCGGAACACGTGGAATTTCCTCGACTTCACCATCGTCGTCATTGGGTTTTCTTTTGATTCTCTCATTGACTCCGGTTCTGTTCCCTAATGAGATCAAATGTCTCTTTTTATATCCTCATCAAAAACAAGGAACTTCCTTCCTCGACCGCCTCTTTTCAACTTTCTCTAATTGCTTTCACAAAGAACAATTTTCATGCTCAGATTAAATGACTTCAACATGAGATTCATTCTTTTTATAAGCTCTTTATAATTTAAGATTCTCTTAATAAGAATCATGTTTGGATTCTCTTATAACAATCATCAAGATTTAAGAACTTTAAAATTAGACTTGAGAACCATCATTGAAATATTTTAGTTAATTGGATAACGTTTGATAATTTATGCTAGAATTTGTGAGAAACCTTAGAAGACTTATTAGAATAGTTTGAACAGAATAATGATCATTCTCACATTTCAGACTCATGAGCTCTTTGTTGTCGTCCATGATGGAGGGATTCGACGTGAAGGCGTTGAGAGCTTTTCGGGTTCTTCGCCCTCTTCGTTTGGTTTCCGGAGTTCCGGCACTTCAAGTCGTCATGAATTCCATCATGATGGCCATGATTCCGCTTTTCCACATTGCGCTCCTCGTTCTCTTCGTCATCATCATTTATGCCATCATTGGATTAGAAATGTACTCAGGAGAACTTCACAAAACATGCTTTCACAACGTGACAGGTTTAATTTAATAATTAGTTAATTAATTAAACATCTTGAACTTTTTGAGCTTTCTTTTCATTTTGAGTTTTTATTAGCCTGATAATGTTTTGAATTACAGGTGAGATGATGGAGAATCCAAGCCCTTGTGGCGGAGGCTACAACTGTGAAATGGACGACGATCCCTTTTGGGAATGTCGACTTTATTGGCCAGGCCCAAATGATGGGATAACAAACTTTGACAATTTTGGTCTCTCTATGCTCACGGTTTTCCAATGCATCTCGTTAGAGGGATGGACAAACGTCATGTACAATGTAATTTTAATATTAAACTTCAAACTTTAACTCAAAGCAAAACAAATAATTATTAATACTAAGGCTTAAAAATTAGAATATAATTATATTTGTGAACGGAGTTTAATTTATTTAAAAATCATGTTCATTTGTTAGCTTCAAGACGCAATGGGAAGTGGGTGGGAATGGACGTATTTTACTTCAATGGTCATCCTCGGTGCTTTCTTTGTCATGAATCTAATTCTTGGTGTCCTCAGCGGGTTAATTTTTATAAAATACTAATTATTTACACGACGATTAAATGACTTATTTTAAACACTCTGTAATATGTATCTTATATCAGTATAACTGAATGTTAATTTATTATTGTATAATGGTACTTGTAGAGAGTTCAGTAAGCAAAAAGGGAAAGCTGAGGCTCGGGGAGATTTTCATAAATTGAGGGAGCAACAGCAACTTGAAGAAGATTTACGTGGTTATTTGGATTGGATCACTCAAGCCGACGACCTTGATCCAGATAGTAAGAATATCCATTTTGACATATAAAACAATTAAAAGTTGATAAATGAGTTTAATTAAATAATAGTGAAAGAGATTCGTATTCATTTGCGTATTTGTGTGTAGCAGGAAATGAAGGGAAAGAAGGAGGGGAAGAAACGACGGGAGATCCGCAGCCGCCTTCGTGCTTCCAAAGCACTAAAGATTCCCTCGCACGAGTTAACCGTCGAGTTAGGCGAAGTTGCAGAGCGGCAATCAAATCCCAGTTCTTTTATTGGTTCGTTATCGTCCTCGTGTTCTTGAACACCGTTGTGTTGGCCACGGAACATTACAAGCAACCTTCATGGCTTGACGAGTTCCAAGGTCAGGGGTTTAATTAACACATTTTAATTACCGTTACTCAAAATGTCTTTTTTAATTAGTTCATGTCTTTCAAATGCCAATTTGACTTTTATTTATTGCTTTCACAGAATTTACAAATATCTTTTTCATCATCCTCTTCACGTGTGAGATGATTTTGAAGATGTATAGCTTGGGGCTTTCTGTAAGTTGATGCCAATTTTAGTTCCAAATTCATTTCCAACTCATTTTTCAAAATCAAATGTCATTTTTAAAATCCAAATGTCATTTTAGCGTTACTTTATGAGTTTGTTCAACCGGTTTGACTTTTTCGCAACCATCAGCAGTATTGTGGAAGTTTTGCTTGTCAAGTCAGATACAATTCCGCCAATTGGAGTTTCCGTGCTTCGTTGCGTCAGACTTCTCCGAGTCTTCAAAGTCACAAAGTGAGATTTTATTAAACCCTGTTTATGAAAAAAATATATTATTAAATAATTAAATTAGTACATAAACATATGTAGTTTAGTCTGGGAAATGAATGGGATCTGTAATAGCGCCTAAATACTATAATGCTAAAGATCATCTTCAAAATATTCAATAAGATCCTGATCAGTTGTCCCGAAATCAATTTATAACATTATTTGAACAGATATTGGAAATCACTTTCAAATCTTGTGGCTTCACTTTTGAATTCGATTCAATCAATTGCGTCTCTTCTGCTTTTGCTCTTTCTTTTCATCATGATCTTTGCACTGCTGGGGATGCAAGTGTTTGGAGGAAAGTTCAACTACGATCCGAGTACTGATAAACCAAGGACAAATTTTGACTCTTTTTCTCAATCACTTCTCACCGTCTTTCAGGTTCGCATTCCTGAAAATGCATCCAAAGAATTCCTTCTGCATAGTTGAATCAAATTGATAAAATCTCCATCTTGATATGAAAGATGTTGTGCATTAAAGGAATGTCCCTTTTCTGTAGATTCTGACTGGTGAGGATTGGAACGAAGTGATGTACCTTGGGATTAATGCTTATGGTGGCGTCGCTTCTATTGGAATCATCGCTTCCTTCTATTTTATAATTCTTTTTATTTTTGGAAATTGTGAGTTTCAATAATTCATGATTTTTGATAATCAATGTAGCTATTTAAATATTCTTAAAACTTAATGTTTAACAATTGTTCTAGTTGGAGATTTAAAAATTAAATATTTTCAGATATCCTTCTCAACGTTTTCTTGGCCATCGCTGTTGATAATTTGGGAGATAGCGACGACGTAGAGAAGGAAGAAGAAGTAAAGTTTCATTAAATTACTGATATAATAATAAAAACGCAAAGTTTTAATCAATTAAAATAATGTTTAATTCCAAATTACATTTAATAATTATTGATATTGTTAAATTAGGAACCGCCACCAGAAGTGTGTGAAGAGGGAGGGGAAGAAAAAGAAGGCGAAGAAGAGAAATTAGAATTAGAAGAAGAAGAAAGAGAAGAAATGAAAGAGAATTTGGAAGAAGAGATGAATTTGGACCAAGAAGAGGAATTCATCGAAGAAGAAGAAGGGGAAGAAGAAATACGTAAGTGAACATTAGGTTATTTTTCATTTCATTTCATTTTTACTTTCTTTTCATTCATTTCATGTTTATTGAAATTTAATTGTTATAGCTGAAGAAGATGAGAAGCCGAAAGTTGAAGAAGCGGAGCCGCCGACTCCCCCTGAACCAATTCCCGACGGATCTGCATTCTTCATTTTTTCAAAAGACAATAGGTTAAAAATAATCTATTATAATCTATTTTTGAATTTGAAAATTTGGATTTATTCAAATAACCAAAGTTGATTTCTTTGCAGGTTACGAGTATTTTGCCATAAGATAATCAACAATGGATTATTTAGTAATTTAATTCTAGTCTGTATCCTTATTTCCTCATCGCTCCTTGGAGCTGAAGATCCACTTTATGAAGATTCGCCTAGAAATCAGGTCAGTTTTACATTTATAAAAAATCTTAATCTTCCGATAATTTTATTATTTTAATTATAAAGTTTAATTATTTTAATATATTTAAATTAGATTTAGATCGTTAAAGTGATTAATGAAAAAGAATGTCAATGCTGTCTGTCATTAATAATTGTATATCTTTGTTGATTAGATGTTGAACAAAGCTGATTATTTCTTCACAACGGTTTTCACCATTGAGCTTTGCCTCAAACTCATCGTCTTTGGGTTTGTGTTCCACAAAGGGGCGTTTTGCCGAGCCCCCGCCAACCTCCTCGATCTCCTCGTCGTTTGCGTTTCCCTCATTTCCTTCGTCTCCACGTGAGTTAATGAACCCAATTAACTTAAATGAGATTCCTTATTTGTTTTATCCTCATAGATCCGGAGCAGTTTCAACCATTAAGATTCTCAGAGTCTGCAGAGTTCTTAGACCTCTTAGAGCTATCAACAGAGCCAAAGGCCTCAAGGTATGATTTAATTAATAATTTTAACATTAATCAATTTTAATGAGATTTTTGGTGTTAAATCTTTCAGAGGGTGATTCAATGCGTCATTGTGGCAATTAAAACAATCGGAAATATTGTGATTGTCACGACGTTGCTTCAATTTATGTTCGCTGTGATTGGTGTTCAGCTTTTTAAGGTAAAGGGCATTTTCATAATATTGAAATATAATCACATTTACATTATGTGTATGATAATCAGTTTTTATTTTAACGTTTCTTGTTTTTAGGGTCGACTTTTCGAATGTACTGATCGATCCAAAGATTCTCAAACCGAATGTCGCGGAGAATATATTTCTTTTGACGATGGTGACATTACCCGTGCTGTGGTTGAAGTTCGTGAATGGGTCAATTCCCCATTCAACTTTGACAATGTACCCAAAGGGATGATGACTCTCTTCGCCGTTTCAACATTTGAAGGTTGGCCTCAAATGCTCTACAAATCCATTGACTCCAATGAGGAAGATCGCGGGCCAATTCACGACAACCGACCTATCGTCGCAGCTTTTTACATCACATATCTCATCATTATTGCTTTCTTCATGATCAACATCTTCGTTGGTTTCGTCATCATCACTTTCCAATCAGAAGGAGAACAAGAATACAAACATTGTGACTTGGAGAAGAATCAGAGGAATTGTATTGAATTTGCTCTGATGGCCAAGCCATTTAAAAAATACATCCCGGAGAATAAGTGGCAATACACGGTGTGGGCCATTGTCACTTCACAGCCTTTTGAGTATTTGAATTTCTCATTGATTCTTCTCAACACTGTGTCTTTGGCCATGAAGTTTTACGCTCAGCCTGAGTGGTACACAGATCTCCTCGACATTGGAAATATTATTTTCACCTTCGTCTTTGCCACGGAATTTTGTCTCAAATTATTCGCTTATGGATTTAAGACTTATTTCTCAGACGCATGGAACTTTTTTGATTTTTTCATTGTTTTGGGTTCGTTCGTGGACATTGCATTTGCGGAAGTTAATGTAAGTTAATGAAGCCATTGAAAATATTTAAAATAAAATTTAAAATATTAAATATGTGGATAAATTTATTAAGCTATTTCACTCTCTATTCTGTTAGATTATAATGTGTACCTCTGTATTGTTTTCAGATAAGTTTTCTTCGTCTTTTCCGAGTGATGAGACTTGTAAAGTTGTTGAACAAAAGTGAAGCAATTCGAACTTTACTTTGGACTTTTATCAAATCCTTGCAAGCCCTTCCTTACGTTGTTCTTCTGATCATTATGCTTTTCTTCATTTATGCCATTGTGGGGATGCAAGTGTTTGGGAAGATTGCTTTAGAAGATGGAACTGAAATTCATCGGAACAACAACTTCCAATCATTTGACAATGCCGTGCTCCTTCTCTTCCGCTGTGCAACTGGTACTATTATACTCCTCTAAAACGAACTAATATCTAACGAAATGAGCTAATATTAATTATTCATAATATTTAATTAAAGATTTCAATAAATTTTATTTATATTATTTATGGTATACATAATGTAACAACAAATCAATATTATAATTATAAATTGTTTTATTGTGATTAATTTAAATAGGAGAAGCATGGCAAGACATTATGATGGCTTGTATTTCAAGCCCAGATGTCAAATGCTTTGGAGCTAATGAACCAAATTCGACCATCGCAGAAGGTGAAACTTGTGGAGCAGATTTTGCATATCCTTACTTTATCTCTTTCTTCGTCCTTTGTTCCTTTTTGGTAATTACAAATATTGTATTTGAGTAAAATTACATTTAACTTTCATGATTCAATTTTAATATTACAGGCAGTTATATGAAATTTTATTGTTTTATGAACACTTTCAGATTCTCAACCTATTTGTTGCTGTCATTATGGATAATTTTGATTACTTGACACGTGATTGGAGTATTCTTGGTGCTCATCATTTAGACGAATTCATTCGCTTGTGGTCGGAATATGATCCGGATGCACGAGGAAGAATCAAACACATAGATGTGTTGAATCTCCTGAGAAAAATAAATCCGCCACTTGGTTTTGGAACTTTGTGTCCTCAACGTGTTGCATGCAAGGTATGAGAATAAGTTTTATTAAATGTGGCATAATTAATTAAATTTTTGGTCTTTCCAGCGTCTTGTGTCAATGAACATGCCAATGAATAATGACGGAACGGTGAATTTCAATGCGACGCTCTTTGCCCTCATTCGAACCTCCTTGCAGATTAAGACAGAGGGAAACATCATGGAAGCGGACGCGGAGCTCCGTTCTGTAATCAAAGTGATCTGGAAGGGCACACACCCCAAACTCCTTGACCAAATCATTCCCCCACCCGAAAGTAAGTTAATTACAATATTTAAGTTATAATTCACATTAAGTTAAATTTAAATATAAATATCAATTTCGATTTGTGTTTTAGTCCTTGATGAAGTGACGGTGGGTAAGTTCTACGCGAGTATTCTCATTCAGGAGCATTTCCGCCGATTTCACTTTCGAAAGCGGAAAGTGGAAGAGCAAGAGCTTTGGGACAGAGAGGCTCAGAACACTTTCACACTCCAAGTAAAATAACTCTAAATGTTTTTAATAATTTTTAACTTTAATGGAACGTATAGGTTTTTAATTTGTAATGTTCATTATTTTAATTTTCATGTTATTAATTGATTGATTTTATAATTGTAAATAGGCTGGTCTAAGGACCCTGCACCATATGGGCCCAGAACTCAAGAGAGCCATTTCAGGGGATCTGGATGAGAAAATGGATGACGACCATGTTCCAATGCATCGAGTAAATATCATTTATTTAATTTGAAAATTCATGAAAATTTTTTTATTGTATTCTTCATAATGATTTTGCATATCAATGAATAAAACCTCAATTCAATAATTCAGTTATAATAGATGATGATGGTAAAAATGTTGAATTATTGTTTTACAGAGGAATCATTCGTTGTTTGGGAAAAGGTCCCAGCGGATGCTTTGGAAAACGAGTTTACTTGGTCGCGGGATCCCTTCGTCTTTTGCTCCTTCAATAAATGGAGTTTCGGGGTTGGTTCTTTAAAATACAAAGATATTACACTTCTAGTAAAAATAAGTAGTTATTCCAATAATTCAATAATATATTTACAATCTGATCGAATTTTTAATTATAGGAGAAAATTAAGGAGGCGAAAAGAAGGTCAAATATAATAATATAAATTCATCTGAATCATATTAAATCTAAAAAGCTAGTGTTGAATTATTTATGTGAATAAAAAAATTTAAATTTGTATAGGACGAGAGGGGAAATTGCGAAAGCACAAAAGTGTGAAAGGCTCAGCTGAATGTCTCGTTGGACAGGTTCAGCTTCATTTTAAACTTAATGAAATCATTATGCATTAACTTTAATTTTGGATAGATTTTGAGTGAAGAAGGTCTTGGGAAATATTCGTACGACCCTCAGTTTGTATCGAATACTTCTAAAGAGATGCGTGAGGCTCTTGGGATGAGCGAGGAAGACATGGATGCTGCGGCTTTTCGTATCCTCAACTCACCCAACCGAGGCGGCCGTTCGTTGCGACAGGAATTGTCGTTGGTCCGAGAAGAACCTTGAAACCTTTGCCCACATTACCACGGATTGAATTTAACCTCGTTCAAAAGTCTAATAAAAAGATGCATATTTTTTCTAATGTTTATTCTTTCATTTACCAAAAAAGGAGTAAATTCATATTTGTGCAAAAATGGGCTTTTTATATTCATAATTTATCTGTTACTATTGTTTTTCCTATCTATCATTTAGGTGTATCTTAAAGCATGCATTATTTCTCCTATTATTTATGCACAATTACAAAGACAGCATTATTGTGCCAAAAACATTTGCCAAAATGTCAAATTCTTTAAGCCTCCACTAAAACGCTAATAACTTTGCCATTTTTGAAATTATGTGTCAAATCACTGAAAATTGATTACTCTAACTAAAATGCTGAATATATTTCAAGAGTGAAATACGAATTTCAAACAGTCAAATATTTATTTTATCGGATTTTAAAGTAAGAGATTTCAATTTTTCACCACTTTTTGGTGATTGAGATTGACTCAATACTAGGCATAACATCGCAAAAAAACTGCCCAATGGTGTTGGAAGGGTTCAAATATGCTCCGAATCCCTCCAAATCCAACTACACTCCAGAGTTAGAGAGAGTTCATGGCAATTTATTTTGGACGGAGTTTTACTTAATATTCGAAGGAGTGGAGTTGGAGGGAGTTTTTGTCTCGGAGACTTCAAACTCAAAAATAAAAACTCCTAGTCTTTCATATACATGTTGGCACTGGAAATTTTGGAGCGAGGGACGATGTTAGGAGTTTGATTAGAGTTAAGGTGGAGTTACAATCGATATTATTAAATTTATCATTGGAATAATTTTCTGAATTAAAAAAGTTTGCCCGCTATTGTATTTTTGCAAAAATTTTTACAAATTTATTTGATTCAAAATTTTCTTATTAATTATGATCCATTTCAGTCTCATTTTTAAGATGCTTTACATTACCCATGTTATATAATTATGTGTTATAGGCAAATATGAAGCTTTTATTAGAAATATTTATATTATACTTGTGTAAATGGTTTTTTCTCATACCTAAAAATATTTTTTGAACTAGGTGTACCCCAAAGTGGTCAAACTTACTATGTGTAACAACATTGTTAGAATATTATTGTAATATTGAGTCGCCTGAGTGTGGGGAAGTTACATTGAGTTTCGAAAGATTAAACATTATTATCGTGATATTCCAGCTTGAGCATCCCCTATATCTCCAAATAACATATTTTGCATAATAATCATTACAACTCGCCAGTCCAACTCTCGGAACTCTATCCAAGATACTCCTTCAAAGGCAAAGATAGATAAGAGCTGCGACTTTACGGGCAGAAATGATATGTTGGAGGTTACAATCCGAAAACGTAAGATGGGATATTCCACCAAAATACGGTTTAGTAACCGCTAGATTGAAAAATATGTTCTGACAGGATTATATCTCCAAATATCCCGACTGGAATGCGCTAGTGCAAATTGATCCCAACTCTCTTAACTAATGGGGGTGAAATGAATCACGTTCTCTTTTCAAATCACATAATTTGTCATAAAAAAATAATTTGTACTTACAACATCAACACCATTGTCGATATTCGCTTATTTTGTAAATGTTTTAATTCAACAGATTCAATAATTTTTTATAGTTAGATAATCCATCGTGTTTTGAAGTTAGGGGGCATAAACATTTTGCCTTATTAATAATTGGGTAATGGGTATAAATATCTAGAGTTTCTATGATCATGCATTGTATTTTTTGATTCGTTTTATATTAGTTTGATCAATGTTCAAGTAGATGAAGTAATATGTGATTGATACCTTACTTAACTGGCAATGTTTTTGCTTTTTGACAGATGTATGGTCCATAATAACTTCAATGACAGTTTGGCATAACGTTTATGCAGAATAGTGTATCCCTGTATATTGTTGTCAAGTTTTTATTTCTATACTAAAGTCCATTTTGATCAAAAAACTCCCCTAATGATCTATTTTTATCTCATTTTGGGTGATGTTTCCAATTATGTGACAAACATCATCATATAAAGGAGACAACATTTAAAAAGATAAATTTTTTTTATTTAAATCAAAAGATGTATTCTTTCCGAAAATTAATGTTGAATTTAATTTAATTTCAATGTCAAAGCATACATGTATTTTTGAAAAGAGACCCTTGCGCATCTCAACTTTGTATGAAAACGGTGAGATTTCAAATAATAGGACAAAAACGACTGTAAAGAGCATAAGTATGAGAAGCTCCTGTCAAAATTTGAAGAAAATCAAAGAATGTGTTTTGCTTTAAAATATCGATTGAACATAACCCAAAATCGCCTTATATGTATTTGCTCCTTTATATACTCACTTAGATTCATAATCACAAATTGAAGATTTATTCATAAGTATCATAAGTGTTTTATAAAAGATTAGGCAATAGCATAACCAAAATTTGCACAAGTTGTTTTAGCTCTCTCAAAGAGTTCTTCTTTGACGAGAACATAATCCGTGTCGAAAGTTGAAATAACAAATATTGGAATTTTCTCTTGAGCAAGACAATTTGCAAGTTTAGCCAAAATGCCAATTAAGGTCATTTCAAGTGTTCCGTCGACAAAGAAAGATTTGTATTTCTCTTCCACCTTCACTCCCTTGATTCCCCCAAGGAACTTTTTTCCATCTTCAGAAATAACAATAGAGAGCTCGGATTTTGTTTTGCTAATTGTGCAAAACTCTGCTTCGTACAACTTTGCCAAATCTAAATATTCAAGATCACTCAATTGAAGACGATGAATGGAAAGAAGAGACGAAGAAGAGAAAATCAATTTAGGCAGAGGTTCAACAGCCATCTTAAACTCTCAGGATTCCTATCAGTAAAAATGAATTCTTCATTGGTTTGAATATAAAAGTTTTTATTATAATTAATTTGTTCTACCTTTTTAAATGATTAAGAATATTAATTTAAGATTACTTTATTTTAGTAATTCTGAATAGTAAGAAAGATCTCTTTATAAACGTTAGTACTTGCACGACTCTGCCCTATAGGTATGATTTATAAAGCTATTGTCCATTATTAATTTGAGCTTTCACTTCAAGGGCATGTTTAAGGATTTTTATTCGTGAGATTTTCCTATCTTCTCTTTTAGCGTCATTAACTTTCTTGTCTCAATGGACCACTGTGATGTTTTACATCTTTGAAGCCTATATTTAATATATAAGAATTTGATTAATTAGGGAGTTAATGACAGATTAATTAATCGAAATATCAAAAAGCCCCTTTGAGTTTCCATTGAAGTTCAATTCTTCATCATTATCACAATTACATCTTGGATTTTCGTTGTCAATGGCTAAACAATGTAAATAAATAAAATCTCGATTGGTCAAACAGCTAAATAAAAGATGAAAATTGAATAAATTTCACAATTAAAATAATTTCGATTCCAATTCGGCCCTTACCCTTGCACATCTCACTTAATAGCTCTCAAGTCACGAATTCAATCGAAGGAATTACTCTGAATAAAGTTAAAAATGAGTTCTGATGGAAGCAGCAGCGGCGGCGGAAGCGGCGGCGGCGGTGGAGGAGGAAAGGCCAATAATCCTTTTAAGAAAGACAAAATGCCAATGCCACATTTACCTCCGGAGAAAATCACACTCGCCCCGAAAAATCAATTTTGTAGAATTTACACTGGAACCTACAAGACAAGTGAGTTCATTCAAGAATTTAATATTTTAATGATCAATTTGATTATTTTAAATCAAAGTCAATTTATGAAACCTTCATCTAATGAACTTTTATTAAAATTAAAATTTTTTAGCTTGTGCCTCAAAGTTCGGAGATCGTGGTCCTTATTTCGGATATATTGGTGACATCCCTTTAAGGGTAAATCTAATACTTTTTATACAAAATAATACTTTTATTATGATTTTATAATAATTATGATTTTATTATTAAATTATTAAGTGTTCACATTTCAACGCCCACATTTCCCATTTGACTTCCGGATGTCGACATGTTGTTTGCTGTCCTTACCATTATTACATACCTCATAGGAACTGCGGAGGTTGTGGAGAATGTGGAACTTGCATTCGGAATCTCCCTTACAGATATGCTCAATGTAAGTTCAAAATTAATCAAATCAAATATTTATTCCATACATGGACTCAATTTCTCCATAGTCCAAATCTCAAAAGGATGAATGCTTTTGTATATGTAATATGAATTTATTTATGTAGGTCCATGTGGAGTGACAGTTACGACTCAAGATGACCATACAACGTGTGCTTGTTGTCGACCCCATCAACTTGCAGCAGCTTACAATTGCCCACCAGCGGCCGCCTGCAATGTTGGCAGGGGATGTTATGGATGTCAATGTGGATATGGATTCGGAGGAGGATGTTGTACAGGAATCTGCAGTGGCTGCTGTTGATGTGGCTGTGAATGTATTTGATCATCCAACTTCGATCTTTCATTTTTAATATTCTAACTTTACGTGAAGAGCTTTTCAGTGAGATGGAATATGAAATATCATTAGATTAACTTTTCCTTTTTCGAAATTTACAAGTGTTCAGTGTCAGTCATTATCAGGTTTTTGTCAAAATTATAATCCAAATTTTTCAAGTTTTGTTAATAAAATCTAATTTAATTTTCATTAAACATATTCAGGAAAAGATTCTTTATTTATTTAAGAACATTTTGGTGCATCGTGAGAAAATTGTTTTTAGCTGATACTAAATGTAGGGCGTCCTTAGCATATTTCTAATTCCCACGTGCAGAAAATCGAGTCGGAAAATGTCTTTTTTTATTCGAAATAAATCAAATAAATTAACTACTCCTGGGTCAACGGGTAAAAATGGGTTCAAGGAGAAGCAGAGAAATAAAGATTTTAAGAAACGACCTTCATTTAACAAATCAAAGTCTTCAGAGAATAGTTTTAATAGGAAGCGAAAAGGCCCGGGTTCAGACGGAGTGAAAAAGCCTAAATTCGATCGACGTAATGAAGAGATCGAGAGCGAGGAATCAGACATTGAGGATGAGAAAAAGGGCGAAGACGAAGACGTGAATTTTGGTGATAGTTCCTCCGACCTTGAGACCGCACAAGAGAAAAAAGTTCGCTTGGCCAAATTGTACCTTGAGGAAATTGCAAAAGAAGAGGAGAGACGGCGAGACGATGAGGAAATTGACGATGATTTAATTCAAGATAAAATCAGTAGTCGACTGAGGGACGATGTCTTGGAATCAGAAGGTCGACTGAGGAGAGAAATCGCCCTTAAAACTAAACCAGATTATTCCAATGTTTCACTCCTCACTTGCCCTAAATATCTTAAAAGGTCGGTGACTTGTCTCTGCATTTCCCCCGACTCCAATCACATTTACTCAGGTGACAAAGACGGGCATTTAATTAAATGGTCTGTGAAGGAGAAAAAGAAGATCGGGATGGTCAAACGGAAGAAAACTCTCTCCAAGAGCAAATTGCGAAAGTTGAAACATCAAGGAGCAAAGGTCAATAAAGAACCAGATGACCCAAATTCCGTCCATAGTTCATCAATCCGAGCTATTGCCATTTCAAGTGATGGGAAATTTCTTGCAACGGGAGATTTAGACAATAAAATCGTTATTTGGAATCCTGATGATTTAAAAAAGATTCATGTGTTCACAGGTATGCTCCATACAATTACAAAATTATAAATCTTTTAAAAATAATAAAATTACTACAAAATCATATATTTATTATTTAATTTAAATTCTTATAATATTACAGGTCATCGGGGCTCCATCAACGGATTAACATTTAGAAAGAAAACTAACATGTTATATTCTGCTTCAGAAGATCGCTCAGTTAGGATATGGTCATTAGAAGAAATGGGCTACGTTGAAACACTTTTTGGACATCAAGATTCTGTACGTTTTGTTCTTTTAACCATTTTAATTGCAATAAATGGCAAAGAATTGTTAATTGTTTAGATTATATTTTGATTATGCTTTTATTTTTTAGGTGACGAGTGTTGATGCTTTGAGTCGTGAACGAGCAATTTCAAGTGGCGGCCGTGATGGGTCAATCCGAGTTTGGAAGATTGTCGAAGAATCCCAATTGGTTTACAATGGACATCCAACCGGAAGTGTTGACTGTGTCAAATTGATCAACGAAGAAGCTTTTTTCTCATCAGGCGACGACGGAGTTCTTTCATTGTGGAACGTGAATAGGAAAAAGCCCATGTGTTCTTTCAATTCTGCCCACGGACTTTTTCCCGTTCCTGAGGGGGCCGAGGAAGGAACTTTGCCAACATCAAGATGGATTTCAGCAATTGCAACTATGGTCAATTCCGATTTGGTTGCTTCTGGATCTTCAGACGGTCATTTGAAGTTTTGGAGATGCGGAGAGAAATTGAAGTTTTTGGAGCAAACGGCTTTTGTGGAAATTCCCGGTTGGATCAATTCGCTCGAATTTTCACCTGATGGGAATTTCATTGTAGTGGGTACAGGGAAAGAACATCGCTTAGGACGATGGTTTAATGATATCAAAGAGGCAAAGCACGGGATTTACATTGTTCCATTAATTCAAAGCTGAGTTATTTTTTGCTTTTATTTATTCTAAAATGTTTTTCCAATCACATAATATGTAATTAATTGTTTTTATGTGTAATCTTTTTAAAAAATTATACTTATATTTAAAAATATAAACTTATTAATATTTTTGACCATAGTTCATTCATGCATTTATAATTTTCCATATATTTCATATATTCAATTTTCATTAAATATATTGGCCCAATTAATTAAATCCATTCACCAATGCATTGCCATCAAAGTTTCAGACGTATTCATGTATTCCATACGAAGCTAACTCAGCCTCACTATGAAGGAAACTTGAGGTTACATGTGGAATTGAAGAAAATAGAAAGAAAAGGAAACCGGAAAAGTAGCATTAACACTTTCAGTATTTATTACAGTAGGGCTCGATCTGAACCTTGCGCTCCGGTTGAACTCGGAGGGCGCGAGAAAGGTTCGGAACCGAAATTCGAAATTTAAATTTACACTAAATGCGTTTAAATATTAAAACGTTTTGGATGAAGAAGCATTGGGTGTAAATTTAAACCATTATGCCATAGCTTTTATCAGAATTCTATCACCTAATGTATAGCAGACATACTCCAGGTCGTCTCTCGTCGTCTCGTCGGAGACTCTGCTAACCGCCGTGCAACAAGGACCGGTTAGGACCCGACAGCACTCCCTGCCTCGTCCCCTCCATTCTCTCCATGGACACCTTCAAGACGGTTGACTTTGAGGGTCTTGACCCCATGAGTCCCACCCTTGACCCTATCTACTCATCTCAGACCTCGATGGTTCAATTCAAAGTAGACTACTTACCTGACGACGACTACAACCTTGAAGATGGCCTCTTGTCCAACTACTCCATCATGTCCCTGGTGGAGGAAGAGTCGGAGTTCAGCAAATCCTTACTGGGGCTTCGGAAGACAGTCGAATCCCACTCCGCCGCCCATAAAGACCCACTGGCCATTCATGACATCCCGCCGCGGCTCAATGGGGGAATCAACCACGCCCGGCCAACCGAGGGCCTCCTCACTCGTGCCCAGCTCAGGGAAAGGGAAGATCCAGGGCTTGAGAAACTGAAGCCCGTAAAGGACCCCATCCTAATCCCGCCTACAAAAATCCTTCGCGGGGCGACTAAAGAACTCAAGCGTCCCACACGCAACCACCTTAACAACCACCGCCAGTCACCTCCAAGCTTTAAGCGAAGACCTTCCACGTCTCCTTTGAGGGGCGAAGAGCAGAATGGGAAAAATTCACCGGCTCAGGTCACGTCCAAAAGATTGAGCCGGTCGAAGAAAAACGACCCGGAACCCAACCGTGCAGGGAGAGAAGGACGGGAAAAGCGTCTATCGAGTCTCAGGTCTTCGGCTGGGTTTTCTTCAGGGCGCCCCGAGTCCTTTCGTCCCATTACCGTGAATTCCCGAAAGCCTTCCATTTCTCCCAAACCCGCCGAAGTGAAGCTTGTGACAAAGCGCCGTCAGGCCTCTGAGGTCCGGAAGGACCTTCGCATCGACTCACATTCAGTCAAGTCCCTTGCCCGTCCCAAACTCGACGGCAGCCCTCCCGAGAAGAAGACTTTGCAGGTGTCGCCCGAATCTCCGCCCTGCCTTTCTCTCGTTGAGCCTCCGAAGGAGAAGGAAAGGAACAAACCGAACGGGAAATTGGAGGAAGACTCTGACTCCGACAGTTTCCCCTCCCTCAATGAGAGCTCGGCCGACGTGTCTTTAGAAGGAAACTTCAGGGAGCCTCACTCTTCTGTTAACCACGACTCGAAAAAGAAGAAAAGGGGCCCTGGGACAATTTATGCTCACATAACTATTCTTCAAGGTGATCCACAAATGTATCAATGCAATGTGTGCATGAAGAAATTCAAAACCAAGGCTCATATCAAATATCACGAGTTTTGTCAGAATGCGAATGGAGAAAAGCTTTTTAAATGCGAGCAGTGTGGTCAAGGGTTCATTGCTAAGTCCCATTATGAATATCATCTTCGTACTCATACTGGCGAGAGCCCTTACGTGTGCCCCAAATGCGGGAAGGGATTTAACCAAAGAGGAAAAGTCACACGACACATGCGATCTCATACGGGCGAAAAACCCTTCGTGTGTCAGGATCAGGAGTGCGGCCGTGGATTTGCCAATGCTCAAGCACTTCGATCACACTTCTTCATCCACACTGGAGAGCGCCCCTTCGCTTGTCAATACTGCAACAAGCGATTCACGGGGATGACAAATCTGAAGAAACATGTGATTACTCATACTGGAGAACGCCCTTTCATATGCACTCATTGTGGTAAGAGCTTTGGTCTCAAGTGGACGCTCAATTTTCATCTGCGAACTCATTCGAGTGAGCGTCCCTACACCTGTGACCAATGCTCAAGGGCATTCTCAAACAGCAAAGATCTAAGGAGGCATCTGGTCATTCACTCAGGAGAAAGGCCCTTTAAATGTTGGCTTTGTGGGACGTCCTTTAGAAGGAAGGACAACCTGGACCGGCATATAAAGAACGCTCACAACCAGACGAAGGAAATAGCCAAACATTTGGCCAACGAGGCAGCCGCTGAATATCTCGCAGAAACTAAAAGTCGTCCGAATTCTCTAATTAAACCTCCAGTCAGCGAGGACGAGGATCCGTTGCTCATTAAGAGTGAGAAAGCGAAAGCCATCGAAGAGCTCTCACCGAACTCGCTGGACGAGAAGATGGAAAAAGTTGAAGATGAGGAGGACGAGGAAGTTGAGTCAGATGATGGCGGTGATGACATGCTGCGTCTGAACTATCTCACAACTCTACAAGTCAACGTTACCAAGGTTGAGAACAAGAAAGAAGATCAAATTGTTGAACAAATTCCCCATCTCACTTATTTGAACTCAATTAATGAAGATGAAAAGGAAACTTTAGGTGGTACTTAAAGTTAATATATAAAGTGAGGACTCTTGTAGAGTCCGACATTCATTCATTCTGACATTCAGATAGAGATAAGTAGAGCTAGAGCCATGTCGGTAGGAAGGATGTCCATGTCCAGTCCATGAATAATCGATCTAACCTACAGGCTATGGTGAGACTCACCGGAGTTCCATCTTAACCTAACTCTCGCCTCCTGGAAGAGGGAGTCGATCATCTTGGATGATCGCCTCCCACTTCCCCTAATTATTCCATTACTCTCCACTTGCTTTGTAAATTGTGTAAGTTTTAATTTTAATTAGCTATAAAATTAAACTTTTATAGTTAAATGGGTAAAGTAAAAGAAGATGCTGCTGTTTCAGTAGCTGTTGAAGAAAGACGAGAGTTAAAAGGCCGATTAAGCTTAAAGTCAATTACCAAAAGGAAGAACAAGAAAAGTGAAAAGAAAAAAAAGAAAATCATTTTTGCTAAAGATGAAATTGGGGCTGACATTGGAGGGTTTACAATAATTGGAAACTTGAAAGAGATTCAAAAGAGCCAAGTAAGAATCAAAGTCTTTAAGAATGATCAAATAACCTTTAATAAAAAATGAATATTACGTTGTTTTAATTTTGAAATATTTCATTTAAAAACTGACTGAATGTTAATGAGTTTAAACTTTTTGTTAACAGGTCAAGAGAGTTTTGCCAGATTGGTTAGCGCATCCTTCAATTGTCGCTGGAGATTTAAAGGACTTTTCAGTTCCTGTTGAAAGTCTCGGACTTGACGAAAATTTAATTAAAACTCTCCGAACGAACTCAATTCACTTTTTATTTCCTGGTAAGATTAGGGCTAATTTGTATGAACCTAAAATCAAATATTTAAAATATTTAAAATTAAACCTTGCATTAAGCTTTAGATCGGGTCTATTAATCAATAATGGTAATGATCTAATGATTGAAATCAAATGTTAATTCATGCTAATTTTAGTTCAACAGCAAGTTATTCCTTGGCTTCTGCAATCACATTCACATAAAATATTTCGTGTTCCTGATATTTGTGTATCAGCTCCTACAGGGAGTGGGAAAACTTTTGCTTATGCACTTCCAATTATTCAAGTAAAAATTAAACATCAAACCATTTAAAAATTAAAAACATTCAACTATATGTAAGTATAATAAATTAATAATACTTTTAAAATTTAGATTCTTAAAGATCGAATTTATCCGTGTATTCAAGCCATTGTGGTTCTTCCAACTGAAATTCTTGCGGTGCAAGTTTACGATATTTTTAAGACTTATTCAGCTGGAAGTGACCTGAAAACTTTTTTAATGTGCAAAAAGAAAACGGTGTCAGCAGAGCGAAACACATTAATTCAAACGGGATTGAACGGAAAAGAAAGTATCCCATTTGACATTCTTGTGACGACTCCTGGGAGATTAATCGATCACATTGAGAACACGGATGGATTTGACATTTCCCAACTTCGATTCTTAGTCGTAGACGAAGCTGATAGAACTTTGGATGACCAGGAAGGCGAATGGTTGAATAGATTAGAAACAAAATTCTGGGCCTCGCATCCAACAGGTATTTATCAAAATTCTTAAATTTTAAATTTCAATCTAAATGAAATGCTCATTTTGATTATGATTTTATAATTAAATAAATATTTTAATTTTAGGTCATCCTCAACCTTGGCGTTCTCTTCCTCTCACACTCAATTGGTTGGAATTTCATAAAAAGTCTTTTCAAAAACTTCTATTCTCTGCCACACTTTCACAGAATCCTGAAACTCTCGAGAAACTTCATTTGTTCCAACCCAAACTCTTCACATCCGTTCCAAAATCCGAAAACGGGGAAGTTGGGAATTTCGCAGGGAAATTTACAACCCCTGAAGGTCTCAAAGAATATTTTGTGATGTGTAAGAAGGAAACAAAACCTTTGGCTTTATCACTTTTAATCGAAAGCCACAAATGGAAGCGAATTCTTTGTTTTGTGAATACAAAACAAGCAACTCATCGCCTTTGTCTTTTGCTTCAATTAATGGGCGGAGTGACAACTCTTGAAATGTCTTCAACTTGGAAATCCCAAAAGAGGGATTTTATCATGCAGAAATTCATAAGTGGGAAGATTGAAATGATTGTCACGACGGATCAATTAGCACGGGGAATTGATTTGTCTGCAGTTGATGTTGTCATTTCTTATGATTTGCCTTCTTCGACCAAAGCGTATGTTCATCGGATTGGGCGAACGGCAAGGGCAGGACTTCAAGGAACAGCGTTGACCATCATCACGAAAGATCAGATTGGGATTTTTAGAAAAACGATGAAAGAAGCTGGAAAAAAAGATTTCGAACGTCTAATAATTCAAAATTCTGGACTTAAAGCCCTTGAGCCAAAGTTCAAAGAAGCCCTGAGTAAATTGAAAATAAAAATCGAAGAAGAAAATAAAAAGAGTGATAGTAAGAAAAAAGAGAAAAAAGTAGCATCAGAAAAATAAACTTTTTTATTATTTTAATTTTAACGTCTTTAACAAATTAAGCAATTTTTCACATAAATTACATATGTATTATTTATAAATTCTAAACTACTGTATTTTATATAATAACTTAATAATAATCTTAATAACATTTTAAAATATGGAATATTAAATGCTAAATAAAAGATTAACATATAAATTAATTCACTTGGGTGTTGCTTTTATTGTCATTTGATGTTCCTCCTATGAAGAGAAGTGATAGGAAGAGAAAAGAGAAATTGATTCCTGTTGTGACGAGGCAAACGATCGAGAATTGAAACCATAAACTTTCATGTTTCATTGATTTGAAATGGTCCCGAATAGAAAAGACGCATCCGGAAAAGCAAAGACTGCTCAACAATGCCGTAAATGCTTCAATTACAATCCAAAGACTTAAAAACTTTTTCGGGTTCTATTAAATATAGTACACAAAACAAACCCATTTAAACTTAAAATCTCTAATTTTACATATTGATTAGTATTAGTGGTCAGGTAATTTTTTTTAAAATATGCCGTTTTGGATAAAATTGTTAATTACGTAAGTAAAAAATGAAGATAGGGCAATTTGTAGAATTGCAATGACAAGAGCGGTTGTGGAAATCCCTATGATTCTTCCCAAGACTCGAATTCCAGATTCAACTTCGGTCTTTTCTTTGCTATGATACCAACCATTGAGCAAATGATTGTTTTCATGCAATTGACTCCGCTCTAAGCATCCCGGGATGAGGAAATAACTCGAGAAGATTAGCATACAAACTCCAAGACCCTTCAATTAAATATTCAATGTGATCTATTAAAATTTTAAAACATTATGGATATAACTATGAATAGAGTTAGAGTTAATTGAGTAATTGTTACCAGACTCAAAGATCCAAGAATTCTTAATTGACCTTGCAAGAGCGCCATGATCCTTCTCGTCACTGTGTGAGAATGAAAGGAAAACGGTGGCGTTGGTTGAACAAGCTAGAAATCAAAATACATTCTTTGTATAGATCTATAATAAATAGATATGAATTGGATATAATAAACATGAGGATTTATATTCGAAGGATTCCAAAATGGTAATTTGGTTATAAATACCTCACAATATCTGTCTCACACCATCACGCTTTCACACGCCACGAGAATAAAAAAAGTCACTTGATTCCTATCACCGTCGGTATATGGAAAGTTCGGATGGATTTGATCATAAAAAGTAAATGTAAACAATCCGTATTTGATTAATAATTCAAATGACTTCCCACTCCTGTCTTTAATGTCGTGAAATCTCGGGAGTGACTCGTTGAGGAAAAACTTCATTTTAATTTATAATATTGGACTATATTCATACATTTACATTACGTATCCTAACCTTCTGAGAAAGAAACCTTCGGACCTTTTATTAATATGAAACCTCGATTGATCATTTATTCATTTATTTCTATTTGTTATCAATTTAAAGAAATGGAGTTTATTTCAAGAAATCTTCATATTATATATAAATAATGTATGGTTAGGTTAGGTTAGACAACGTTTTTGGATAGTCGACATGCGAGCAGCAGTGAAAGCTACATGGAACCGTTGTAAATATGTATATTACAATGTTTTTATAGATAATATGAAAAATGAGATTGTGTGAAGGAGAAAATCATGCGGTTGTTTAACCCAAACACTGATAGTCGACCATTACATCATATTTATTTAAATTAATGGCACTTATAGTGGATTAGGTCATTTGTTCATTATAAATAGTTATAAACATGTCGTGTTTAATTAATAGAAAAAAGTTAACCACCAATAAAATAACAATATACAAAACATTCTTTAGTATTGTACATTATAACTAAAAGAATGATAAGTATTACTAATACTTATATAATGATTATCATTAATATTAATTATATCAATATCTTTGAGTTTACATTTTAGAAAATGTAAGAATGGAGTAAAGTAAATTAATATTGAAAATGAAATAAAAGTAATTTATAGTACAATATAATTTATTATATTGTAAATTAATTCAAAGTCAAATTAGCAAAAATGTCGAGATTTTCATCGGTTGGGAGTTGGAACTGGATTTTCTTAACGAGAATCGCCGGTTCCACAGCGTCGCTCACACCACTGACTTCTTTTGGAACTGGATAAAAGTAAATCATTTCATTATCCTTTTCTGCCATTCCAGCTTGCTTTTCGCACTCTTCACGAAGCCATTTCAATAATTCATCAGATCTCTAAAATAAACCATTCAATATTAGTATGAGTGTAAGGTAAATATGTTTATTAATTTTTAAAGCATGAAATATGAAATTACCTCAAATGTAGAAACGGATTTTGCATGTTGGATAGCTTCTTTAAAATAAGCCACTCGTTCACCCCAAGCTCCTTTCGCTTTCGCATTGAGGGCCAAATAGTAAAGTCCAAGTAAATTAAAGAGCCCCAGACGGGCATTGACACTTTCTTTCAAGGCATTGGCCTGAGTATTTCCTTTAACTTTTAATATCACATTGAGTGAGTTGAGAGCTTTTTGGAAGAAATGGACCACGCCAGCGAGAAGTTTCGCAGAAACGATTGGGCTCTTCTTTTCACTCCAACTTTTCTCAAGGACGCAAAGTTGAGCTTGAGCAATACAAATAAATTCCAAGGCTTCAAACAACTCAAGAGGAATGTCAGAGGTCACAAACTTCTTAAAGTTTTCAAAGTAGTGGGAAAAGGCCCAAGCACCATTTTGTAAATTAATACAACAATCCTAAAAGATAAAATGTTTAGTTAAATATAAATATTATATAATCTTTTAACACTTATTACATCAACATAATCAACATGAAATATCTACTCTTTAATAATTAAATAAAATTATTTGTTCATTTATTAACTTTTAATTCATCGGGTTTAGTTCTGTCAGCTCCAGAAGCCAGATTCATATGAAGTGCTGCGATGTTGAAGACAATGCAAGAGATTTCAAAATCAATGTCAGACCAGCCATGAACTATTTTCGAGTAAAGCCCGTACCTGCACATTGAATAGAATTAACTCAAGGTTTTTATTTTTGATCAAAGTGGATTAAATTGGAGCTAATGGGAATATAATAGGATGATTGACTGATTTGACTCACCACGAGAATCTAATGGCGTAGTCGCTTCCTTCATCAAGGGGAAATCTCCGTTTGAGATAATTGAGCTGAGTTAAATACTCCTTCAGCTTTTCAATTCCTTCTGGATCATCGGAAGATACTTTAATTGACTTCGCTTTCAGAGATTCCAATTTAATAAGTTCCTGCTCAAATTCTTTCGGATCTTGATCTTTACTTTTTAAATACTGCAATAAAATAAAACGATGTAAATAAAAATTTGATCATTTATACCATTAAAAATTAACCTATTAATATTAGAATAAGGTTATTTGACTTACGTTTCCAATTTTGGCTTCAAAGTTTGGATGATCATCTGCACTTCTCATCAATGGAACATTAATCATGGGAATTCTATTACACTTTTCCATTGTGGATTGATTCTTTTAAGTGAATTCGAGACAGAACAGTAAAATTTAGTTTTTAAGTCAATGTCATTGACCTATGAATCATCGACTATGATAAGGATTATCTTTATAGTTAAAATTAAACAAAGGAATTCTTAAAATCTCTTATTCTTAAATGAAATCTACAATTACGATATTACAAATTACAATTTCTAGCCACCATCACCCGGTTCAAGATTCAAATGTGGGCTGCGACGAGATGCGAATTTTCTCTCATTCTCTCCCTCACAAGTTCCCAATTTAATGAACTTAAGCCGACAGGTAATTTATGTTTAATTTACTTTAAAGTTGTTTATTATTAGAATAACAGTTATAAAAAGATGTGTAATAGATCTAAAATATTATAAAACTCACAAAACTGAACATTCATTTATATTCATTTTATTTTAACAGGTTGTTTCGTCATAATTCTCAAATGGGTGAAATGGGTTCTGAAGTTCTTTTGCTTGACGGAGGATTCTCCAACGAACTTCATATGAGATGCAGTTACGACGTCCACAAAAATCCGCTTTGGACAGCAAGGGCAATTCACACCGAACCACACACGGTCAAAGACACACACCTTGCATACCTCAAAGGTATTTATTTATTATACAAGGTGGGCCATAAGTATCTTTATTTTTTATACAATTGTTTATTTAAAAAAGAAAGATACTTATGGCCCACCCTGTATATAACTTATTAGAACTTTTGTAAATACAAATATTTCAAAATTGAAGAAGTGTACTTTTATAATTTGGCATTTGTTTTTTAATTCGCAATATATTTATTAATTTAGCTGGAGCTGATATAATTGAAACTAGTACGTTCCAAGCGAGCATTCCCGGATTCACAAAATTTTTGGGAATAACTCCAGAAGAATCCTACGATCTTATGAAGCTCTCTGCATCCCTTGCAAAAGAAACTGTTGCTGAATACTATTCAAAAAATATGAATTCTGGTTAGTTTAATTAATCGAGCAATTGAATAAGCCACAAATAACTCATTATTTAACCACAGAATAAAAAGACTCTTCAATGATTCATTAAGAGTTTTATTTAAATACAAAATATAAAATTATTTTCTTATAGGGCTTATAAGAAACATTTTAGTCGCTGGGTCAATTGGTCCTTATGGGGCATATCTAGCTGATGGATCCGAATATACTGGAAAGTACATTGAGGAAGTGAGTGAGGAAACTTTGATTGACTTCCACGCTCCAAGAATCAAAGCGCTGGTCGAAGGCGGAGTCGATCTCCTTGCTGTCGAAACAATTCCAACACTCAAAGAAGCGAAAATCATTTTAAATTACATCAATACACATTTCCCTTCTGTGAAAACTTGGATCTCATTTTCTGTTCAAGTAATGCAAACTGCAAATTTTAGTAATTTATTTCTCAAATAAAAACATTTATAAATATTATTTTAATTTAAAAGAGCGGCGGTGTAAAAACAAGTTATGGAGAACCTTTAATGGAAGTTTACAAATCGCTGGATCATGAGAAGCTTTGGGGATTTGGAATTAATTGTTGTCACCCGACTGATGTAAGCAAATTTTTAAGTGAAGCTCTGCCAATTCGACTCATGCCAAATCATCCCAAAATTATTGTATACCCAAACAGTGGTCATGAATGGGTTAAAGGGAAAGGGTGAGGAAAATTTAATTATATCATTTTAACGATAGAACTGTCTTACAATTAATTAATTGTAACTGTATACTTAATTATTATAACTTGTGGTTAATTTATAGATGGATTGAGAGTGACGTTCCTCATTTGGATACTTATGTTGGTGAGTGGATGGAGTTGGGAGTTGACATCATCGGCGGTTGCTGCCAAATTGATCCAACTGACATTCATTTTACGAGGAATATCATCGATGAATGGAATTCAAAAGAAGCAAATTTCTGACACTTAATTTACTAAACCTCACGTACAAATGTTTACAGAATTAAAAGCATTTATGAAATATATTAATTAAAGATTTCAAAAAACAATTCTTAAATCATAAACAAATCACAAAAAGATGTAAAATTAATATTTGTATTGGTAAATATCTTAAAGTAAACCTATTTAATAATAATATTTTTTTAAGTTAGTTCTCATTGATCAAAATCAAAAGTAGGAGCAGGTTTCTTCCAATATTCTTGCTTTGATGTTGACCCACATGGTTCCATTTTTACAATTCTCAACCCTAAAAATATGTACAATATAAGAATTATTTTAATTTCTTTTTGATTTGCTTTTTGGAAATTAAAAAACTTTTATACGATATGGTATTTGATATGATATTTTACTTGGAACTCTTTCCTTTGCACATTGGAACTTGCAATTGCTGTAATACGTGACCCCATTGTTGGCACAAATCGCTCCTTCTTTTGTTTCATCACAAGAACAAATCACAGGTTTTTTAGTCGTTCTCAACAATGGGCGTTGAGATTTGAAGAAATCCTTTTAAGTTAACTAAATGTTAATGCTGATTTTTAAATGAAGTATAGTTAATGTAGCATTTTTTAAATGATTACCTTATCAAGGACTTTAAACGCTCCATCACCATCACAGAAAATATTTATGAAAACAAGAAAGTAGAAAGTTATTAAAATTGGAGAGAAATTCATTTTACAGGAGTTTTGAAGTTGGCTCTTCCTATTTTAATGAATTCTTTCCTTGAATGAGAAAAAGGTTGGCCTTAGTCAACATCCTTCCTCTTAACACTTATCATTAGTTTATAATTAAGGATGACTTATGCACATCAACATTATTATTGTTTATTATGCAAGTCACACAATCACACTTACAGACCTATGCATTATGTTATTGTTACAATAATTTTTCAGCCGCACGAATTTTCTTAGAGTTATTTATTTCAGATTGTATGTTGTTGATGAAATAAGAGAGTTTTATTTGATTTAATTAATAAACGTTTATTTATTTGCATTTTAAACTGATGCTCTTTTATCCACAATTGCTGGTACATCATCATTTGAACAAATTTCCTCTTCCGTGCCACTATCATTCCTTGGCAATTTCCCTCTCCTTTTTCGTGTCGGTTTTTTCTGGTAGATATAATGAAGATCGGTCTATTCATAAAACGAGTTATCAATTAAATCCAATTTCATTATTAATTGTTATGCCCAACTTTGTATTTAATATTAATTAACGATCTTATCATTCTCTTACGTATCTCGGATAGCACGTGCATGAGCATACTGAAACTTGATCATCGAATAACATCCCAGAACTCATCATCCCGCTTAGCTCCGTTTGTTCGTCAACGGTCACAACGTGCTGTGAGACTGGGCCGAGTTCAGTGTCTTCTCTTTGCATTTCTTCTGATTGCATGGTCATGAACCGGAGGACAAGGATGTTGATTGACGAAGCCACCACGGCCAAACCAAACAGAATGAATACAACGGATAATGCCATATAGCCCGGTTCTTTTTGTAATGCTTGATCATTCTATCAAAAAATTACAAAAAATTCCGACCAATTAAGCAATTACTACATATACTTATTATTTTTATATAATAAAAAAGTTTATATTTTATTTTAATTATTTAATAATACTTTTATATTATATTTTTATTATTAGAATCAATAATCCTATTATTTGTTATTTGTTTTACCTGTAATGCTACGTAATCTCCAAATCCAATAGTTGTAAGAGTGATGAAACAATAATAAAAAGCATTGAAATACGACCATCCTTCATAACGAGAAAACACATAAGCACCCGTTGTCATTATGATAGAAGAGAGAAATCCGGTGGCCATCATTAAATTAATCTAATCAAGATTAAGGAATGTATTAACAAAACTTTAAACGGAACAGTAAAATCTAATTAATTTATAATTTTTACAAAGAATAATTTAATTTTATTAAATTAACCTCAGTGGCTTCTGTCTTTTTGAACTTGAGGATTTTCTTCAATTTGGAGATGATGATTGAAGCTCCTTTGTTCAGACGCTCTCCAATACTTTGAAACATCACGATCCCAAGAGGAATTCCTATAGCTGCATAAACCATGCAAAATGCTTTGCCTGCTATTGTTGAAGGCGTTGAATGCCCGTAGCCTATCATGGCCAGGACGACTGTCGCGAAATAGAAAGCCTAAAAGAACGTTCATTTAATTAGAGCTAGATCAAATAAAGATTAATTATCAAATAAGATTTAATTTGGTTATTTAATTATTTTGAATACCCCTGCGAATTTCCATTGAGGTCCTGCTTTGTGTGGTGTATGTTCAATGACCATCTGCTCAATCCAATGGAAATCACTATCCGAAATGTTGTATTTCTTCATCATGTCGAATTTAATCTCGTGGAGATATGCCACTGACTTTTCTTCCATTCCTGACTCCAAAGAGTCAAACACTGCTGCTCCAATGAGGAGATAAGTGAAGGTTGTAACGACAAGCGAAAGCGTCCTAACATTTTGACGCTTCATAACGCTTCACCCCTCCTTAATTCCCCCAAACCCCAAATTCCTTAATAAATACTTCAAACTACAAGGATTTAAGATTTTATTGATCGATCCATTTTCACTGCAGCAGTTGCGCTTTTTCATTCCTCTTTTAATAAGGGCATGGCGAGACTTTAAACTTGATATCATACTATTTTATAGGATATGTTAAATATATTCGAAAACCTCGTGGATTGAGTTTTTTCATTTTGTGCGACAATTATTTGTTGTTTTACTCGTTTAATTAAAGTTTAACTAGCGTTTGTTAAATTGGTTAATTTGGTTAATACGATCTCGACGTTAAGTATTTAACAATGGTTGAGAAAGATTCAAGCGATATTGTGAAATCTCGTGCGAAGAAGTTTCTAATCACGAAAGATCCAACAATTTTGGAAGAAATTGTGAAGGATCTTAATTTTGATATAAACAATTTGGAGAGTTGTCCGAATGAGAAGATTTTGCTCAAAGCTGCTAAAGATTTTGAAACGATTTTTACGACATTTATTCCTGATGGAGGTTTACATCATTTAAATGACTGTAAATTAATACATTTAATATAACATTATTAAACATTGACTAATAACAAGATAACCTACACACAACACCGGCACTGGAATATTCAATTAGGCTCAAATTAAGTAGTTTGGAATACTATGTATTATAATAAAAATTTTATTGTGTTTGTTTTAGGTAATGCGAGTGAGGATGTCATCAAGTTCAGAGAATTGTATGTGGAAGGTGTTGAGCATTTGGCTTCAATCTCAAAAAATTTCTCCAATTCCAAAACAAGAGTGTTCATTATTGAAATTCTCATTGATTTGCTGAAGCTGGAGAAAAATAATGTTGAGAAACTTCCTCAACTTGGACATGGAATTCACATCGTAAGTTAATTCTAATTATAAAAGAGTATTTAATATTATAGAATACAAGAATCATATGTATTTCATATGCCTAAATAGATTTAAATCTTTACTAAATTGTTTTTAACATTGCAGAGACTTTTGGAATCTATAACTGATGCGGATTCGAAATTAGCGAGTAATGTGAGCAAATTGAAGGAATATATGAAATATGTGGATTTCCGTCTTGAGTCTGTCAAAGCTCTCACAAGAGTTTTAAAAGCCAAGCTTGAATCACAAAAGAGCGAAGAATTCATGAAAAATGTCCTAAACCTCATCGGGACAATTGTAAACAACAAGAACTTTGATGAAGAATCAAATGAAATTTATTACGAGTCCAATCAATCATCAGTCAAATTGAGAGAAACCCCTTGTGAAATGAATTATAAAGAATTTCAAAGGGAATTCAGTCATTTGTGGGACGAAGTGATGAAATGGCAAATGACCAACGACGTGCTCAAACGAGTTGTTCTCCTTTTACCTGAAAAAATTATGCCGCATTTGAAAAAGCCACTTCATATGAGCGGATTTTTACTTGATTGTTTTAAATTAGGTAATTTACAATCTTGTACATTTAAAAACCATTATTTGTATTATTTTATTAAAACAAAATGAAAATTGTCTTTAATTATTTTTTTTCAAGGGGGACCGTTAAGCATTTTGTCACTCCAAGGAATTTTCACTTTGATGGTAGAACATAATTTGTAAGAAATAAAATTTATTCGAACGTTCAGTCATCCAAATCTATCTGCATCAGATGACAATTTAATACTTTTAATAACAATTTTTATTTAATTTAAATGACAGCGAAGTTCCAGACTTTTACACCAAGTTGTATTCACTATTTCAATTGGCAGTTTTTGACGCAAATTATCGTGCAAGATTCTTTGCTTATTCTTTCCAATTTCTAACTTCAACGTGAGTTCAAATTATTGTGTATTTAATAAATAAAGCTATTTTTCGAATATAAATGTTTGTTAAAATAATAATGATTATCAACTTAAATTAACTTTCTTATTTAACAAATCAAAAATAATTTTGTATTGTTATTATACAGCCATTTGCCTGAGTATTTGGTTGGATCGTTTGCGAAGAAATTATCTCGGTTGAGTTTGTTGGCCCCGGCCCCTTGTCTTCCAATGATCTTCGACTTCATCACCAATCTGATGATTCTTCATCCCGGACTTTCTGTTCTTGTGGCAAAGAAAGAAGGACCAATGACATTAAGTGAAGATCCATTTCTAGAACATGAAATGGATCCAATGAAGAGTCGGGCATTGGAAAGTTCACTTTGGGAAATCAAATCTCATCGTCATCATGCGATTCCTTCGATTGCCAATTGGGCAAGATTCATTGAGAAACCATTACCGAAAGTGGAAAAGGATTTGGACGATACTTTATCACTTACTTATGCTGATGTAAGTTTCCTTTTAATTCATTTTTTATCAAACAATTATTAATATTCTGCCCTATACTTAATTTAATGGTTTTTTAATCATAATTATTCTTTAACAGTTGTTTCAAATGGAAGTTGATAATACAAAAGGAATTGAACCAAAGTTCAAAAGCGATTATGCACAACCAAAGCCACCAACAAAGCCAACAATTCAAGACAAGTTGACAACAATGGCTTCAGTATAATTCCTGGTTAGAATTAATTAAAATGTTAACTAAATTACTAAATCATTAAATATTATAATATAGTTACTTAAATATGGAATTTATTATTATGTAAACTCATATTTTATTATAATCAATTTGATTAAACTTATTTAAATACTGACTTTTATTACTTACATTTTTGAGTCTTACAAAGCCGAATTTAATTGAAATTGGCAGATTTTACATTTTTATAAAAGACAAATATTAAACATTAAAATAGAATAGTTAATAATTAAAATACTTATTTAGCTCATTGAGTGTTAGCTGTGGGTGTTATTATCATGCTAGCTTTCTTAATAATTTTCTCTGACTTGATTGAAGTCCTTGAGGCTGAGCTGGATAGAAAATCCTTTGCATCTTGAATGCCTTCCACCATTGACAGTTTTTGAAGGGAACTTGTCCCAGCTTTGTCGAGTCTTTCGTCGAAGTTGTATTGATCTCTCAGTTCATCTTCAGGGAATGAATTCGGAATTTCGGTTTTGAAGATATTGAAACCAAGTTTTCTAAAGGAATTATTTAATTCATTTTAATGCCTTCATATACTCCCTGACCAAATTTGTAAAAGAAAAATCAGTTTGGCTTCCTTCCTTCCTTCTCTCATCTGAGCGACGCGAGGTGAAATGAAATGCAAGTCCAAACAAACCGATTTTCCTTTTACATATGTGGTCAGGGAGTAAACTGGCTTAAGTTCAATAACATAATTATATTTATTAAATTTAATGTTTACAATGTAATTGACATTACTTTGCAATTAAAACGACTGGAATTGGGAGCATTGTAAAGGTCGTGATGATAATTGAAATGACGTATAATCCAATAGGCCAAGCTTTCATTTCCTCTTTAGCGGCTTCTTTATTCCAAGTTGTGTATTGGGGATAAGTTGCGAAGACTGAATAGATTGAACAAAGAAGAATGACCACCATGGACAAAGGCGTGATGAATTTCCAGCATAACATGAAATACCATCCTGGTCGCTTTCCAGTCATTAAAGTGATATCCATTGAAAACCTTTTAAAAAATTATTATTTTATTAAATAGTTTATTGACATTGAGTGAAGGTCAGTGGACATTAAATAAAGTTAATGTTAAAGTATTAAACTTAGCATTAGAACAAGTAAAATGGCGTAAAATAGGTCAATTTGACATTTTACTTTTTAAGTCCGTAGACGTATGCAACGATAAATATTTCCCCAACGGTAATTGCCATTAAAGGCCAACCCGCACACATTTCATCAGCGTAGGTCAAAATGTAAACTCCGTTTCCCAGCCCAAATGAAATTGACGCAACGAGGAAAAAGGAACAAACGACGGCTAATTAAAAAATAATTAAAATTTTATTTTCATGTCAAAAATCGTTAAACTACATTTCTACATTCAACTGTATTTGGTACAGTTAAATCGTAAGGATTTTTAAAATGTGCTAATTTCATTAGTTAAAGTAAATTACTTGTTACAACCCATTTCTCAATTTTGTACACTCGAATATCAATAAAAGTGGCAATGATTGGCTCAATATTTCCGAAGCAGCTGTCGAGTCCAAGGGTGGCCAACATGGTGAAGAAAAGGATTGACCACAATGGGGGAAACCAGGGGAAATCCGCCACCGCATCAGCGAATGTAATGAACACAAGACCCGTACCAGAACCACCCTTTTTGTTAAAAAATAACTTTAATTTAAAATTCATTTCAACCCATTTTGAATTTTCAATGAACCTCATCAATGAATCTTTGCAAGGAGCAATCCACTGCTGGTTTTGTACCATTGGTGTAAGTATCATTGATATGAGACATGTTAAAATCTTTATTGTCCTTAAGACAGGACGTTCGAAGTTTTTGAGCTCTGTGACCTAAAGTTTAAATATTATTTCTTAATTTTACTTATCCAACAATAGTATGCTATAATTGCTATACACTAATGTTTAAGAATGATTAGAAAATAATGTTAAAACAATGAATTATAAGAACCGAAAATGATGAACAAGACGATAGAAGCAAAGAATGATGTTCCGCAATTGACAATTGAAACAAGGAAAGCATCAAAGTAGCAATTATTGTTAGGTTTCAAATAGGAAGCATAAGAAATGATGGATCCAAATCCAACACCAAGAGAAAAGAAGATTTGAACTCCAGCGTCCAACCACACTTTTCCATCTAACAACTTCTCCCACTAGAGAAATAATTAAATAAATTAAAGTTAAAATTTTATTATAATTTAGAAAAATCATTTAATGTACTCTACTTTACCTTTGGTGCATATGCGAGTTTGAAGCCCTCTGCAAAATCCCCTTCAGCGAGAGCAACAATTAAGAAGGTTATAAGAACCATGTAAGGATAAGTTGCAGTGAAATACACGACCTAATTTAATAAATTCAAATGTGAATACATAGTTATAAATTACCTTATACTTCTCTATATCAGAACAAATCAGAGCTATGATTTAAAAATTAATTATAATTAATAAAATACCTTTCCAGTCCAATTGGTTCCTCCGACCATACAAATCCATGTAACAACCCATGATGCGAGATTGGCTGCGACAATTGGCCAACTGAAGTTTCCTGGATCTTCAATTCCTGAAGTCGCGTCGAGAACTTGACGGTACCAGTAATACTGGGAAGGAGTGCTGTTCTGAAATACAAAATTATATAAACAATAATGCAATAATATGCCGATATTAATTTATAATATCAAATAATTTTAAATATTATTATTAATAAATATTACACAACGAGTTTGCTATATGGTGTCTTACAGTACATTCTGAAACATTGTGGTATTTGCAATTGGCCCATGGAACGTTATTATCTATGTCAGCATTGAACGACTAAATGAAATTAAATTTCAATCAATTTAAAAAAAATTAAAATCATAATCATTCCAATTTAATAAATTAAAAATATTATTGGATTACTTATTTTATATAATTTTACATAATTTAAAAAATGTTTGTCATTCTTACAGATATAACGTAGTAAAAAACCCAAGCTAGGAGCGTATTGTAATAATACGCCACAATGAGGTTTACAATGGCCACAGAAATGCCAAGTCCAGCAAACAATGGCGAAATCTCATTCCAACATCCGAAGCTGCCTTTACGAAATCTTTGTCCGACTGCGATCTCAAGAAGGAAAATCGGAATACCCGCAGCAAATAGGAAAAATGTATACGGAACTAAAAAAGCGGCTGAAAAGATTTAAATCATTTTTAATAAAAAATTGTCAATTTTATTTCATTTATTAGATAGATTTGTAAGATTTGGTCAATCGCTGTGTGAAATGATTTGATATGGTTTTTGAACCTCCGCCGTTCTTTTGCAAAAGATATGGAAAACGCCACAAATTTCCGAATCCAACTGCGTATCCGATCAAAACGAGCAAATAAGATATTTTGCTGTCCCATTTTTCTGGAGGAGAATTCGGAATATTATTCTCATCTGGTGCTTCTTTGGTCTCAATAGTCGACTCCTTTTATATCAAATCAAGAAAATTTTGGAATGTTAATAAATTAAATTTATTTTAATTAATTAAAATTATTTAAATCATATATTAATAAATAATACTATAAAATTTACTAAAATATAAAATTGCATCAAATTACATATGGTACAACAAGAGAGCTCGGTGTGACAACTTCAGTTTGACCTTCAGTATTTGCACCATCAGTTGTTGCAGCTGAAGCAACATTGGTCACTGATTCCATCTCAAACTGGCAAAAATTTTGTGAATGGCTATTATCTGCAGTAACCGACCAGAGTTAGTTAATCTATGCTTGATAGGTAAATTAAAAGGAGCTATGATTTAAGCTATTTAGATATCCAACTTAAAGTTAAGCAAAATTAACGAAATATAAAAACCTAAATTGATAGAAAAAAACCAATTTTTAAATTGGGGAGGAAAAATAAATCATTTTGTACTGATTCATATGAGAGTTGAACGTTCCTTAGACGCCGTGGCACATCTTTGAAAAAGAATGTGAATCTGTGAATGAAGGTTTGCGAACGTGTAACCGAATTATGTAAATGAAGGGGGTCAATTTGATATGCAGAGTTGCATCTCGAGAGATTTCACATGAAATTGTGATCATGAAATGTGTTGGATCTCCCTCAATGGTATATCAAATGAAGTAGTTAATGGACCTATAGCCCCAGTGGTGGCTGAAGTGGAGGAAATGTGTAGCAACTTGTCGAACAACTTGTAATTCTCCCCCTTTAATCCTAATTGATTGCGAGAGGGAAAAAAAGACGCCATCGGGGTGTTCAGCCATCCACCGACCTTTGAGGCTCCTCGTTCACTCAACATCAAAAACTCATTCACGTAACTTAACAAACCCATGTACGGACATTTATTTAACCACAATTAAGTTTGGATTCAAAATAAAGAAAATCAACTAATTTTATTTTAATTGGAATTGAAAAATTATTTATTTAAGAAATAAATGTAACAGTTTCCCCAATAGAATTCTTTTAATAATGAAGTTCAAATTTCCTATATTTTGATAATTTAAAAAAATGGTTCGTGGATTCATAAAGACATTGTTCGACAGGTGAGTCATTAAATTTTTATTTTAATTATCATTAAATTATCATTTAATTTTAATTTTATTGTTAATTTTTCAAAATATCTTATATAATTGTTATAATCTGGAGTGGAGTGGAGTTTTAATCACAATTAATATTTATTACAATTACCAAATTACTTTATATAAGCCCATTATGGAGAAAAACTCTGATGGAGAAAAAAAATTTTTGTTCCTTTTATAAGAAGTAATAAATGTAATGTTTAATCTCTAATGTATTGGAAATTATGACAATGTATTGGAGGTATAGGTAGATGTAAAAAAGGAAACTAGAGTTGTGTTTGAGTCAATTACAGCCAATTGGTTGATAGAAGATTTAACATAGAGATGTGAAAGCGTGGATTGTGCTCAGGTGGTTTATATCCCTCTTATATAGTTTATTAGTTATATAGGGCAATACATCTCTCTCGTATGATGATATTAAGGAGTTGCTTAACGCGAGGACGATAATAATAGCCTTGATAGACTTCCTATTCATCTATTGATAAAAACCAAGTCTTTTTTCCCATTTACCCAGTTACTCAATGGCACTCGAACGAGGAGCAAAAATTCTGCCGCTCTTTTTACAATCAAACATAAACGTGTTTAACTAACTGCAATCATCATTAATCATTTAATTGCTGAATAATTAACTTTTCCTCTCACGTTCCAATCCACATTTAAATATTTTATTAATTTTTCTCATATAGATTTTTTTCATGATTCGTTCAATTGAGGAGCGTTCCTATAAAAATATCCATTTAAAACAAGTTTGAACCAAAAGCTGGAAAAAATATTTTTATACCGCAGTTGCTGTTTTGAGTTAATTGATAATTGCGAGTTAGTAATTATTATATAGGGATTAGGTGATCGGGATTGTAATTTTATTACTTTTAAGCTTCAACGGGGAACCAACATAAACTTCACTGACAATGAGCATCATGACAAGGTAATTAAACCAAACGACATTTTTTATTCATAGCAAGTGGCATTTTAAATTATGGTAATGAGCAAACGAGTTTTATGAGCTAAGAGATTTGATCACCCAACAGAGATCTGTGACAGAGATTTGAACATTGACTGAATAATTACTGAACTGGCAGGAGAATCAAAATCATGGACAAACTTTTGAATTTTTTGAAGAACTGGAAGTTCTTTGTCGTCATCATCACTCCGCTTGCTCTCATGCCCCTTTGCTTCCTCGATGAAGACGCGGATGGACAAAGAACGACGGTAAATTTGGATTTCATTTTAATTTTAATTTCGTTCAATTTCGATCCCATTTTTTAAATTTTGAATAATTGATTCGTAATTTAAAAATCTTCAGAAATTCAAGTGCGGATATGTCATTGCACTTATGGCTGTATATTGGATGTGTGAAGCTCTGCCCCTTGCTGTAACTTCCTTGTTACCGACTGTGTTCCTTCCACTGTTAGGAGTTCAAGATACAAGTAAGTCGAATAATGAAATTTGGTCAATTGAATATGAAAAAATCGAATACGAATTCGGAATTCGTTTTATTAGAGATTTTAATTGATTGGAGATTCTTTAAGCTTTTTGATGAGTCTCATGTTTGTATGTTGGTTTGGATGTGTAGAAGATGTTTGCCTGAATTATATGAAAGAAACGAATATGATGTTCATCGGTGGCCTCATCATCGCTTTAGCTGTGGAGTATTGTAATTTACATAAGAGAATCGCACTGAAGGTGATGACAATCGTCGGCTCCTCTCCTGTAAGGTACGTCATTTAATGATTTCTACAAGTTTAATTTACTTATGGTTAATTGTACTTTAATTCCATATTTCAATATGGGAACTTTCATTAAGACTTTCTCAGAAAAAATAAGTATTTTGCTAAAATGCATCAAAATTCAGAATTTTTGATCAAAATTCTCTCGAATTGAATGAATAATTTTTGTGATATTGTTCATAATAAATACTGAAAAAGAAATGCTCAGTAATTTCGCAATTGTCAATTTGGAGATATTTTAATTAATTCGATAATTTAAATTTTAAATTCAATCAAAAGCCAGACTTTTAATATGAAAATTCTAAAAAAGAATTGTAATGGTTTATAGGAATTCTAAGAATATACATATTATTCAACTGTAATTGAATACAAGCCATAAGTTAAACAAAATTAACATTGAATATGAAAGTTGACAATTGCCGAACGGATAAAAAAGATGAAGTACAGAGTTTGTTAATGTAATCTCAAATGTTTTTATACTTTTTTTATCACATCATTTGTTCTGGTTAAACCGTCAAAAGAGAAACATGAAATAAACAATAGACGACAATTGATGTTTTGTAAATATCATTGTTTTTGATCTCTTATATCATAAACTCTTAAAACATTGTAAATACCATTTGTACATTTACAATCTCTAGATAAATCATTAATAAGAACAGACTCGTGTATTTAATCATTTGCTATTATTATACTACAAATACAAGTTAAGAATTTATATAGGAAATGATTGACTTTTACATTGTCATTACATGTCCATCACGAGATATTCATTAATCGTATTATCGGTAACCGGCAGTTAAATCTTTTAACAATTCAAGTCATGAAAATATTTGTATTAAAAAGAACAATAGAAATGATAATGTGAGAAATTCCCATTAATTACTAACTCTCAGTATTCATATCTAATACATACTCTAAATTATAAAGTCTATACTTTTACCATATTGTATACCATTTTATACATTTTATTGCCCTTGATAAATACAAGGAATATGAACTTCAATGTTCAATTGAATGTTTGTCATCAACTCATCAAATCTCATTAAATGTGTTCTTTATCTAAAAATATTTATTACTCTTAACAAAAAATACTTTAGATTCATAATAAAGAAAATAAATAAATTATATAAAAAGTATCTCATATCTAAACTCATATTTATCATAAATATCATACGTAATGATATTTCAATATTTAATGGTTTATTGAGTCAAAATATTCATAAAAGTTAATAATGTGAATTTGAGTTTCATAAAGGTGGATTTCTAATGTAAATAATTTGATCAAATCTGTCAACTTGATTTTCCCTCTGTGGTTGAAGATGCGAAGATGAAAAGAATCCAAATGCGTTCGTCCTACTTCCATTTGAGATCCATTTGAGTCTCATTTGAGCTCCATTTGATCATCTTCTTAAGATGTAGAGAAAGTTGGTCGTAAGCGCCGGGGGTTATTACAGTTAAATCCCTATTAATAGTGTTGTTTCGTGTAAGTGCAATGACCAGATCTCGGAGCACTTTACGTTACTACGCAAACCCTCAGGGGAAATTCCACCTGGGCCATTGAGGAACAGAAAAGAACAACAATTTGATAATTTATCTTTCGGACGGAGTCTGAGTTGTCTGATAGGAAATTGCAGACACAATGGAACGAATTCCTCTCAATTCATAACAATGAAAGTAATGAAAAATAAAAAGAGGTGGATTTAGGAAACAGGAACACGTGTTTCGCTTCATTTCAATCCAAACCAATTTTTTACGCAAGTTGACTCAACTTGACGAGGAATGTTTTTTAAACTATGTATGAATGATTTCATTAATGCAAGGTTTACCGAACTCGAATTCGCAACGAGGTGTCAATGCGTGGATTAAAATGGCAAGTTCCAGGTAACGCCACAATGAAAAATTCATTTCCTCACTCAAGGTGTGAAACGGAAATGAGTTGGGTTTAGATATGGAAGTTTCAATAACCTTCCGGTTCACACATTTCCGACTCGATTCAAAAATAACTTGAAAGCCAATTTATTTAACTATAATGCGTAATGTGCTTAACGCATAAATTATTAAATATCATTTATTGTAAAACCGGATAGGCTTTTGTAGGGTTAATAAGCTTATGTTATATAAAGCATTAATTTAGCTATTATCGACTTTATGAATGAATTTTTACCGTTTTTAAATAAATTGTACTTTTATAGGCTTTTGTTCGGAGTGATGCTGACGACGATGATTCTTTCAATGTGGATCTCAAATACAGCTACAACAGCTATGATGGGTATTTCATTTATTTTATTATTACATAACATTAACAGAATTTGCTACTCGTAGATTGTATTAATAAATAACTTTTTTCTCTTTTCAGTACCAATTGTTATAGCTGTATTAGAGGAATTGCACAAAGTAAGTACAAGAAAATCATCAAGAATGCGTAGAACAATTATTTCCATTACATAATTGAATACATTGTAAAATGAGAACATTGTTATATATGCAAAATATTGGATTTAAAAACTTGATTTAATTATTAGGGAACTCCGCCTGGCCAACTCGTTCCAAAATCCCTCAAAGAAACAGAAGGGACGGAAAACCCAGCATTTGAAGATGAAGATGGAAAAAATCTGGACGTGGAGGCGAAAGAGAGCAAAAATGTGGGACTCAAAACAGTTTCACTTGATTCCCTCGCTGGTCCAGTTCCACCGTAATCCAAATTAAAATATTAATATTATTTAAACATTTAAAAACATTTAAAATTAACTTGTAGCTTAATATTGAAACTTAACGTTTTCTACTTAACATTTAGCCTTTAAAAGACAAATTACGAACAATTAACGAGATTTATTTTTTATGAATTTGAATGGTTTTAATGAAACAATGTAAGATGATTAAGGTTTGAAGCAGCAATTGCGAAGCTCACAGCTTTTCATAAATATCTCATTGAGAAGACCACAATCGAGGAGGAACAATTTCTATTAGAATTAAAACGAAAAATGGTCACAGCAGTTTATGTGACAGCAAATATTGGAGGGATCATGTGGCCATTTGGGGCTTATGTGTCTTCAATGAAACTTTACAATTTTGGAGTTTTCAGACCGGACGTGAGAGTCGGACCATATCAATTGCCATTCTTTTACAAACAACCCGACCCTGCAAAAAAGTATTGAAAAAAGTATAGCTGTAGATCTCATATTAAATGAAAGCAATGAAGGGGATCAGTCATTGAGTTCAAAAGTTCAAAACTGAATTATGAAAATTATGATAATAGCGCTAAATGAAGAGAGAGTTAGTAGGAATTAGGAACAAAGGCGGACATTTTCAAAATTTTGTCACAAGAATTAGCTAAATACTTAAAAATTATTCGTAAAGGGAGCGAGAAGGAATGCTGTTGGGTTTGGCGTGTGCGGCAAATTTAGGAGCCACCGGTTCAATTCAATCTTCAAATCCTAATTTAATTCTCAAGCAATTAATTAAATCGTAAGTTAAAGGTGAAGGAATTAAAAGAAAATCGCATTTTAGATCGTTTTGCATATTAACGCATTAACATTTTGGTTAGGTAAGCCTAAGTAAGCTACTTAAATAAAAAGCTTATTTAAACAGGTATAGTATTTATTTAATAAAGCATTAATTAGCTGGTTAATTTAATTAAATAGGCAAATACCTTCAGTAATTAAGGCATGTGCATGTGCATCGTACTGTAGGCATATTTTATTTATAAAAAACTTTTTTAGTGGGAAAAAACAAAGGTCCGAGGCGGAACTTAATATTCGTCGCATGTTTTTATTTGCCACTTGCTACTCTTCCAATTTGGGCGGGACGGGAACGATAACTGGCAGTGGGACTAATTTGATTTTAGGGGAACTAATTAAACCGTAAGAAAATAATAGTCATAGTTGTAGCGTTATATTTTTTTTAGAATTTGCCGCTTTTGATCTTGTATCGCTGCATTTATCCTTTGCTTTTTTTATTCGCACTGTATAAACTTTTATGGTAAATATTGCTTTAGCCTAATAATGATAATGATCCAATGATTGAATTAGAGTCAACGTTGGCCAAGATGGTCGATACACAGATATCACTTTTGCCACGTGGATGGCCTACAATGTTCCAGGAATGTTAATCAACACATTCATCGCATGGATTTATTTAATCTTTGTTTTCTTCCACAGATCAAATTCAGGTAATTTATTTTAATTAAAATTCAGTTATGAAATTAAATTTTTATAAATAATTTATTTAATTTCCAATTATTGGAAAATAAGTGAAAAATTAAGTAAAAATTAATATTGGTCGACTTTATAGTTCATCCGCTGAACCTTTTCAAGAAGAGCGGCAACAACAATTCGGAGAACACCCGGGTGAGTTTGATGCTGAAGAAGAAATATGCGGAATTGGGTTTGATGAGTTTCCATGAGATGGCCGTGTCGGTTTTGTTCTTCTTCGTCGTCATGTTGTGGTTCTTCAGGGACCCGCGATTCATCACCGGATGGGCTGAGTACATTCACTCTGTTGAAGTGGGAGACTCCACAGCCGCCATTCTAGTCGTTTTCCTTCTTTTCATTGTACCCAGAAACTTCAAGTTCTTAGATGGAGGTTCATTCACTACAATTTAATTATTTTTAATCGAAGATAAATGATTTTTTAAATTAAAAATGATGCTGACTTTTCAGTGACTAATGGCGGGAAAATGGAACCGTTACTTGATTGGAAATATGTCCAAACAAATCTTCCTTGGGGAATTGTCCTTCTCATGGGTTAGAGATAAAATGAAAAATATTGGGTTTTTTTCAAAAATTCAAAAATTTTAATTTGCTGATTGCTGAAGAATTTAATTAAAATTTCTATTGTCAGATTGTTAATTGTTTTAATTATTTTTGATAGGAGGAGGATTTGCCCTTTCAGACGCTTCTGAGAAATCAGGTTTGTCCCGATGGATCGGAGAACAAATGGATGGTTTGGAGCCTTTGAATCCAATGGTCATCCTCATCATTGTCATGGTCCTAACTTCAGGGTTAACGGAAGTAACCTCAAACGCTGCGACTGCCAATGTCCTCATTCCTATACTGATCGCACTTGTTAGTCACTTGTAAATTATTATAAAATTAAATTTTTAATTGAGATTCGTTATTTGGTTGATTTTAGTCGAAGCGATTAAATCTTCATCCCTTGTACCTGACGCTACCAGCAGCAGTTTCGTGTTCCTTTGCTTTTATGCTCCCCGTTGCAACACCTCCGAACGTAAAATTCTAATTATTTTTACTTTGATCTTATTATTTTTTGTATTAACCAACCAGCTAAAACGAGGTTGTTTTGGAGGGAAGATTTAATATTTTTGGTAACGTTTGTTCAGGCAATCGTGTTTGCAACAGGTGATATGAAGATCATGAATATGGTAAAGACAGGAATTTTCCTCAACTTTTCCTGCATTGTCGTTGTTTTCCTCCTCAACATCAGCTATGGAAATTTGATCTTTGACTTTGACAATTACGAATATCCAACCACCGACACTTTTGATTAAATTCTCATTTGACTAAAAATCATATTTGTATATTCATATCACCACAATAAATTTTAAGGCTTATAAATTAACTTTTCAACATTTAAAAATGTAACTATAAATATTTAACATTAAAATTAAATATAGCAAAATAAAGTTGAGATTTTCATCACATTCTCTTTAAATAGCAACCTCAGTTGGAAAAAATAGTTAAATTAGTTAGGTATGATAGTTGTTATAATTCACTATAAGGAGTTCACAAAATATTGCTTTATGCTTATATAGTTAATTCAGTTAAATGATAGAAATTAAAGTAACAATGACAAATGCTTCAAGGAAAAATGTAGGTTTGATTTTCTAAAAAAATTTTAAATAGTTGAAATTGAAAGGAATTAAAAAAAAGTTTGCAAACATATCGTTCGCCGATCGCGAGCCTGATTTGAAACATGGAGAGAAATTACGAAATCCTCTGAAAGATCTTCCAGAAGAGGCAAACCAACAAAGAGAGTCGAGAACATCGTGTGCTTTTATTCCTCCTCCGCCCAGAAGCTTCGTCTCTGGAGATCCGGCTATAATTATTAGAAACAAACGATAAGCTGAACAAAGCTCAAGATCATTTTTTTCTTCGTTTTCGCTTTAATCGTTTTAATTGTAATACATGATTTATTTTCATTAAATGTTTAAATAACATTAATATCCATCAATGCATATTTTGTGTATAAATTAATTAAATTAAATTAATTATCGTTTTAATTATCATAAATAAACGATTGATAAAATAATTTTGCAGGACTGGGTTCTAACCCTCCAAAGGGGATTTTAACGAGGTGGATAAATTGCTAATTTAATCACTGGATCGTACATTGGAGTTGGAGAAAAGAAGTGCCAAATTGGATTTAGATTTACCAATTCCACATGGGACGAAATTAAATAAGGCTGGCTCAGAAGAGGAATTAGCCGTGTTTTCAGATAAAGTTAAAGCATATATTTCTTTCTGCACTCCTTACGAAGCAGGCATTGGGAATCACAGCTATTTTTTAACTTTAAAAGCTTCTCTCCAATTCCTCTCCTTTAATTTACAACGTGTCACTGTTGGGTTCGTCCATTCAAATGTTTATTGCAAAGACTCAGCTAAACTCAATTGTACCACAACCCATAAGAATCTCAATTTATTTCTGTTAGGTCAGTTCAACAATTTATAAAATATTTTCAATAAAACTTAATATGGTTATTACTTATTGGTTATTAACAAGTGTATAATTATATTAATTTTGTATATAATTAATATATTTTCAGGCCATGGAGGTTTTTGTTCTCTCACCGCACTTGGATTTCTACTGTTTGAATTTTCTATTTTTTGCGTATGTACGTCAATAAAGATTTGAAGCGATTATTTATTAGTTAATTATATTTGTTGATTAAATTAATTTTTACTAACAGGTAGATGAAATTGTGTTGAAATTGTGATGATATTTTTAATGTAATGGATTTAGATTAATTTGTTAATTGGATTTTTTTAAAGTATTCGCTCCGCTTGCTTGGGTATGTTTGCTTGCTGATCTGTGCGGCCCAAATCCTCTTTCTCGTCCTGTTCTCATCAATCAATTTTTCGTCAGCCCTGATAAAGCAATTCCAGGGAATTGCGACAACGGCCATAAGGACTTTCATCCTGGAAATAATCAATACATTATTATCGGATTCCTCCTCGTTCACGTGGTCCTTCTTTTAATCTTTGGATATTGGGTTTAGAATTTTATGGGAAATCGGAAGCGTCTTGAGTTTTACAGAGCAGAAGCGAGGGATCACGAAAACCACGAGAAGCCAAGCGACGACAGCGACTTCGCGTCCAAAGGAAACAAAGTTTATCGAAGTGACAGCACCCACAGCCACGCTTCTCATAAAAGCCATCATAATCATCACCACCATCATCATTATCATTAACACAATAATCAACAATTTTAACAGATTTAAGAATTAATTGTGCAAGAAAAAGCAAAAAGACGCGGCATTTTAGTCATTTATGACCATTGAGTGAAACAAAGTTTGGAGTGTTCGCAGTATTTAGTAAATTTCTTTATTTTCTCAAGTTGCTAAAACTGTTAATTTCTAAAATAATAATTTTTTGATAAATAAAAGGTTCGAGAATTGAATTTTACCATGCTAAATTCATTGTTCATAGTTTATTAACTTTTTTACATGCAAGTATTATAAAGTATCTGTCAGTAATAATAATTATTTAATATTATAGTTAATGGTTAAAGTTTTAGTTTCATTGGTTTATAACTAAAGCCATTAGTTTAAGCGATGGGGTTCAAATTAAGGGTTTTGTTGAATAATTGGCGTCCAATTTTTGCCGTGGTTTATCCAACCATCATATCCGCAATTCCAATCTATTGGTACACAACTGACGATCCGTTGAAAAAAATTCACAAAGTAAGAAATATAAAATATAATTAATAAGAATGATTTTAAATGATATTTAATAAATTAATGTTTATTGTATAGGAACCTTTAGGATGTTATGTCATTTTGCTCATGTCCGGGTATTTCATGACAGAATGTTTTCCACTTGCTGTGACTTCCCTTCTTCCAATGTTGCTCTTTCCGCTTTTTGGAATTGTTTCAACGGGTAAACTCATCATTTACAAACTTTCTGAATTAACTAACTAAATATAACTGTAAGTGATTAATTAATTATAAAAAAACAATTTTAGATGAAATAGCCAGTAATTATCTCTCTGAACTAATCGTGTTCCTCTTTGGCGGATGCTTCATTGCTTTGGCCTTCGAGTATTCGAACTTTCATCTTCGAATTGCTTTAAAAGTCATCAGTGTCATTGGAGCTAAATCTTCACAGTAGGATTTTACTTACATTATAATTAATTACTAAATAATACATTTTTAATGAAATTATAATTTCATACACACAATCCTATATGATATGTATTGTTAGAATTAGAAGAATTTAATCAGACTAATAAATTGAGTTTATTTCAGGATTCTATTGGGCATAATTTTAACCTCAGCTTCTCTCTCAATGTGGATGAACAATACATCTTCGACTGCACTCATGGGTATATGAAGTATTCTGTATTTATAGTATACCATATTCCCATTATTATTATATAATGGACATTAATGTGACTAAACTTTAATTTAAATACAAAATATTAAATATGTAGTACCGATTGTAATTGCCATCACAAATGAACTTAAAGAGGTAAGACAAGATGAAGTATAAATATTTTGTATAACAATTTGGGTAATAAATCGAATACAATGATTTCTTATAATTTCTTATAGAAAATGATCAAGCGGTTAGCAGGTCAAGAAATTGAGGAAGTGGAGAAAAAGCGAAGAGAATCAATGAAGATAGAAAAAGAAATTCTAGAAAGAGAAGAGGAAAAGGAAAGGAAAGAAGAAAAGAACGCAAAGGAAAGGAACGAAGAGGAAAAGGACGAAGAGAAAAAGAAAGAGGAAACTGAGGGCGATGATCAGAAAGAAGAAACAAACGAGGAAAAAAAAGACGATGAAAAATTAGAAGAGAAAAAAGAGGAAGAAGAGGAAAAGAAAGAAGACGACAAAGGAGGAAATGCTGACGAGGAAAAATCAGTAGGGGGAGAGTCGGCAATTAGTCAAATGTATTTTGTTGAAATTTATAATTATAATTTATTGAAAGTTTAATATTAAATGAATGATCATGTTTACAATTTATTTTGCTTTTTAAGCCCTCCTGAAAAGTTGGCTGAATTAGAGAAAAACATCCAAAATCTTCGTGTGATGTTTTTGCTAGCGGCCGCGTATGGATCTAATATTGGTGGTACGGGACTTTTAACAGGATCAGGAACAAATTGTAATTTCTTTGTCTTTATAACAAAAAGTGTTGAATCCATGATCCGTTTTGAAATCCAATTATTAATTTCATCCATTTTTTATAGTGATTGCAATTGACCAATTGTCAAAGGCGTAAGATTCATTTATAACGATTCAAAAGTGTTTTATTTAACACATTATATCATATTCGTTAAGTACTAAATAACATTAATTATTTGTACCTTATAACTTATGTAATGAGATTTATTTTATTTTATTATAGAGCTCATACTAATGTTCATTTATATAAAAATTCAACTAAATGCGTTGAAATATTGGCCAAAGGAGATTTCGTCCATTGGATGCTTTTCAATGTGTTTGCAATGTTTTTGTAAGATATTCTTATAATAATTTATATTATATTATCTATCATTATTATTATTATTAACATATTGAATCATTATGTATTTCAATAACATAAATCAATCAAATCATATCTGTTAAATATAATTTTCCTATAATAATTTTAACAGTAATCTGGTCTTTCTCTGGGTCTTTCTCATCATCTATTTCAAAGGAATCCCAGCCAAGTTCCGTTTTTGGAAACCCAAAAATCCCAATGAAGTCACGGATGACCAAGGTGTTGAAAACAGCGTGCGGAAGTCAATTAAGGCAAAATACGTAGCCCTTGGGCCAATGACCGTCCACGAAATAATCGTCCTCTGTTTTTTCCTTGTCACGATCGCTTTGTGGGTCTTCAGAGACCCAAAGTTCATCCCAGGTTGGGTGGATTTGTTCGACTACTCTTCGGTAAACAAAGCCGGGAAAAAGGTCAAGTTTAACATCGGGGACGCCACTTCGACAATGGCCATTGTCATCTTAATGACCATTTTACCAAGAAAGAAAAGAGCTTACACAGAGTTCTTTAGCGGAGGTTAATACACACATTTTTAAAAAATATTTAGTAGATTCAGCATTTAATAATTTATTGTTATTTATAATTAATTGTTTTTGATTTAATAATTAAATTGGGGTTTATTGAAAGGATTTGGAGAAGGAATGAGATCTCCAATCCTGACTTGGGACTACATTCAAAAGAAGATTCCTTGGGGTCTGATCATCCTACTTGGTAATTTATATAATTGAAAAGTTAATTAAACTAATAATTAACCTTTATTGCATTAATTATTATTATTATTATTATTATAGGTGGGGGAAGTGCCATGGCCAGTGGTTCTCGACTTTCAGGTTTAAATGCCTGGATTACTGCTTCTCTCAATGGGAATGAGTATATGCAAAAAATGCCTGAACCATTGTTACTATTGGTGGTCATGCTCTTTTGTGCAATTTTGACCACTGTTTCCTCAAACACTGTAACTTTTAATTAAATCTACAAAATATAATCAATGAAATCAATGAATAATAACAATATTTAAATTGGGCTTTTAATTAATGAGTTTAATTTTAGGCAACAGCGGCCATTGTTGTTCCTGTACTCATTGAACTTGTAAGATAACTGAAATCATCATTTACCTACATAATTTATCCTAAGATGCTTACTAATTAATTACAGTCCTTTGTTCGTGGAATTCACCCCCTTTATTTGGCATTGACCGTTACAACAGTTTGTTCATATGCGTTTATTCTGCCAGTCTCAACACCACCAAATGCAATTGTTTATGACACGGGACTTATTAAGCAAAAGGGTATGCTATTAAATAACATCTCCAATTAAAATTCCTTAAAAAATCATACTAAAATCATAAAAAATTGTTTAAGGAATGCATTTAATTTAATTATGATTTTTAATCAGAGATGATACTTCCTGGAGCTGTCATCACACTCATTTGCTGTGCTGTTCTTTACCTAATTACAAACACACTCAGCGCGGTCATCTTTGGATTTTTCGAATACGGTCCTGAATATGACAATGACTATTGTACCAAACTTATTAAAAAATAACCATGATTAATAATTAACTTTATTATTAAAAATTGAGGATGATCGTTAAATAAACATCATGTAAATATGAAAACTTCGTATAAAGTCTACTTTATTAAATTATAAAAAATAATAATAATGATATCATAGATTAGATCCTTACATTCCATATTATTATTATTCTACATTACGTAATTATATCTAAATGTAAACAAAGTCACATCACAAACGGCATCTTGTCAAACTAACTTTAAGTTCATACATATACATCATTAGGAATCTTTTAAGAGTTGATTAATAAATATAAAAATTAATAAATACTGTGTCAAATACAAATTAAGCATTTAAATTTTTATTTTAAAGAGATAAATGAGATCCTCTAACATTAAGAATTAAAATGCTGTTTACAATAATAATTATATTGTGTACAATAAAGAATATTTTATATTTTCAATAGCAGAATAAGTTTAATAGTTGTGAATGATACCATAACGCAAGGGTTTGCCTGGGTGAACAGTGGACATATGGTACAATATATTTGACTTTTCTGCAGAATCCACTTGGCAATAATAGCAAAAATAAGGCCTTTCTTTCGTATGGGTCCGCATGTGATTTTCCAATAAATGGTGTTTGAATTTCTTTCCACAGAAAAAACAAAGAAGGATTGCTTTTACCTTCTTTGGTTCTGGCTGTTTCGTCTTTCGAATTTTTGGCTTCTCTGCTTTTACCTCTGTTTTTTGTGGCGTCTTCTTCTCTTTTGCTTTCCTTTTGGGTTGAATTCTGATCGTAATTAACTCATGAAATGGCCGAGGCTTTCTTTCCCGTTTCTTTCTTTCTTTTGGTTTTATTTCAATTGGTTCAGGAATTGGCATTTGTTCGTCCATGTCTTGATGATCAATTTGTAGTGCTGGATGATTCCTTCGAATGTAAACATTCTCCTTTGATCCTTCCTATCAAACAGAAGTCCACAATTTTATAATTAACCAAAGTGGTGAAATCTTGATGAAATTATTACTTTAATAAATAATACTAATTAGCAAAACCGAATTTTATAATAAATCAATCAGATATTAAAATTAAAGGATAAATGTTTTAAATAATATTTAACAATTGATTTATGTGCTTACGCTTATAGCTGGTTGATCAAAGATATCAAAGTCAATTGGGAAATTCTTGATTATAGCTTCAATCTGCTGATTCAACATACTTAATTTTAATAACATATTATAAATATACATAAGATACTAAAATTATAGTTTGTTTTAAATATGAATGTTTAACAATATTAGATTTTTGCTTACGCTTGTTGATTCCTGAACGATTTCGTTGTCGGATGGTAAAATCTCGTAGTCAAATGGTGATTGCTAATAAAATTATATAAATCATTAATGAATCATTATAATATTATAATTAATGTATATATGCGTGTTATGAAACAAAATTAAAATGTACTATATTTAAACTTATGTTTTTTCTAACTTCTTTGTTTAGATTTTTGCTTACAGATGTTGGAGGTTCATCTACAATTTCACACACATGTGCTAAATCCTCGTCATCGATAACTTCGATTTTAATTTTGGCACATTTAGCATCCATTTCAGACACGGCAGAGCAATTTTTATAATGTTGAGAATGTTCGTATGAATTTTTATCTTTTAAGAGTCTTCCACAGATGGTACAACTCCAGGCTTCAAATTTCGTCGACAGCATCGGATCAAATGGTGCGGCAGGACGTTCTTCTTCAACTGAAATGTTTTATAATTATTTTTTAAGCCTGTGTTATCAGTATTTTATAATAAAAATCAATTATTTTCATAATTAATCAATAATAATAATATCATGATTAAATGATAAACAAACCGTCTTTGTTTATGTTTCTCGAATTGGATTCTGATTGACAGGCGGAATTTTCTATTGAAATTTTACTACTCTCTTCGATTTGCTTTTGAACACGAACGGTGTTTTTAATTTCAGTCGCACTAATATTGGTCAAAGATGAAACCACTTCGTAATTCTGAAATGCGAAAAACATGATGTAAAAAAGATGAGTAATAATGCAAGCCAGTGAATCATTATAACATAAAAGTGGAATAGCATTTCAGCATAATTATATAATTAAACAAACTTACGCTTTGATCCCCACAAAAAATGTAATGAGCATTTTCCTTTTCTCTAAGCTGAGACACGGTATTGTAAATAGAATACAAGACTTCACCTGCCGACGGCATAAACACTCGCTCTATGTTACTCATTTTAATTGGAGTTGGCGAAATGAGAAATTTAAATATTTAAATTAGTTTTAGTATGGATTTTAAAATATATATTACTTTTTATAATTTATGGGGTGGGGGTGGGGTTTAGATTGAAAATGACCTCAGGTCAAATAATGAGAAATCATATAAAACCTCGTTTAATTAGACTAAAAAATTTGGCTTGGGTTAATGTCCAGACAGGCGCCAGATTGACTACAACTGTCAACTGCCACTGTCTCTGAATCGACAAATTAAAAACGCGATTTTTTTGAATTTTTTGCGCAATGGGATGATGATATGAGACTAAAAAAATTTCTTTGAAGTCGTTCAATTTAAATTTTAATTCAAATTCATAATTTCTTCATCATTCATGTTTTTTATGTTAATTGAATATAAATATCTATTTAGCACACTGAAGTTTCTTTGATTTATTTTAAACGTCATTTTCAAAAGGAAGCCAATTAAGCCTAATATAGGATAATTACTGAATTCATTCTTCCGGGTTTACCTGAAAAATGCAAAATTATTTTGCCAAAGTTAAATGAGTTTTACTTTTTTTATTTATGGCGTTTTATGATTTGTGCAGTTTAAAACATTTATATTTGATATTTATTTATATAAACTAAACATTTTTATTCATTTTAAATAATATCTGAATCTTCTTGCTAGGAGAATGAAACTTGCTGTGGCCAGGAACATGAGGATCGAGAAAACAAAGTACAAGATGGATTGTAATGGGAATAAATCAAGTTTTGTAATGATCACAACTAACAAATTTCCAACAGCGTTGGTTAAAAGCCAAGCTGACTGAATCACGCTCTTCATCCCAGTTGGAGCCTAAATAAAGCGAAATAACGTTATTTAATCAGTTTTGAGTATTAGGTTGTATCGAGTCTTATAATATAGTTTTATATCATATCATATCATAATTTAAATGTATTATATTTAATCATTTTATTCATTACTTGATCATATGAAAAGGAATATCCCGTCACGGAAAAGAGAATTTCTCCAATCGTGATTAAAGTATATTGAGGGACTTGAAATGCTATGTGGATTTCATTTGGAGCGGCAATGACAAACGAATGAGCGTCCTAATTTAAATAAAGCGTATTAAATAACATTTAATAATATTTTTTGATAATTTAGATCATGAAATTAAATTACTTTAAAAAATTCCGATTTGGTTGAGTTGGGTTGAATGATTAAGTAAATTCCACCAGTCTTGAGATCAATTTGAACTGGATCGATTGATCCAATTTTGATTAGATATCTAAAATCAAATTAACTAATATTATTAGCTCAACGAAATATTTATACACATGTTGTATTTGGTTGAACAAAATCTTACATGTCAGGTGAGAATTCGAAAGCATTGTCAATGAGATATTTCAATCCATGGTATGTGGGAACCGTTCCACCTTTTTTGATCATTGAAAATTCCACATTTGTTGAATTTCCATCATAGATCAGCCTTAAATACAATTAAAACATTAAATTTGGCCTATTAAAAAATTATATTTAACAAAATTCATTATTTATTTTTACCTTAATTTTGCTTTTCCGTCACTGCTTTTTATTAGATCTTTAGATGGGAAAACCTCAGGTAAAATTAATAATCCATTTGCGCTTTTCTTTAGTCTTGCAATTAAAAACTAGAAAATAGTTTAATGGATTAAATTTAATAAATTATTTCATCATATTGATATGTTAAAATATATTAATATATTCTAATATGTACATGCATGTATCATAATATTTATTCAAAAATTAAAATGATCTTACTTTATCATTGTAAAATTTAATTTGAACTTGTTCTTCTTTAAACCCACACTCATTTCCTGTTTCATTCAATTGACCGATTTTGATATTTGGTCCATATTTTGTGTTAAAAATCCCCAAAGATTCGTAATGAAAAGATGGAACATTTTTCACAAGATTTTCATTTCCATTATAATATGAAATAGAAACGGTGCAATTGAGCTCATTGATGAATCCAACGCTCATTTCATTAGTTTGGGGAATTTTGATTGCGTCGTCCTTAAAAATTATTATTCATGAAATTATTAATATTAATTATTCATTATGTTAGATTCAACAAATTCCATGTACATTGTTCAAATACTTATTAGTAATAATATAAGATTTATACTTCGAGTTTCAACTCCAATATTCCGGCAGAGATGAATGAAATTGCCACGAAGATTCCTCCAATGCTCATCCGCTCCAAAGGACTTTTCAATAAATTGCATTTGGCAAAGAGCGGATAAAGAACAAAATCAAAGAGAGGAATAAAAAGTAAAACGAAGAGGGAATTGAGAAGTTGAACTTGATCAGGTTTCACAGTAAAGGAATAATTCCCTATTTGAACAAGACCATTTAATTTAGTGGCTTGAAGGGTCCATTTAGATCCCTGTTAAATTAAATGAGAAATTAATGAATATTATATTAAGATTAATTATACTATCTAGTGAGTTTAGTATTATATTTTGAGTGAGTTTATTTTAATTAAAACTATAAATCGCATTATTTTACCTGTTGATCAAAAAGAGCCCAAAAGATCGGCAATGGAATAAAAAGGATTAAAATTTTAAACAGTTGTTTGATGTCTCTTATGAGCTCAAAATCATATTTGTCTTTTGCATATTCCAACCAATGGTGTTTGTCATCAAGAGATAAATTGGCACTCTTCGCTTTTCTTCGTTCACTTAAAGCATGCTGTCATTCAAATAATAAAAATTTAATCAATAATTTAAAATAAACTTTAATTTAATAATTAGTTCAATGATCTGAGTTCCTACTTACTGCTGAACATTTCCATATTTGGACAATGACATTTCCATTTGGTTTCTTGATATTATATAAAGGTTTGCCAAAGAGGAAAATCACTAAAAAATATAATTAATTTATATTTTAATTACAACATAAATAATTCAATTAATTTTAATTTTAATTATCGAAATTGAATGAAACTAACCAAAAGAGATGATCATGAGGATTGATGGAACTCCAAATGCGAGTGGATAGCAAGTACCATCGCCAAAACATTCTTCTTCGCGAAAGATTGGAGTAACAAAAGTTGAAATCAAACTGCCGGAATTGATGGCAAAATAAAAGATGGAAAAGAATGTAACCAGTTGTTTTTCTTGGGCTGGAACTTTGAATTGATCTCCTCCAAATGCTGACACACAAGGCTTGATTCCTTCAGAATATTATCAAATAACAGTAGTATATTTTTTAAAATTTTAATTAGCTAATTTAATGTAATGATCCAAAGGTAAATTATAATTTTCCATTACTTACATAATAGATAATTAAAAATATAATTAAATAAATGTAAATGTGATTTTTATGTAATTATTATAATCCATATTGTCCAACGATGAGTTCAATTGAATGTAAAAAGATTAACAAACATAAATTAAAATTATAAATTAAAATAGAGTAAGTTATTGTTAGGTTATTGCCAATATTGGGCTTTATTTATTCTGCGTTATATAGAAATCGACGCGACAATAAAATGTCCAACATTAACTATTTTCAAAAACTAAATGAACTCAAATTAACTTTAAGATTTCTCTTTGAAAATTAGGAGATTAAAGATTTAAAATGTCTTTAAGATCAATCAATTATGTACAATTCAAATAAAAATAACTTTTATATGCAAATTCCTATTCTAAAAGAAAATTTTAGCAATTGATTTCAATTCAAGTTTAAAAGGATGTGAAATGATACAAGATTATCGATGACTTTAAACTCAATTAACTATAAAAATTGTCGGAAAATAAGGATTTTTATATTGGAATTAAGTAAATATTGAAGAGTCTAAATAAAAATCACATGCTAATGCAAATTATGCCAATTTATATTATTTAACTAACTATAACCTTCATCAGTGTTAATAATGTATCTGTACATGGCTATTTTATGTAATCTAGCATATTCAAGAATTATAAAGCAAATTTATTCACCTCCTGTTCCAATTCCAATTAAAATGAGTCCAATAAAAGTGAAAGGTCTAAAATAAAGAAAATTAATTAACAACAATAATTTACGATATAATAAATACAAAGGGACTGAATTGTAAAAATCACATTTGTGGTAGTTTAGCAGGTGTAATTGAACCAATGCTCAAAGTTAAACTCCCAAAGGCATACACAATCGATAGCACAAAAATTGTCCTAATATATAAAAAAAAGAGTCAATTGATTGAAACTTAAATCTGAATTTTCGTAAATTAAAATAAAAATAATTCAATAAATTCTCACATGAATTTTCCCAGATAAGAGTCGGCGACCATTGCACCAAACAAAGGTGTGAAGTAGCAGAGAAACACAAAGCAATGGAAAATGATTGTGGATTCATCTTCAGTGTAAAATAGAACATTGTGAAGATACAACGTCAAAATTGCTATAAATAAAATATTAACAATTAACAATATAAACAAATGTTTAATAGATTGATATTAAAAATAATGATTTAAATTTTCAAATACATATTATATTATATGTATTATACCTCGCATTCCATAGAAAGAAAATCTTTCACAAAATTCGCTCGTTACGATGAAAAATACTGATTTCGGGTAAGGAACCTTATAGAACCAATATTAAATAATTAATTAACAATTAAACCCCATTATCAACTATTAGATAATCTTCCCTTATTATAATATATTTAATATTGCTATTTTGTAATATAAAATATCGACCTTATCCAAACTAAAAAAGTCCATTTTGAAATTGAAGTGACCTTCACTTGAAACTTTACATTTAAAGTTGAACGTTTACTTTTATTTATAATCTGTTTAAATTAATTTTACATATTAGTTAAAGAAGAAGGAACACCTACATTGTATTGTATTATTAGCCTGTATAAATAATCTGTTAATTATATTGAATTCAAAATACAGTGTAAGAAACAGAATTAAATTGATGAGAAAAAAGAATTTAGAGATATTCGGTGAATTTGTTGGAGACGCTTTTGAGATTGAATGATAAAATGAGCGATTTAATTGGAGTCATTATTGCTAATGAGTCACGTGAGTGAGTAAATTAGCCCTTCGACAACCTCATTTACAAATCTCTTCGTTACCCATGTTCATTCCATTGGTCTCATTATTATACTACATTGATTTACCTCTGAAGGTTAAACTCTTTCAATGGTTAATTTGGAAAAATTTACATTTTCTGACACCTCACTCACAACTTCATTCGCATTAGGATACTCAACAACCAAATTTTTTATGAATTATGGAAAACAATTAAATTTAATTGCCACTTCATTGTTAAAATGAGAAGAAGCTAAATTGAATATCTATTCAATGCTTTAAAGTTAATTATTCTAGTTAGTTAAATACAATACTATATAATAGTAGCATAAGTATTTCTTTATGATTAAATAATTATAACTCACATTCTCAGATTCGTCAAATTCCAAATCCGAAATTTCATCATCTTCATCCCATTTAATACCGTCTATTAAATAGTCAAATATTCATTTAATTAAAATTTTAATATGTATAGAAGGTTAGACAAATTTCTGCTCTTTTTTAAGCAAATGCCCGACCCATATAAAAATATAAACATCATTTGGATTCTTTTTGCTTTTATGTGGTTTATTTTATTAACTAGATTGACATTAAAAACCGAAAATTCCAACATGAACATTTTCAATATTGCGCTTTTGGGTAGGGTATTTGTTAAAAAATATAATTTAAATTATACGTAATTTTATAAATAATTGAAATCGATGAATATAAATATATTTAAAACCTACAATTTCTCAGTGTTCTTTCCTCTTCCAATAAAAGCGGCTCATCTTCATTTCCCATTTTTCTCAATTATTTAAATAAATTAATTTCATTTCACTAAAACACAATTAAACGACATATTTAAATGACAATTAACTCAATGGTCAAATTATAAAAATTGAATAAAAATGTAACTTAAGTCACAGGGAGTTGTCATGTTGAATTATATTCCCTCGCCGCAATAAAAATTGTCATTGTTTGTATTAATATAACGATAGGTTTTTCATATTAAATATAAAACCACTTCCTTATACCTTACATAATATTATGACACATATGTCAGTTGATGCAAGCCAGTTATATAACTACAATAATACATATACTACTGATACAACATATCAGCCTATATTCAACGAATGTTATAGATAAAGGGTTTATCATAAAGCAGTTCATTATCTGGATTACTGAAGCACATTGTATTTAGATTCAATATTTACATTTAATTTTATCCTTTCAGTTTCCTTATTCAATACATTGAGGTTTTTGCTTCATTTATAGGAAAAGTTCAATGACAAAAGTTTCTTTATCCAACATTCATTTATTACATTATTACTAATTTCTCTTCATTCTTACATTTTAATCCTATCCCTATTTGCATATTTTTCATTAAACTCCAAGAAATCCAAGAAGCTGTATAATGAACAAGTATAATTAAGTATACTATACATACATAATTATATAACACATATACCATAGTTGCTTAAATATCATCTTTAGCTCTGTTCAAACATAGTTGGTATAATTAAATACTGATAGGAACGTGGAGACGAAGACGAATGAAGGAAAATGAATAAATGTAAATCATGTTTGATTTATATTTGGTAGAGAATCGTGTGGGAGTTAGGTGAAAAGAATGCATTCATTTCAATGGTGTAGTAAAAGAAGGCTATGGCTATGGGTTTGAGTGTTTTGGAGTTCAATCCGGGTGAACGTGAAGGAAAGACATGAAGGGAATCGATGGAGCGTTTCCATTTGCCCGAACCTCCTGGCAACTCCACCATCAACAAACAAATTTCTCATCCCTTCCATTTCCTCATTTCCCCTTCTTTCTCTCAACGTCGTCGTGGGCTGAATGAATTTCACTTCGCTTCATCAATGTCAACCCAAAGCGAAGAGGAAGGACGGAAAAAGGAAAAAAGTAAACATTCAGTCATATACTTTTGATATATTATATAGAATAATATATAAATTCTCCTATATTTATATTTTCCAATTATCCATACTCATCACATTTTCATATAATTTATGTAGGTATAAGGGCATTTTTACTTATATATGTAATTTATTTCAAATATCCTTTTATATTATTTTTATAACATTTTTATATTGAAATAAATCCTGAATATAACAGATTATCACAGTATGACTAGATATTTTAATAAAAAATACTTTTAAGCAAATTATTGGGGCTCATAAACCTGATTTTGCACCTTCGAACATTTCCTCAAATTTTATGGAAAAACTATGAAGAAAATTGCACATTTTTAACTCTTTCGTTTATCTATACTTTTAATTACTTCTTAATAATTGTAAACAACATAACAAAACTAAAAACAAAATAGACATATAACAAAATAAACTATAACACACATATATAAACATATATACAATAATTAGACAACACAAGTATTATATAAATATTATATACGATAAAGTTTTATACTAATTTACAATATCATATTTTTTATAATTTGAAAGAGTTAAAAATGTGCAATTTTTTCCATAGTTTTTCCATAAAATTTGAGGAAATGTTTGAAGATGCAAAATCTGGTTTGTGAGCCTCAATATTTAATAACGAAAAAATTTATTTAGATTTATGGGAAAGAAAAGTTCATTACGAGTCGGACAAAAATGATAAAATAAATTCTGATGTCTCTCATGACCAAAGCTCAGAGGAATCTCATACTTCCGTTTCTTCACAATATTCATCTTCACAGAATGAAGAAGAAGCCGAGAAAGAAGAGAAAACTCCAAAGAGGCACAGAAGACTTTTGAAAGAAGAATCGCGGACGCAGAAATTCATCAGTTTACAAAAACTAGCTGAAGACAAATTGAACAAAATTGAGCAGAATGACAAAGGACAATTTTATTCAACAGTGTTCAATTATACAAGCTCAATTGATGAGTTGAAAATAAGGTAAATTGAAATTATAAATAGTAGATTTATTTTTTACTTTCAAACTAAGTTTAAATACACAAAAATTAATTATGCTAATGGTGAACTTAATGATGTTTATTTGGCAGAGTCCGAATCCTCAAATATCCTTCGTATTCACAGCAAAAGAAATGGGGAAATGAACTTTTGCTCCTGGAGGAAAGAATTTTTCGATGGCAGGAAAAGGTGTTTAGGTAAAATCCTCATTTGATTTAATTTTGAATTATAATTATATCATAATTAAGTAAATTAATCATAAAACAATTTGAATTTGGATGAATATTTTAATATCTTTTATTAATTAATTTTAAATTATATCTTTAATAACTTTAATAAAATATGTTTATTGTAGTAAAATAGAGATGAAGGAAATGAAAGAGAAGAAAACAAAAGTCGAAAATTCCCACGAAGAATTTCTTCTAAATGAACTTAAAAATAATCCTGATAGCATTGGAAAATTCATTTACTCTCTTCTTAACTCTGATGATCAATTAATTAAAATGGTTTTTATAATAATTTATTATTTCTGGATATGTACAAATATGATCTTATGCTAATTATTTGTATCGTGACAATTTAATGAATAATTAAAATTAAAGGAGGAAAAGTCTACGTTGAGACATTGCGCCGTGGATCATTCCAAACGTGGTGGTCCCATTGAAAGCACAACAGATCTGAGAACATTTTCAGACGGAGATTCAAACTCAGAAGAGGAAACATTCAATTCCCAAGAAACGAACGCGTTTTCCAAAGGGAAACCTCAAAATCCCGAAACTCCTAATATTTCACTTCAAAGTCCAAAAGAGGAAAATGAGGAATATTTGAAACGTTGGGTTGCGTCGACAGATTTGAATTCACCTTCAAGAAGGAAATCTTCAGGGTCGGCAGTTAAATCCCGAAGGAGAGAAAAAAGCAAAAAGGGAGAAGTTGAAGAACCGCCGCCTGTGCTTGAAACGAAACTTTGGAAGGAACTGGGAAGGAAAAGCCATCAAGAGCGACTGAAGAGTTTAAGAGAAATTCCACAATCGATGTACATTATGGCTTCAATTCCACATAGAAAAAAGTAAATAAAATCAATTAATTAAAATTTAAATTACATTTGTTAGGTTTATTAGAAGATGTTTTTTTGAATATTTTGATTTTGTTCATTATTTAATATTTGTATAGGGAAAGGAAAGAGATAAAAATTTGTTCGATAAAGGCATTTGAGAAAAATCGGATTTTGGTTCTCAAACCTTCATTTGGATACAGAATCATTGAGGTGAATTTTATTAAATCAATTTAAGATAATTCATTTCAATTAATTAACAATAAGTTAATTATAATGCAATAATTTACTAACCTTACTGATATTTAGCCAAAAAGAAACCACGTGTATCGAATCAGTTGGGAATTGTACAAGAAAGAAAAAGGAGAAAGAGAAAGCGCCGAAAAGACAAAGATGGAGAAAGTTGGGAAACTGGAAGAGAAAATCGGAACGTTCGATGTAATCATTCATTACTACTTAATTATTGTGCCTTATCATGTACTGTTAGGATTACGATTGAGAGTTAAATACAATTAAAAATCAAATTCCTTGTTAATTTCAATTATTTTTCAATAGTTGTGCACGGACCAAGAGATCAAAATCTTGGTAGTTGGAGAAATCATCTCTTGTGAGGGTTTTCAATGGGAGCCGCTTTGCGTTCATTACATACTTGATGCTCCAAAGGGTAAGATTTCCTGAATTTTTTTAATAAATTTCTTGATTGCAATTAAAGTCATTATTAAATATTCGTTATTCATTAAGAAAAAGTAAAAAATGGTGATTGTTAATTACAATGAATTGCTTATTTAGGTTGGAGAGCAAGTGCAGAGAGCGATATTTACGGCCGAACCCAAACAAGTTTTCGGACCGACGACCACGTCGCTCATTTCTCACATCAACTTTCATTCACTTTGACGACTTCAACGAAACATCTGAAATGGGATGATGAAAGAACTTGTAATTCTTCATTTTAATATTTTAATTACTTACAATTATTCCTCAGATATGAAATTGTATACAATTATATTTTATTGTAAAATTTAAATAGGTTATTCACCTGTGCTTTATTTGACGATTGCTTCAATGCAGTCGAGAACTCTTATTGGATTCGAAGGATATTCATATCTCACAATTCCAATGACTCCTGGATTCCACACATTGAGGGTTGAAGCATGGAAACCCAAAGCAATCTCAACCGTAGATAAATTTTTGACTTATTTTTACCAAGCTCCTCCGTCGCTCACAGACGCTCAATTTGCTTTTATTCCCGATAAAAAACATCCAGCTCAGGTTGGTGTTAAAAATATTCTAAATTAAAAAAATCATTAAATATCGGATCGGATGTTAATCAATATTAACAAATAACAAGTAATTTAAAAATGGTGAAATTACGTTATTTAGAAAACCAGGAAATTAAATCGACTAGGATTAGAAACCCAGCCAAGTGGTTCGGTCAAATTCCGTCTTAATGTCATCCACCAAGGAGCTTCTGGACTTTCAATAGGTAGCGGCCGAACTTTGGACCTTTTGGACAAAATGAGCTCAGTTTCCATTCTAAAAAGCGTCCAAAATGTCATTGATGCTTTTCATAGAGCGAGGAGCAAAGCGGATAAATTGAAAACTTCTATTAAAACTACCAATATTCCAAATGGTTAAAGTTTTAATCTTATGTTTAGATGCCTATTTATCTTTATTAGCATTCCTTTTTAGTTGTATATTTAGTGTGTACAGTGTACATTTTATTATTTTGCAATATTTTTATAATGTATCTTAAGTATATTATGTATCGTTAATAAATAATTAACAATGTATAGATAATCAATATTTAAATAAAGAAATGAATTTCTAAAAGGATTCAATGAGTAATTTAATATAAACAATCCTTTAAATCACGAATAATTCATCGATTTGTAAGCTTTTATTTTAAATTTTTTTTATTTTTTAGGTTAAATTAGGTCAAATGTTGTCATTTAGTTAACATTAGGGCTCGTTTGAACAGGCTTAAAGTTTTATTTTTAAGTTTTTTGAGATTTCATCATCTTCAAGATCTTTAGGGATGGATGGGAGGAGCGTTTTCACCTAACCCCATCTTTGAGCCAATGAGAGCTCTCCGTGTGGGATAAAATGATTTGATCTACACTAATTCTGCAGTCCGACCGCTTCGCCATTCTGTGATTTCTTTTTGGAACTTTAGGACGTGTTTTTTGCTCAGCAAAAATTTCATTTTCTTCAGCTCCAAAAGTTAATTCCTCTTTATTCATCGACTCTTCGGGTCATCAACGTAAGTTTTATCATCGGCGTACCCTCCATAACATGTTGTCATTGTCGGAAACGATCTTTTATTTTCCGTTTTGAGAGGAAAGGTCACGGGTCACTCGCTCACATGTGAGGAATGGTTTTTTCCATTTTACTTCACCATTTCCGTTTTCTCCTCCGCTTTCCTTTTTGCGCATGACCGAGATGCCATTGGATGGACCTCCTATACAATTTAATTTGAGATCACCCCTTTCCCTCCCATCTTCCACCTCCATCGAGACGCCGTCGCCATTTTAATTTCCTCCACGCTCAATTGATTTATTTTACAGAATCATCGAATCATGGAAGGTAAAGGAAGAGGTCGACCTGCAGGAAGGGGGGGACGAGGTCGCGCCCACGTCGCAACTGTTGATTTCCAACCGAGAATCCCCGGAAGCGTAAATTGAACGATTATTTTATTGTTACCCTCACCTGCCACATAATCACCATTAATTTATTCTTAATTTCATTTCTTATGTATAGCATGTCGCAGCATCTGTTACGACCGACAACTTTTCTTCTGGGGAATCGACGATTGTGGGCTCGGGTAAATTTGAATCCTAAAATTCTAATTAATATATAAACAAGATGGTTAAAACAATTTATTAATACCTAAATTCATCATTGTTAATTTTACTCCAACAGCGCGGATGATGAGGAAAGAAGGTGACAGCTCAGGAGAGTCGACCATCGACTTCGCTACCACGATTGGTCCGGAATCTACGATTTCGGACGCTAGAAGTGAAGCATCGGGTTCTGTGCAGTCTTACGGAACAAACTCTTCGGTTAACACCAAGAATCCGAAGATCCCTAAGGAAGGTTAGATTTCTATATTAGCTTTTCATACAAATTATCAAATTGAATCATTTCAATTAAACAAAGTCCAATGACTTAATTGTTATATTCTTCATTTCAGGGATAATGGGACGTGAGGTCCAACTTGTGTCCAACTACTTGTTGATGAACAAAGAGTCCAACTTTCGACTTATTCAGTACCGAGTGGACTTTGAACCTCCAGAAGACGAGACTGATATAAAGAAGGATGCTTTGAACAAGCACAAGGACAAGCTGGGAGCCTACATCTTTGACGGGCATATGATGTTCAAGCCTCAACTCCAAGATGATGCTTTTGAAGTAAGCATAAAATTATTACAAAATTATCATTTTCTGCTCATTTTTTTAAAAAACTATTATTTTAACTTAATATTCTAAATTTAATTTTTTCCTTAAGCTTGACAGAATTACTGGTGACCATTTCACCATCATCTTCAGAATTGTTGGGCATGTTGGACCGACGGATGCCATGTTCATTCAGTTCTATAACTGCATCCTCAGGAACTGTTTGGTCCATTTGAAGATGGAGCAGTTAGGACGTCATTTCTACGATCCCAATCAGGCGATCAGGTAAATCATATCTTCATTCATTGTCGTTTCCTCATTTCCTTTTTCATTAGCATGGTGAATGATGGCATCAACTTGTGGCCTGGATTGATCACCGCGATTCGGAACCATGATCAAGGGACACTTCTTTGCTTGGAGTTGACGCACAAGGTGTTGAGGACTGAAAGAGTGTCGGACGTGATGCGGAAAATCAAACGAAATCTCGAGGATAGACGCCAATACACGTTGCAACGCTGGCAGGTATAAAAGCTTAATTTGTTAAAATTTATTTGGTGGCAATTTATATTATAAAGGGTTAATTTTAAAACTTTGATTTGAATTTCAGGATGAAATCCAAAAGGAATTGATTGGATCGATTGTCATAACAGAATACAATCGGCGTACGTACAGGATTGATGGCTTCAACTTTGACCATACTCCGGCTTCAACATTCCCAATGAAGGATAAGAATTCGGACCGTATCGTCATGACCAGCTATTCGGAGTACTACTTGCTTCGATACGACATGAAGATCGACAGGATTGGTGAAACCGAGCCTTTGATTATTTCGAATCCCAGAAAACGGGATATCAACAAGGGGATGAATGAGGTCATTCATCTAATTCCCGCTCTCTGTAACATGACTGGATATTCTGATGCGATGAGGAGGGACTTTAATCTCATGAAAAGACTCTCCGAACATCTTCATAAAGACCCAACCAAAAGGATGGTGAAACTTGACGCCACGATGGAGAAAATCAGAACCGATCCTAAGGTACTAGACTTTGAATCTTTCATTAATATTTTAATTTTAATGTTGTGCTTATTTACATTTTTTATTATTTGTTTGTTTTAAATTGTGATTAAAGCATTTTTAATTCTATAGGTTCAAGAAGAATTCAACATCTGGCATGTGGACTTTGATCCCCGCTTCTTGGAGATTACTGGAAGAGTCATGAAAAAAGAGAAAATCTTCCTTGATGGAGATTCCCAACATGATCCAGATAACATGGCCGACTGGACAACAAAACTGAAAGGTATAATACTCAATTAAATTGGATATTTTCAATGCGTTGGAATTAATTAATTTCCAATTTTATCTTAATTTTTCAGTGACCAAGATGCTTCGCTGCATGGAACTCGCCGACTGGGTCATTTTGTCTCCAGGGTTGAATCAAGAAGTCGACATACTTGTGGATGCACTCAAAAGAATGGGACGTCAGTTGGGAATGAACGTGACCAATCCCAAGACAGTCGTCGACTACAGGGCAAACGACAAATTCATGAATCTTCTCAACGACACGAAGCGAAAAGTCTCAAACATCGGCTTCGTCTTCTGCATTTTGCCCAATAACAACTTGAATAGATACGCTGAGTTCAAGAAGGCGGCAACTTTGAAGCATGGACGTGAGTTTATTTCTACACAACTAATTATTACATTTTATAAAAATTTATTAATAACAATGCAAAAGAATTTTAGTAACCTTTTCTGATTTTGTTTATAGTTCCTTCGCAATGCTTCTTATCTAAGCATTTTAAGGGAAAGACTCTTAATTCCATCTGCACGAAGGTTATGATTCAAGTAAATGCTAAGCTGGGAGGAGAACCCTGGAGAATCTCCAACCCATTCGAGGTGAATTTTTTTACTTTGCCTTATGCTTTTCAATTTCAATGTTCATTTTTTCATATTCTTTTTTATTTGATTGTTTTTATAGAAAGTGATGGTTTTGGGCTTTGATGTTTATCATTGTCCTGAGAGAAAGAACGAGAGTGTGGGCGCGCTTGTCGCCACTACGAATAAAAATTTGAGCCAATACTTTTCGACGGTGTCTTTCCATAAGGACAAGTCGGAGCTTTCCACGAACATGTGCAAGGACATTAAAGGTCAGCTTTGGATAATTGTTTATTATACATCATTTATATTAAAGATGATTTGGTTAATAAACTTTATTTTCAGAATGTCTTCTTGCGTATTTGGCCATCAATGGCTTTTTGCCGGAAAAAATCATCTTGTTCCGTGATGGAGTTGGTGAAGGCCAGATCAACTACGTCGTGTCCAATGAAGTGGAGCAAATCAAGGTAGACTTTATTTAAATAAATTGTGGATTAATTCATATTTGTTTAAAGTGCTAAATATGTATGAAGAAAATGTTTCAATTTAAATGATTAATTTGATTTCCAGTTGGGACTCACGGATGCTTACCCTGAAGGGAAGACGCCGAAGTTGACGGTCATTGTTGTGACTAAGAAGATCAACTCGAGGGTGATTGTCAAGAGAGGAACGGGAAATTTCTGCAACCCGGAGCCTGGAACTGTGGTGGACACTGTCATCACTCTCCCTGAGCGGTAAACATTTTATTTAATTATTAAATAAGAAATGGATTGAAATGAGTACACGTTTACCACTATTATTGTAACTAATATGAAAACATTATTGAATCAAAATACAATAATTGTAATATTTAGCTAAATTAATCCTTTGTTTTTATTTTTGTATTTTAGGCACGATTTCTTCTTGGTTAGCCAAAGTGTCCGCCAGGGAACTGTCAGCCCCACGAACTACAACATCATCTTCAATGACATGGAGCTGTCGGCGGACAAAGCGCAGATCTTCAGCTACAAAATGTGTCACATGTACTACAACTGGTCTGGTACTGTGGCTGTTCCTGCTCCATGCCAATATGCCCACAAATTGGCGTATCTCACAGGGATGTCGTTGGCCGACGTTGCACCTGAGAATCTCCGCAACTCCCTGTGGTATCTTTAAGCCACTCAATGACCTGTCACACTTAATGTTCGACTTATTAATTCCGTGTTCACTTATTGATTTCCTCTTTAAAACATTGTATTTTTATTATTTTTCACGGTGGCTTGAGTCTCATTAATAATGAATTTTAATTGGATGCATTAGCTTAATATTTGTTTAACAATAGCAAGAAAAATTCTTGTACTTCTTTATGTGACATTAAACAGAAACTGACTTAAAATGTAAACTTTTGGTTCATTTATTTAACACATTATAGCAAGTCATTTAAGACATTAGCAGATGGACATTGATATCATATAATTTAGTTCATAGAGTTTACGGGCGAAATAGTTTATAGTCGCATTTTATTAAAGAGTTAAACACTATTACCTAACTGCCTATGCATTCACGCTACGAATACTCGCGGGTTTAAAGCGCATTGTTGAAAATGCATATTATGGGATCGACGCTAACGCTCAATAATGAAGATTATTTAATGATGGCATTTTTTAACATTTTTATTGATAAATTGAGATTGTACGTGAAGTAACAAGATAAGCGTATAAATAAATGAATAACGATCAGACGAGTGGTTGAACTGTTCCGCCCAGAGTGATTGGCAATGATTCCTTCGGGATGTATTTGAGTAAAGCATCTCTCCAAGCTTGATCTGGTTCCTCAGCATAAATGTCAATCCCCTCCAAGGATTTGTAAAATGGAAGGGCCATTTTGACGGTCTTCATTGCCACTCGATATTGCATTGGCACTAGACAAATTATTATGATAAAATATAATTTTATACTAATAAGATTTAAAAATAAGATTAGTTGTAAAAATATCTTGTTCCTTACTCCTGACGAAGAATTCTTTGGCTTTGAGCATCGGATAGTTTTTATCAAAGAGGTTGATGGCGGAAGAAGCAATCATCATAACGGTGGGATTCATTCCTTGTTTCAATGAAACTCCTTTCCAGTCCACGACCCAATAGATTTGGCCGACCCAATCATTCTTGTAGGAAATTCCCTTAGTTGAGACCAAACCGCGTTCCAGGATTTGGATAATGTAACTCAAAGCTTCGTCTTTCATTCCGAGGTCAACAAGGCGCTTCAGATCCCATTTAGCAATTGGAATATAAAAGACTAAAAGAAAAAGGTTTTAGTTCATCTGGTTAAAGTTTAATTTAATTATTTAATTTTATTTTGCATTAGTTTTGGTTTAGTTAACTTACTTGGATTTCCTTCATAAGAAAGTCCAGTGATTTGGAAAGGAAGAGCGTCTTTGACAGCTTGCGGAGCATTCCATTGCAAAATGTGATCAATTCCGTTTTCTCGTCTCCATTGAACAGACTAGAATTAATAAATCACATGAAATTATTAAATTAGGAATAATAAGTATTTAAACATTAAGGTTATTTAAACATTTAAATGTCAATATCTATAAAGGAAAAAAGAGAAAGGTCTCACTTGTCTTATTCTTTTCTCAGCATGAACAAGATTGTAATGGGAAACTAAAAATTGAGAAAAAGAAACGTTTGTTATTCTTTTAATTTGAAGGTCAATTAATGCTTTAAAATTAAAATGACTATAAATACTATATGTAATTACTCCATAATTGACTTACATTTAATCCACCTGAGTAAATGAGAGTCCGAGTATCGAAAATCGTGCCACAGATTTAAATCTGCAATACGTTTCTTCAACTGAAAAATAATGTTAGAGGTTATGTTAATTTAACTGACATTTGGTTTTGAATTAATCATAAATTATTGCTTTTAAAAATCAAGTATAAAAAATTATTGGAGTTTAATTAATTTAAAAATTTTACCTTTTCGATATGCCAATGATCAATTTGACTTCGGCTACTGTAAATTTATTATGAAAAATGAAAAAAATTAAATATTATTTTATAGGTATATCAAACTAACGCGTTAAAAATTAAAATTAGAATTAAATAAAATATAAATTAATTTTTACCTTTTGATTGGCGGCTGTTGTTGATCAGGCCCCAACTGATTCTGGTGTTGTTGTTTCAATTGGTTAGTCTGATCTTGTCTCCTCAATTTGTAAATGTTCATCCCACTGCTCCATCCATTGAGTCCAATGAGAGCGTCAGTGCTCACAATGAGCCCAACAACTCCCACCTGTTAAATGAATAATTAAAATTAAAATTAAATTTACATAATTAATATTTATTTATTAAAATCATCACTTTGTATATAATAATTAAAATGACCACTTTGTATATAATTATTAAAATGATCACTTCAACTTATTAGAAAGACTCTTGAATCTAATGTGTTAAAATGATTCTTGAATTTAATATATTAAAATGATCAGTTCGAATGTATTATTATTAAAATTAATGATTATAAGACGTTTTTTGAATTAAAATGAGGAGAGCCTTACGAGGATGATCTTCCACTCCATGAGAGGTCAAATGATTTAACTGCCGTGGCGTGTTTTGTTTTTATATCCACTTCCTTCCTTCGGATTCCTTCCCCCATTACGAGGGTTGAGATAACTCTCACCTTCTCTTACGTTCCAACCGGCTCAGAACGGAAGAAAAAAACCAGTGGATCTCATTAGGTCATTTCATCTCATCAGCCACCCTTTGTTTACATTCCCAATTTCTCTTTCATTTCTAAATTCGCGTGGGGAAGAAAGCGGCGCTCGTGGGGAGAAACGAACAGGTTTGACAACGAACTTGACAGTCAATGAATCCAATCAACTGTTGACAGATCCCTCCACAACAAGGGCAAAGAGGGAAAGCCAAAACGTTCCCTCTCACTTCCACAGACTCACTTTATTAATTACGATATTTTTATTGCTGACCTTTGAAACCACACCTTTACTCATCAACTCATCATTTTCATTTTTTATTCAACTCAATAACATACAATTTCAATTCAATTAACCATTAAAGCTTTTACCAAGTAAAATTTTTATGATTATTTGATTGTTTATAAATATATAGTACTTAATGTTAGTATGAAATTTGCAATATGAAAAGCTATATTTTGCATGATTTATTGAATTAAATTTGATAAAAATTATAGTTTAAATTGATTTATAGAACTTTGATTTGATCTTTATAAAATTAGTTCTTTATTTTGTATTTTAGATAAATCGTATTGTTAATTCTCCTCGACCTATTTTCATCTCAACTTAATGTATGAAGAAGAAATGTTCCTTTTCAGTTTAAACATTTAAAAGATGTCATTTTTGTCATTTTGCATCTTTTGGTTAAAAAGCAAAGCCAGTTTATAACAAAGGCATGTTTATGCGAACATGAAATTCACCGTTAATGATTGACGTTGTTAGTATTTTTTACAATGTATATTTATTTTTGTTGTGATTTCTAAGATTTTTAATATAAACGAGTATTGTATACCTACTATAAAAAATAGTTGTATTATAGTTTTAGTATTGTAGTATTCATGTTGAATTTGTTGAATGTTTGGTCATCAATCAATTGGAAAGGAAATTTTTTTGAAGAATGATATGGGAAGAAGTATTTAGAAAAGGATCCGTAGCGTTCATATTGATTTGCATCATTAAACTGCACTTTTGGGGAATTTTTCGTGTATTTCTTGTTTTCTCGTATCTTTGAACAAGTTTGACTTCTTGGCGTCAACAGTCAAGTAATACAATAATTCCTTTAATGTAAGCCAATTCCTTTTGCACAGATTTTCTCATGCAATTCCTTATATTTTTATTCAATTTCCGTTTGTTAATTATTCAACTTCTACTGCTTTTCTTCTTCTACTAAAGGCATTCTTTAGATTAGAACACCGTTTGTACCTACATAATGTATCTAATGCACTATTACTCTAATCTAAATGATTTAAAATTTATAAAATATTTATTTATGTGAGTCATAATTCATGATGTGATATTTTATTACAGACTCACAATAAATATGAAAAGCTTAGAACCATAAATATCAAATTATCAAACTGGATTGATAAAATGAAAAAGGTTAAAGAAATCTAAAGGAATTTCATATTTTTATTGACCATGGGAGTTGTGTGTGAATGTGAAAGGCGTGTTAAATTGATTGAAGATGAATGGTCCCAAGGAATCAATATTGACTTCATTCATTTCATATCATTCTGGATTGAACTCATGATGAGTTTTAAGAGGAAAAAAGTTGTCCGTTGGAGAATCCTTATCTGGTCCTTATAAATATAAAAATAAGAATAAATATAAGAATACTTTCTTGGTCCACGAACTCAAACGACTCAAATCATCTTATCATAAAAAAGATTGGGAAGAACATGAGCAAGTTCATGGAATGGAGGAGCATAGTATTTATTTTAACTTATATAAATTCATAGTCAATAAACATTTTAAGGATGTAGCTAGTGAAAGAAAGACACCTTAAACTTAAGCCGTTTATTATTAATGTTATTTAAATATTTTAATATCTCTATATCCTAGCACAGACAGACAGTGTGTTTAATCGGCTTAATGAACTTTAATGTTTAATAGGCTTTGCAATATGAGCAATATTTGTTCTGAATGGAATAAAACCAAAAGTAAATGAACATTTATAGATTGTTGAGTCAATTTATTAAATTCATGACTAATCATGTAAAAGAACTACCTATATTTAAATATAATAAAGAAGTTATTAAAGAATCATACACATTCAAATTCCAATATATGAAAATACATTAATATTATGTAATATGCAAGAAGTTGTTTTATAAATTGTTTAATTTATTATATATTTTATTATTTATTAAATTTATTTAGATATGTGTAAGTTTTGAAATCTTATTCTTGAATTTATTCAACCGCATTAAATAAATCAATAGTCCTTTGTTGTTTAATTGGTTATGTAATTGTATTTAAAATAATTGTAATCAACGTGTAGGATTCTTTTGAGAGTGTTGGTGGGAGGTTGAGCCATCACGTGTTTGTTCCCTCCCTCATCGAACTCTGTGAGTTGGGTCAGCTGGTGATTAAACTCCCTCAATATCTCTTAAATAAATAAAAGGAATTAGGGAACTATTTTTATGTAATTGCCCAAAACTCCTCCTCGACCTCCTACAAAATCATCGTCCATTTGAAACCAATCTTAAAACTCCACTAACTACAAAACTCACAATTAACTCATTTATTGCTCTTTTGCTCTCTCAATTTACTTAAAAGTAATTTAGCGTCCTTCGCTTTAACTTATATAATTTAAGAAATTTTCCAATATTTTTCCAGTAGTTATTAACCGATTATTTATTTGTGGGTGTTTAGGCCCCTTTGAATCTTTCCACTGCTCCCTTTGACTAACAAATTAAATAAATGTGGAAGATAAGACTCAAGTTCGCGTCCTTCGACTCCTCAGTCATTCCGTAAGAGCTCAATAACAATGCAATCACAACATAAACATTAAGCACTCTTTGATTCAATAAGGTCCAATAGCTTTAAAGGGTTAATAATTTAATTTAGATAGGTTGAGCAATATCTCGTAACAAATTCTTGAACGACGCACTTTGTTTATTTTATTATTATTAGATGAGAGGAAGGAGGAAAAATTGGATATGGAACTTCTCATTACGGCAGGAAACCACAATTACATCACCGACATCCTTTTTTTCACACGATAGACCCAATTTGTTTAATTAATTATTAGTACACTTGAAATACTTTTGGAATTGTGAAGATCTGAGGATTTGAGAAATGAGAAAAAACGAATTTGGGTTGATTTTACTTTGCTTTTTGCTCACTCCCCTCGTCCTCGCCCGACACCCGATTATTTTAGGTAAACATTGTTTAAAATTTTATTTACTATTACTTAACTAGCATTTGGACATTTACTTATATTTATTTCTTTATTGGATTTAATTAATTTTGTATATTTAGTACCGGGCGATGGCGGGAGCCAAATAGAAGCCAGATTGGACAAACCAGCCGTAGTCCATTATTTATGTGACAAAAAAACAACTGAATTTTACAATATTTGGCTCAACTTGGAACTCCTAGTTCCTTTAATTATTGATTGTTGGGTAAGTCTGTAAAATTTTAATCAAAAGTTGGATTGAGTTTTTAATTCAATTTCGTCTTCGATTCTCTCCGAGTTATTCGATCAACTTCCACTAACTTCCTTTCAAGAATTTCAAGCAGTGATTAAATTGATTTCATCAATCTGTAATTTATTTAATTAGATTGACAACGTTCGACTTGTTTACAACTCGAGCAGTCGAACGACTGAAAATAGTCCTGGAGTTGAAATAAGAGTTCCTGGATTTGGAAACACGAGCACTGTCGAGTTTCTCGATCCTTCTCAAGCATCTCCCGGTCATTATTTCAAAACTATTGGTAAATAAATCATTTAATTACAACTAACTTTTAAATATTTAAAAGCTAAAATATTATATTGAATTATTTTTTATTTTAGTTGAAGGTACTTTGATTCCACTTGGCTATTCGCGCAATGTTGACATTCGCGGAGCTCCGTACGATTTCCGTAAAGCTCCGAATGAAATGGCCACTTGGCTCGTTGACTTTAAAGCTCTTATAGAAGAAACGGTGCGGGTGAATGGCGGAACACCCGCCATTCTTCTTTGTCATTCCATGGGCTCTCCACTTTCTCTCTATTTTCTACATTCAATGACTGCAGCGTGGAAGAAAAAATACGTTCGGGTATATTTAATAATCATAACTTAACATTTAACAAAAAAAGTTTAATAACAAATATGTTTTAAGAAAATGAGGATCCAGTAATGGGATTAATTTAATTTAATTGAATCTTTCATTAGTCTCTCATGACACTTGGAGGAGTTTGGGGCGGTTCAGTGAAGGCACTTAAAGTCTTCGCGATTGGTATGCAAAAACACTATCTAATGATTGTAATTCAATTGAATTAATGAGCTAAATGAATAATTGAATTATTGAATTAATAGGAGACGATTTGGGTTCTTATGTTCTTCCTGCTCGGACACTTCGTGGAGAACAACGAACTTCGCCTTCAACTGCTTGGCTCCTTCCCTCCAAGAATTTTTGGGACGAAAAGGAAATTTTGCTTTCAATTGCTGGAAAACGAAATTATACGGTGAAGGACTATCAAAAATTCTTTGAGGATTTGGGATTTAAAGATGGATTCGAAATGTGGAAGGACACAGAAGGGCTTTTAGGAAATCTCCAACATCCTGGAGTCGAAATTCATTGTCTTTATGGAACACAAGTTCCTACTGTTGAGAGGTAAAACCAAATGATTAAACTTTAATTGACTGTTTAATTAAAACCCTGTAATTAAAATTCTTTATTTAATGACTGACTTTTTAATGGATTTGTTTTTAGTATTCATTACAAAGATGTGGGTCGATTTCCGGAAAAGCCCGACCTCACTTTTGGGAGCGGCGATGGTACTGTGAACATTCGGAGCCTCCGAGGTTGCTTGAATTGGGCACCCAAAAAACATCCAAAGAAAAAAGTAAAACTTTTTTCTTTCTTTTTTCTTTTATATTTACACGTTATGTAAATAAAAATGTTTTATATTTTAATGGATGAATTTAAATCATGAATTAAATTTTGAACAGATGAGAAGTAAATTGAACGTTAAAGAACCTGTTTATCATATGGAATATCCTGGAGTTGATCACATGAACATTCTCTCAGACCCGCGAGTCCTCGCTTACCTCAAAGACACGATCGGGTCAATGAACACCTGGGAATTTTAAAATACTCAATTTACTTTATTTTATATGTATTTTATGTGTTAATGAGAAAATCTATTCATTTTAATTATTGTTTAATTATTAAGAGTAATTTTAATAATGAATGTATTTATTCAATTTGTTCGTTCCTTCCATAATCCCCTTTATTGTTAAATATATGTAATTTAGATACGAAATTAAATTTGCTAAAACTTGCAACTTGAAACCTGTGAAATATTCAATTTGCTTTCAAACTTGATTTATTTCAGTTTAATCATGCTAATAATATTACTTATAGAATATTAGGTAGAAAGAATAATAAAAATTCATAAACTTTATTGCATTAAACTTAATGTTTATCGCTAAAATAAGTTGACAAAAAGAATTGAAAATAGTGAATAAAATGAATCTTGAGAATTCGTTAGAACAATTAAATGAATTATTGACTTCATCTCTGTATTTTGGGGAATTTGGGACAATTATACATCATAAGCAGGGCTGTGAAGTTTAGGTATGAAAAATGAGAAAATATGTATGGAAATATGTATGAGATTTTTCAAGAATTTTAGCAATTTATATCAATTATACATATTTTTGGGACAATTCATAATGACAAACAACCCACATCTCAGTTTTCAATAGGAAAAGACATTTAATTTGTAGCTAGAACAGATTTATGCATAGAGAAACACCTTTCAACAGATGTTAATAAGGCAAACTTAAAATGGCAAACATGATTCGGATCAGACAAATTATTATACATTGAGAATTAACTCCAGACAATATTTTAGAATATTTGCGTATTATTTCCAAATCAGAAATCTTTTGAAAAACTTATTAAATTTCTCCAATACACCAAATTCAAAGGCAAAACATATGACATGAAGCAGATTAGGATATTTAGTTTTCAAAATTTTACATATAGTGAGCACCATCAGAGAGGAAAAGTAGAAATCGATCACTAATTGTTTTTTGAGAACATCATATTGAGGGTTTCCGGAATCCTCTCGATCCTCCCTCCGACCCCATAACGATATTTGAAATTGGACCCTGGTCCATCCGCCAATCCCATCCCATTGTCCCGACGCCGCTTCCCTCATCCCTCCGATCATGCATTTTGCATTTGAATTGGCTGTTGGGCATATAGTCATTGTTGAAACTTGTAATGGAGATTCATTCAAAGGAACGCTTGACATTGTGGAGAAAAGGTAAATACAATTTACTAAATTAATTATAAAGGATAATTTAACTGAGGATTAATAATATTTATTTGAATGTGTACTAAAAATGCTATTCAGCATGAACTGCCAACTTTCCAATGTGCAAGCAACCTTATCAAATGGAAAATTGACCAAAATGGAACTCATTTTCATCCGGGGATCAAAAGTTGTACTCACCGTTTTCCCCAAATCCATTCTTGAATCTGAACTTTTTGTATTCACAAAACTCGATCTTCTTGGAATTCTCAGAGGTCATATTTATGTATAATATCGAAATGAAACATGAAATCTACAAACTAACATATTACAACTACTGAAGTATGGTATATTATATTAGCTATTACAATATAATAATTAGATTTTATCATAGATCGAGATACAACTGGACGTTATGAATTTAATCGGGGTTGTTCAAGAGGCCGAGGGGAATTTCGAGGAAGGTCAAGAGGTCGCGGTTTCCGAGGAGGTTTCCAACGTGGGAGAAGAGGTCGGGTATTGACATGAAAAACTCCAATTATACGCCGATCGGAGGAGAAAGGAAGGGGAACACTAAGGAGAAAAAAATGCCACAGCGGGGTTCGCGAGAGACCAGAAATTTCCGTGGGACGCCGAGAAATTTTCCCATTCAACTTCAACCTGCCGACGAATACAAAAATTCAGCTTTTATGGCGGATCGAGAAAAAATTAAAGGAAACGGGAAGAATGACCAATTGATTAGATGATTTTACATTGACCTGATTTTCTTATTATATTTATGCATTTAGACATTGTTTTCACAATTTTGTTTGATTTAATTAACATAATTTACATATCTAATTTGCTTTAATCTAGGAGAATCTAACATTAACTAACTTTAATTGTAAATTAATTAAAATTAAAAAAGTGGACAAGAATTAATTGTAATTAAAACAAGATTTATTCATTAAATATGTATTGTATGTAGTTAGTTAATGAGCAACTCATAAGACTGATATAATTTATAAAGCATCAATTGATAAAATGACAAGTGTGAGAATAATCCAATAAAAATATTATTAAATAAATATATTGTATGTAATATACACGTATTGATAATTTGAAAATTATTAAATCATGGATATTTTTTTCTTAATTCTTTGTATTTCTTGAGTGAATCTGTTGAACCTGCAGGTAGTTTTTCATATTGACCGTGTTGATATTGATCATAGAGGGATTTTTTGTAATAGCTGCTTGGACCCGCCGGATTCTAATGAAAAGAAAACTATCATTTAATATCAAATTATTTTGGTTTTTTACAAGCGACATTTAAATCAAGAGGATTTAAAATGAATAAAATTACACTAGGATTTGTATAGAGATAGTCGAGAGATCTTGGAGTTTCTTCTCGCAAGGCCAAAGGTCGAATTGGATCGTTTCGGTAAAGCTGAGAATATTCCTCAGCTCCTTTCCCATAATCCCAGCTCGCTTTATGACTAGAAGGTTGAGTAAAGTGAGAGAAATGAGAACTCTCAGACGACGGTTGACGTCTTTCATATCTTTCCGCCATTGGAATTGCAACTGGCAGACTTTCTTTGGCGCTTCTTCCCTCGTTCCTCATTGGCCAATATTGAGAAGGCGGGAAAAGATGTCTGGATGACTCACGCTCGCGAGATTTATCAGACAAAGGTTTAAACGGAACTTGTCTATAAGGAAATTCCTCCGGATTTTCGTATTTCGGTTCGGTGTTTAAATAACGGTTTTTATATTTGACCTCAGGGTCATTTTGTGGCCAATATGAGGGTTTTTCACTAGACTTGTAATTGACTAAATCATGCTCTTGCGGTTCGGGTTTTTCCCTTCTCGAAGAAGGGAACGGTGAAGATTTGGGCCGCGTGTTTCTGAGGCTCTTTGTTAAAGTTGTCAAATAAGGATTAAAGGAAGGATTGTAAGAAGAAGAAAGGAGGGACGAAGAATAAGACGAAGATGAAGGGCGGGAAAGATCACGACGAGGTGACAAAGAATTTGACTCGCTCGATTTAGACGAAATGGATGGATTTTGACTCATTTTAGTAGGAGAAGAATTCCTCAATAATCGATGAATGTCCGTAATGTCATTTTCGATCTTTTTCATTTCAACATCAACGTTCCATCCCGAACAAGACTCAATTTCTGCATCCAATTTCTCATCTGTCTTGTTCCAATCCGTTTCTTTCCCAACTGACTCAATTTCATCTAAGTAGGGGCCGATGATTTTACATCCTTCGCTCATCGCTTGTAATTTCTTGATTTTCTCTCCGATTCGACCCATTTGGACAAACTCTTTTGCAAAGTAATTCTCGTACTTTGTCCGGCTCGACATTGAAAAATCGACAGCAGTTCGTCGGAGGCGGAAAACTTTACTTAGGGAGTCTTCGGGTTCTTCTAATGAATAAAAGTCTCTTTGACTTTCCTCATCCAATCCGTCGTACAATTCAGAGGAAACACAGCGCTTTTTCTTAATATCCATCAAAAGGTCTTCTTCAATGTAACAAGCTCTACACCTTGGGACTTCAATAAAACCATTCTCAACGATCTTCGTTCTCGGAATTATTTTCGGCGGTTCGACCAAGAGAGATTCATAAGATGAACTTGAAGTCGTGGTTTCGGAGAAAAACAAAGCTTCTTCAGGAGACGTGATTTCCCTCTCGAGATCCACTCGAAAATTTTCGCTATGGCGAATCCCACGGTATTTTTTAGTCGGCGGGAGCAGGGCGGGTTCAAAGGCCTCGTCTGAGTCGGTTGACTCAAATCGATGATTTTCCACTTTTTTCACCGAGGAGAATTTAAATGAATTTTCCTCCATGTCACATTTGGATGGGAGGACGAAAGTGGGGATTTGGTCATTTATCATTGGTGAGTTATCGCTCGAGTCGGAAATGTGAGTTTGGGACTGGTGGAAAGGAGTGGTCGTAATTGGTTGAATGGTTTTATGAATCTTTTCGTTGATTCGGGCTTCCGGATCCACGTACTTTGACAAAGGATATCGAATCGGGAATTTGTACTTGAGGTGATGAACATTCGGGGTCGAGGGCGGGGAATTAAATTCCTCTTCCGTTTCCGATGAGAAAGAAGGTGTGGGAAGGAGTGGATTCTTTTGGATTTCCTCTTGCTGCCAAGTGAGACATTTTATAGAGGGAGACAAAGGAATAAAAACCGTGTCGTTTTCATCTTTTGAGTCCATTGGATCGTTTCGGTTCTTTACAGGCGAGGACGGGGCAGAGGCCGGGGCTTCTTTGGCTGTCTGGACCATTGCATTGGACGAGGACGTTGTTGTCATTGTTGATGCTGTGGAAGTTAAGACGGACATAGTTGAGGTATTTTCTTCCGAACTGCTCCGCTTGATTTTCCTCCCAAGCCGTGGCGAATCATTGAAGCCTTCGATGGCTGTTATTAAACGGTTCCACCCGTGGCGAGGAGTCAAACCACGCAAAATTCCTCCATTCTGAAAATGTGCAAATATTTCATTTAACAATTTAATTTTAATCAAGATTAATTTACATACTGTGTTTGAAAATTATAAGCGAACTTTTTACTTAATGAAAATGAAAATGAAGGAAATTACTCAGAGTTTTATTGCTTGCATGCTTCGACTTTAACTTTGGTTTTAAGGCAAAGTTGTTAATTTAATAAAGCTATAAATTCCTGTTACAATTAAATGCATTTTATAATCTACATATAGCTCGGTCATATAATATAAAGAGTGATAAACTCAAAAAAGCAATTAGAACATAATACGGTGATAAATGATAAAGATGCGGAAGAGTAACGTTGAAATACTTCAATAATTGCGCTTTTGTGCTTGTGCTATTGTGCTAACTCTATTACTTTGTATTGTGCTATTGCGCTATTGTGCTATTGTTAGGAGCTGTATTTTATTAACAAACCTTATGCTTCTTTTCGCTCTTTTCCTTTTTATCATCCTCCATTAAGAAGCAATTGAGTTAATCAGCTATTCAAACAATTTAATTATTTATTAATAATACAACAGTATTATTTTATTTAATTAAAGTTTAGTAAAGTTAAAGCCGATAGATTTAAATATTAAAGAACTAAATATTCTAGTATTTAAATAACAGTTAGATAGTATTAAGAATTAATAGTATTATACATAGGTGTTATATTTAGTATTTAGTTTTGTATAGGTGGTTAAATGAATCAAAATTTTGCGAATTGTTGGTAGTAATTAGATTTTAGGAACAGGTGAATCACGTGGGTGTAATTTGTAGTATATTGGATTAATTGAAGTTCTAACTTTCTCCTTCCGTTTCATTCATAAGAGAGTTTGAAGGGAATGAAAAGAAGTAACTTTTGTGTGGAAGTGTCGTGCGAATGAAAGTCATTAGAAGGTTGGTAAATGAAGAAAAGACAAAATCTTTTATAATTTCTTCATTGCGTGACATTGGGAAGTGAGGAAGAGAAAAGTCGGCTCATCCTTTCTTTATATCTTTTCTAATTCCTCGTCTTAAACCATCTTAAACAAACTACGTCTTTTAATGTCCGGACGTGAAAAGGGAAATGCCTTTTTTATTACACCTTAACTTTTACTTATTTAACTTATTGGGCTCCCAACTTTCATAGCGTGGACATCAAATTAGTTCAGTATTAATCTCATCAAAATTTAATAACTGGGGAAAAGTTATGTTATTTAATCATAGATATGACATTTGTTCAAAGGTGATTTTGGGTCGATCGGGAGCACATGATGGTTTTTAATCATAGGATTTTAGATTAAAAATCTCACCGTCTGAGCGTCGCGTATGATCTTAGAAAGTCTCAAAATGTCCTTTCTTATTTCGTAGGTTGACATGAGATCTCCACCAAAGTTCCTCACATTCACTTCCGGTTCGTTCTCAACTTGCCTCGCTCGCTGGGCAAATCGAAGGCTATTCAAAGTCTGTGCGTGACTCAAACTGGCCGGAGATGCGGCTGGAAAAATCACAAAAACCGAAAATGACCAAAATCATCATCATTTCTCCATTAACTCCAAAATAAACCCAATTTAATAAATCCAGCCATACAAATGTTTACAACTTCAGTTCATCATGGTTCATTTTATTGGCTAATTAACTTAATTGACTAATAAAATTATATAATTTACTAATGATGATGGCCGTGGTGGCATTTCCGCCCAAGGAGTCCTTAAGTAACCACGTGAGTGCTGAATCGCGGTAAGGAATATAAGACGCTTTCTCCGCTGTATCAAATCATAAAATGAAAATGATGAAAACATGTCTTGTCTGACATTGTTTGGTTTATGATGGTTTTGACAAATGGGGAATATTGTGCGGTTATATTATTTATGTAGAATTTATTTGTTATTGGTGTTGTTCATACCAAGAGAAGAGATTACATTTCCGAGCGACACGAGAGAACGATTGATGTCCGCCCCTTCGGCTAAGAGATTCCTTGATGCCCTCACATGTGCTTTCTCACTGTCAGGGAAGAAGGAGAAAAGGGCTCATATTTGAATATGAAAAGAGTGGATTCAGAGTGGTGAGATTTAAAGGGTGGACGGTCACCTTCCGGCGAGGTCAACTAAATGGACAGTGGAGTTCATCCTTCCCTTTAGCCCATTTGAGTATGAGAGGTGGAGGGTCCAAATGGCATGACTTCGGCTACTTCGCCCGTTCGATCCCGTCACTCCCATCGCTCGCCTCGCTTCTCCTTCCCACAGTAAATTGAGGAGAGACTCCTCCTCTCGCACCTCCAACCGTCTCAAATCTGAACATAGACATGAATGTCTAATGGCACAGAGAAAGAATACCGACCTACTTAGGCCCACAATAGGGGACCCAATCGATCATCCCATTACATACTATCTTAGTACAAAACTCACAATAACTATCACTATGCAGAATAAGTCTAATACATTCTTATAAAATAAACCTATTGTAGTAGTACAAATATAACCAAATTTATAACATTATAACTTTATAGCTCAAAAGTTAAACTTTGTCGAATGGTTAGTACATGTATAATATACGTTGAGCTGATTGTGTGCTCTCAGGAGCCCTTAGAGCTATAATCATTTTATTACTTCTTCACTCTTGACACTGTAATATTTAATAATGAACGAATTATTAAATATAGATGGGATGGGTGGGAGGGGAATAATGAGGATATTTCATTGGAGAGCTTGGATTGCTTTCGATCGGTTTACAACCAATTGGATCGTAAACTCATTACTTTGCCATTTCCCCTCAATCGCTCTCAAATAACCCGAAATTTTGTGAAGAACTGTTGAGAACTCGAGAGTTGAGGGAAAGAAGGATATATGTTTATGGATGGGGAAAGGGAAATAATAAGAGATACAGGAATTGTAAAGATGTGTTTTGTGGGGCATAAAGAAGGATACAAAGGAGATTCTTTAATTGGCCTCCCTTTCTATGAATAATGGGCTCACCTTGGACAATGGGACCGAGCTTGGGATGTTCGCGGAGTTTCAATGTCCTTTCAGACCCGAGCAAATCCCTCGCTTTCTCTCGGTAAATCTCGAGGAAACTCACTTCCATCAACGGCTCTTCTTTTGATTGTAATTTGCCCCAAAGACCCCGACAGAGCCGAGGAATCAACCCGGGATCTTCCTGGAAATCCAATTAACATTCATTCTATTTATTTATCTCTTAAATAATTTCCTCATCAGTTTCTTCCTCGGTCAGAGTTAATCACCTTTAGACACGACATCCTTTTTACATCTTTTTAAATGATTCATTCAGCTTGTCATGCAACAGATCTTACATTAATTAAACCTTCATACCTAACATGCTTAATTAAAATGATAAATCTTGGTTAACATCATATGATCATAATGATGTTAACTGTATCATGTTAACTACTTATGAGTAGTACTTAAACTATAGTTAAAAATAAATTAATTAGTATCTTATTATATAGTATTTTAAATGTAATTATTATAAGTATAAGTATTGTAAGTAGTATTATGTAAATATTATAGATTAAAAGAGTAATAACAGTTGAACCATTTTGCATAAATTTCTAAATGATTGAAAAATCGTTAAAACGCTTAACACTTCCATTCGATCATTGAATATTTAAAGAGCCGGGGATATTGGTTATAGAGTTACCTTTGTCCCTAACATTGTGTGTGTTTTCCCTGTTCCACTTTGTCCATAAGCGAGCAAACAGGCGTTGTATCCCTTCATAATGGATTTTTCCAAATGAGCCATTTGGTCGTAAACTTGTTCTTGGCTCGCCCCTTCCCACCCGTTTTCTTCAAGCCAAAATGCGTGGTCGAAGGCGAACGGCCGACATCTCTGACGGCTGTCCAAAGTTGCTCGCTCAGGAACCTTCACACAAAAACCAACAAAGTTACCAACGCTTGAACAATCCCAAGTTAAATAAATAAAGAGGCGAGTGAGACAATATTTAAATCCGATTCTCACCCGTATGTCTGTAATGACGGCTGAATTATCTTGAATGGAAACGACCACGGGTTGCCGCTCAGCAATTTCTCTGAAATTTCAAAAAAGGATAATTAAAATGGGCCATTGGGTGGGAAAATTAAGTCTGAGTTTTGAACCTTATCGAGAGAGGTCGAACTCTGAGAGCCACTTTAATCTTTGCCATATTTTGGAGGAGAATAATGAAAAGGTTAATTCCTCATTCATTCCTCCATTGAAGAAATGGAAAGAAGCCAAAGTTTCCTTTTAAGTCTAATTGAAGATGAAATATTTAATGAAAGGGGCATTTAGAGAGTTACCGCGAGTGAAAAGCCCTTAATTCAATTCACATCTTTGTGAAGTTCTCATTGAAAAGTGGAGAATTAAATTCCGGAAATATTATTATGTTCGGGAGGAGGATGGGAGTGATAATGCAGTAATTAAATATTTATAAGGATTCTCTTCCACGTGAGCTATAGAATCTAAAGGAAGATTTGGGCAAGAAAGTGGAAGAGATTGAAAAATTCTTGTGAAATCTCCTCTGCTCCCAAACTGACTATTCGGAGTTCTCATCCCTCTCAACGGAGATGCTTATTTTCTCTATGTAGACAGATCAAGACATGGGACATTTGTACCAATGGAGGTCTATCCAGATCACTCCCTATATTACAACACATTTACATACCATGCCATATGTCTATCCATTACGTGGGGAATCCGAGTGGAATTTTCCAACTATGCAGATCTAAGATGAAAATAGTAAAACATACAGTTAGATAGAGAGATATTTACTGTGTATTTTGCTCATCTCTATTTCAAGATACATTTTATACATGTGTGTATATCCACTTGGTTTTTCTTAAGAGTTGGTGGGGTTAATAGGGAAGGATGGGGGAGCGAATATAAATAGAATGGTTGATCTCTCTCCCATGTGGAACATGTGGCTCAATACATTCTTATTTAGACATCTCTCACAAATTACCCTTTAAAAAAACCCACGTCCCTTCAACGTTATTTTAATCTTATATGTAGATGTACCATATATAACTACATACATAGAAATGAGAAGTATATTGAAGCTAAGTGGTAATATACTTACGACCCTGACGACACTTTCCACATATTGAACTATATTACCACTCAATTTGCATATTATATTGACCCTATAAAAATCCTATATTCATATATCTTAAAATATCCACTAATGGTAAATAACTAGCTCATGTTTACAGGTACAGTTATCTTGGGATATATTTGATGTTTATAAAATTGCGCAGTATATGCGAAATGAGATTTCTTATAACTTTTTTTACATTCAGCAATAAACTTTTTTTAATCATTTGTGTGTGTGTAAGGGAGGACAGTAATAATGAAGATCATTTTTAATATAAGGAATGGGGTTATTAAAACCATTCATGTTCTCCGTTCAATTACCACATGTATCATTCCAAACAAGGGTCACATATCAGAGAAGGGGAGAGTGTTAATAATTTATAGGAAACAATTTATTCCTCTCCTTTACAAAATCCCTCCCAAGTTGTTGGAGCGGAGTGAGGTGGAAGATATGGAAAGTCTTCTTAAGACCAAATCCATGTTTATTAGAGAGAGGAAATAAATAAATTGAATGCATTGCGAAGTTGTTCCTAATTCTTCCTACTGATTTATTTAATTTCCTCTTTTACAATCAAGTTCCATTAGGGAGAGCTGTAAATTACTTTCTCTTTTACTCTAATACTACAAAATACTGAGCTACAAATGAAACTCCTGTTTTAATTCATACAATGAGATTGAATGAAAATATTATTTAACTTTTTATTCACAGATTTTCTCAACTATTAAATCCCAATGAGCCAATGAGTCCTTTAAAATTATTTAATAAACTTTGTGACTTTTCAGATTTATACACTTTATTTATTAAACTTGACTTATTTAACAGACATCAGATATTATTAAAGACATTGTATTATAAATATTTATATTGTATTTATGCATGGTATTTTGATGTCATTTTTTTCACTTTTGCACAGTTGAGAAAAGGGCCAATGCTGAAGTTTGTTAGCAGTGTAACTTCCCATGTTTACTCATAACACAGAGAGCCTTAATGAGTCCTAATGGTTCAAAAAACCACCCAATGAGAGCAATGAGAACATCACAGTCACAACTTTTGGTAATAAGATACACACAGAGTGGAGGAATGAAAATTGCTAAGATAAAAAGGCAACAACAATCACCGCTGTCTCCTCCGTGTTTTCGATGGTGTCCTTTACCCATTAAACCGTCTTTTTCCACCACCCTTCTCGATACTGAAAATTAAAGTTAAAATGGTAATTTTTAAGTCACTCATTCATTGAATATTTACCTGCTATGTAATATTGTTATACATACATAATAATGTTAAGATAGCACAATAATATAGGTATAAGGATTACCTGTACCGTGTGCAATATGTCTTAAAAGTAAAAACCTTGAAAAGAAATTCTTCAACTTTGAATTGGTTAGTTAACTAACTTTAAGCTTAACACACTATTTAAATCATAAATAATTCATAACTGATCAAATTATACAAATGTTTTACTTTTCAAAGTTATGGAGATTAATCACCTATTAGACAAGACCTTTTATAAAATATTATTCTCCTCGTTCTGTGCCATTGTTGAAGATTATATTAATATATATAATTATATATATATTACCTATTATTTGTTCATCATTCAACATCAATGAATGATTCTTGAAGAATGAAACTTGGTAATATTACATAACTATCGATATGAAAATTTAGATGATCTCCTTTGGTCTAATCTTGATAATCTGAAATTAATTATTTCACGAAATGTTTTCCAATTTAATTGAAGTTAACTGATCCAATATAATCAGTATGCATTAATATGACATTTTGAAATTGTAGGAAACTAATCGTTGATACATTATCTCTTTATGATATAAAATTCAGACTGAATATTTTCCCCTGAAACATATTAAAAATCGATTCTTACGGGTCTCTTTAACATGTGTTTATATAGGACTATAAAATATAACGCATCGTTAAAAATGTTTGGCAATTCAAATATTATAATAAAATTATTAGGTCATAATCATTATACATCCTATTTTAACATATCTAAAATTCAGCTTGTATATATTTTTAGTATTCTATATAATTAGGCATTAGTGAAATATATTTAAGCAAAAGAGTTAAATAATAGAAGAAAATATAAAATAAAATTAACTCTTGGTAACATTTTAAATATTGAACATTTTGAGTATTTTCAAATTGAGAAATCTCTTCAATTTAATTTCATTTAGATTCGTTTAGATTTATATATTATTCGATTTTATTAAACTTCTTTAGATATCTTAAACTTCTTTAGATATATGAACCAATATTTTAATAAGTATAGACAGTATGTTAATAAGAATTTAATGTAAAAAAGATCGTCTATTTAATTATTATTTAAATGAACAAAGGTTCTATTTTCTTAGCCAATTAGACATTCAATATCATAACTAAACTTTTTTTAAATAAATCATAATGTAATTTTTTAGAGCTATATTAAAATTCTTTAATATTTGATCAATTTAACATAATGTTAATTAAATTGTTATATACTAGGACATAATTCAAAATCAATTGGGAATTATAGCAATGCAAATATTCATTACAAATATAAGTTAAAAAGTATATTATATTATATGAATTGAAACAATAGATATTTTTAAAAACTAATTACATAATAAAACTCTCATCGATTTTAAAAATCAATTACAATTTAGCAATCTTATCATTTTTGATTATTTTTATAAAAGTTGTACATATTTTTAGTATTGTTAATTTAATTTTATACAAAAGTTTTAAAAAATAATAAAGTAATCTAGATTATTATCAACACACTTTTTCTCATGGATGTGTTGATTTTCTTTTCTGGTGGAATTCTTGCCACACTTAAAGAACTGGAATTTTTTGTCTATTGAATGCGATAACATATGGCGTTCCAAGTTGAATTCTCGACTCCAATCACATTCCCAACCTGCGAACCAACTGAACACTTAAAAATTCATTAAATAAACTATTATTCATAAAAGTTAATTTTTTTTCTAATTTGATATGTAATTTTGTTAAATATTATTATTCTTATATTGTACCCAATATATTTGTTTGTGTAAATAAAAAATTATCATAACTCACCGCATTCTTTACATTTCTGAATTTTTATTCTTTTAGCTTACTTCGCTGGGATTTGGTTCATTGTCGGTTGGAATGGACATTTCAAAGACATCGTCAATAAAATTTCCTTTTGTTTGTTAGGATCCTGGCCAACTACTTATGATAAACCACTGTGAAAAAAATGTGTGAATAGTAGATATAAAGATAGTTTTTATGGTCACATTAGAAGTCATGAAAAAATATGCAAATGTGATTTTGGGAATTATTCGTGCATAAACCAAGGAAATATAAATATGTACTAATTTATTAAATAGGGTTAATTGAGAAATTTTTTAAACCTAATTTTCTATTTTGTGTTCATCATGGAGCACCATGTAAAAATTTGAGCACCATGGAGCTAAAACAGGAGCACCATGGAGCTTCAGAAGCGATTTTTCCCAACATGGAGCTTTTTTGCATGGTGTTTCATGGAGCAAAATAATTCAAAATAGGAAATTTACATTAAAAATTACATCGAGCGAATTTTATTTTGATGGTGCTCCATGGAGACTCAATTTTACAGGATAAGGAAATCTCAGCCAAATTATCAGCAGCGGGAAACGGCATTGTGACTCAACAACTTTTGTCAATTTTGCAATTTTAAAATCTTATTTTTACAAATATTGACTTTGATAATTATGATATGACCCCATTAATTAGAACTTGCCATTTTATAATAATTGTAATAACATTTAATATTTAAGTACCTTCGGTCTTCGAGCAATGAAATTTTTCAACTTGGAATTTGAGAAAATGAGTTTTAAATAAAAAAAATTTAAATAAGAAACGAAAACGAGTATTTAAAAAATTCTTATTCTTTATTATCATGCAATGAAAATAAACAGTTATGTATTGTTATAGAGTTTAATCACTTTTAATTTATTTTTATGAAAATTGGATTTATTTACTTTGAATTTTAGAAATCGTTGATTGATTAATGATTAATATTATTTGATTTTGTTTAGAGCTTATTATTTATGTATTTGAAGATCCCTAGCATTTGTAAGAAAGCAATGACAATGGCCAGTGGAGGGATAAAAGTCAAAAAGATTATCACAAGACAAACACAGGAATCACATTCTTTGGTCATGAAGTAGATGCAGACAGGAGGAATGAAAATGGCCAAGAGGACGAGGATAAGCAATTCATTGTCGTCTCTCGCCATTGAAGCTTTTCTCCTTTCACTTCCTCTCAATTAGTGCTGAAAGTTAAATAATCATTACTTTTTAAATTTTATTTAAAAATCATTTTTATTACACTTTTATTACATTTTTTATTTGCTCATTTAAATTATGCTAATTACAGTTAGCATTTACAATATTACATATATCCTACATACATTATGTAACATCCACCTGGGAGGAATTATGCAACTTTGAATTTCACGTAAGTTAATTAATTAATGAAAACAAAAACGTAAATAAAAAACATTTATTTTTTAATAATCGGATAGTAGTATATTTCTTTGCAAGGGTTAATCAAAATAGCAAAATTGCAAAGTTATGGAGCTTTTTAACCATATTCAGTAACCCAAATATTCCTTTAACGTTAGTTTAATAAATGTAAATAATATTTATTATGTTTGCTTCGTTTATGAGCTTTGCATGATACTTCTAATATTACGTGAATTGGCAAATTTTCTTTATTGCTTTTTGGGTTGTTTGCGTTGCTTCAAGCATAATAAATCTATACCAAAGAGAAATTTTTCTTCTAAAATATCAATATCATGAATGTTTGAGAAATACGCTGAGTTGAGACATTGAGAGTGAAAGGGACAATTTTGAAAATGAAGGTCGCGTTGTTGAAAGAGGTCTGAATATGTGAAAAGAAGAAAAACGCTCGCGCTTAAATGCGACCCATGTCATTTATAAAGGAGGGGAGATGGGAGTTAATAAATAAGTACAAGGGAAAGATATAAAGAACCAACTGCACAAAACATCCCAAGAGAGAAACTTCCCCCTTTTCTTTAAAAAAGAAATGCTTAAAGGAAACAAACTTTTATATGCATTGTCATTGAGGAAAATGTTCCTTTGGGGTTTCAATCTCTCAACCTAAAGATTTCATACTTTTTCATACATTTTGTAAACTTTGAAAAATGAATATGTATAAAGTGTATAATATGATATACCGTCCACACTGTGTACTACATAATATTAAGTTTATGTAAACTATGTAAATACTAATACAGTATTGTAGTACCTATATGGTATTATTGTGTTAAAAGGTAAATGTCCAATTGAAGCCGTTGAGTAGCTATTAATTGTAAAGGGAAATATTTGATTAAATCTTTTTTTGTTAAATTTGTATGCTTTGGAGGATCAAAGGTCGTAGCGGGGAAAGAGTCAAGTGGGAAAATTGAGGAAAAATCATGAATGTGGAATGAAATTATATTTACTTATATGTATATACGAAGGGATAAATTATTATATCTTGAATTTTTATTCAAAGCTTTGCTTTGCTACAAAAAAGTTGAATCGAATATGAAAGTTTGAGATTCCAAGCAGGATTTTTCCATTTCCTATTGAGAAAGTTTTCCAAAAATGTGATTTCCCTTTAGAGACAATGGGGATCGAAGTTGGGAGTGTTGTTGTGATGCGAGAAGAGTTCAGCTGGAAGATCTCCTATACAAATTACGAAACAAAGAGAAAATCGTTCAAACGTACTTTTCCCCCGACAAATACATTTAGATAAGAATTCACTCCCGGAGTGTGATCCTTCGAAGATGGGCAGGGGAATGGCGGTGAAAAAGAACGATGGAAGGAAAGTAATTACATAAAAGAAAACTTCATCCTCACTTCACAACTTTTACTCATTAATTTGTAAATTTTAATCAAAGAAGAATGAGGCCTTTTTGGTTAAACTTTCCCCACCCACACTTTATGGATATCATCACAGTTTGTTGTGCAGGTGTGGAAGTTTTTTTGTGCAAACACTTTTTTCTCCAATATTCACAAAGTGACATCCAAAAAATCAATTTATAGGCTCCTCAAACATCACATTATGTTATCTTAATCGATAAAACGGGAAAAATAAAATGTGAGAAAAAATGTCTCTCTTTGATTCGATATTAACAATGTAAATACATATAACATACATACCATGTAATAACGGTATAATATTATAAAATAGTATATAAAATAATACAATATGACTAATATGGATTGGAGCTTGGTTTTTAATCTTATGGTAGAGTGCATTCGCCATATAAAAATATAATGGTCTTGTATCAATCATGAATTCACGTTATTCACGTTATAATTTTACTTACTTATATGCCAGAATGCTTTTGAATCTTTAATGTAATACAGTAGATGTATCCAGATATGTATAAAGAAGATATAACCGTATCGGATATTAAATTATTAATAGATTGAATAGATTGAATAAAATAATAACGTACCCTTTTTTATTATTTATGCTGAACAAACTTGTTAGTTACTTTTATACTCTTTGAATTACACTCCCAAAATACACACATTTTTATAATGAGACCATTTCACGAGGAGGTTTTTTCTGCAAGGTGTCATTATTTCCAGAAATTGGAAAAATTTTTCCGATTTACATTTTGTCAAATTGGTAACTCGGTAAGGGAAGGATATTTGTTCCTTCGTTTCGGATTTCCCTCATTATGTGAGGAAGGATGTTTACATGTGTGGGGAAGTGTAATTCGTTTATGCATGACCGTGGGAGTGAATTGATGGGTTGAGATTATGAAGAAGGAAGGTATTGGTGAAGTGCCAGGAGTTGACCGAGCCGAGCGAGACAGATCATCAATCAAGAGGGGGACGATCGACAGCCGACAATGGAGCTAATGTACAACCTTTCCCTTGACCATCCAATCTCGAGATTTCTCCACTTCATGTCTTTATCGATCACTTCACTTCCCAATTCATCACTCCCCATCCACTCAGAGAGGACAACTCACAAATTCACAATTTCCTCTCCAAACCTCCAACCAAATATGGGAAAACACAATCAACTCAATTTAAACCAGGCCTTAATTGAAAATTCCTAATAAACCTTCTCATGCATTATCATCAATCACTCTTTTTAGATTAGATGATAATTACCATAATTATATAAATCCCTCAAAAGGTTCAATATCTTAATTTCTCAATCTTAAAAAGGAATTCTAACATTGTATTACAAAGCAATTTAATAATGCAAAGCAATGTAATACTAAAGTGAAATGTAGAGAAATGAAATTATATCAGTACAATTATGTATGTTGTGTTAGTATGTATAGTATGTATATTGGTAGCAGTGTTGTATTATAAATTTTAATATGATTAAGGGGATTAAAATTAATTCAATTATATTAAAAGCTTAAATATTTGAGTAAGGTTATTGGGAATATTTGACGTTGGTTTTGTATGGTTAGGAAAAGAGCAAGGTGATTGTTGGATTAGGGCTCGGATTTCATAACCCTAATTGATTCGCCTTTGAGAAGACCCCGTGAGAAAATCCCTCCGAATCCGAAACCCAAATTTCCTCAGCTCACTTAGGGCTGAAGAGAAGGAGATTAAGTACGTAATCATTCAAACTTCCCTGCCAAATCTCCTCTATGCATCTCCTATGAGTGGGAGTTATAAGAAGCATCTCGGTCTGACCGATGGGAAAATATGCTCGTGATATATTACCAGTGGGGAACCATTCACTAATGGGAGATAAATGAGGGAAGGAGAAAGAGATCCTCAATTTCCTACCTCAGAATATCTCAAGTACACACAATGAAAGCTCTGATTGGAATTTCAAAATGAAAGCTAAACTCAAATTCCTAACGACTTTCTCGACGACGAGGATTCCTTCCCAAATTCCCAATCCTCCCCCAAAGCCCGTACATACAGGGAAATATACCGGGAAAGGAAATGGAGGAATTCAGCACATAGGAAGAGATTAAGAGCCCAAGCCGGATCACCGTTAAATGAAGGTTCAAGGATCAAAAGAGAATGAAGGAGGAAGAATATCAAAACACGTCCAAATCCTTTTTTTATTTTTAAGAGTCGCACGAGATCTTCATTCTCTCTTTCATTCATCATAAAATGAAAGGAGATGGGGATTTGAGATACTTTTTTATCTGGTCCTTTAGAAGACCTTTAAAGCCCTTCAAATTCATTGGAGGAGAATCAACTCACACATCTTCTTATTTATTCCCCTTCCAGGCCTCGCTCAGGAGGAAAATGAGCTATGAAAAATTTAATTAAATGCCCGGATTCCAATCTGGGCAAACGGTTCCCAATCTTTTATTCCAAACAAATAACAACGTTGCTCCACAATGGTTCAATTCCTCAACACCAAAATTCAATTACATTTTGTATCCTAAAGCATCTCGAATAAATAATGAGTTAATAATCATTTAAATACTCAACTTCTTAATTACAGGACTAATAAATTGCGTAGGATTTAATAATGGTAATATTGTTGTATGTAATACAGTAATTAATACTTATACAATGTGATTGAACTTTTTTAACAATTAGGTAATATTATTATATTAGTATATATATATATATATATAACTTTATATAATTTAACATTATAGAACTTTATATAATGTTTCATTTATTATTTAATAATTTTGTTATTTAAATAACATTTATTTTTGATATTACAGATGGAACACCCTTTTTTGATAGACGCATGTTAATTAGTGATTTGGTAAGCGTAGGAGTCTAAAGTTATTTAAGCGAGGAAATTTCGTCAAAATAATAATTTCCTCTCTCATTTAAATTCATCGATGACATCGGTTGAACTTTATATTCATACCATTGTGCAAATTACAATGGTATGAATATAGTGACTGTCAGTATGGGTATATATTTCTACAGTAGTTTTAGTTATGTATAATAAGATAGGGAGTAATAAACTTCTCTTCCTTCCGGTCCTTGATGAAATTGCGGACTGGAGGAAACGGCATTGATTCTCTCACAACCAACTTGTTTAGCCTTCAAATTACTTGGTGTATTTAGAGGGAGTCTATTAACTTTCCGCTTCACAATTCCCATCCAACTTCCACTTCCAATCACTTCATATAATAAATGAACCAAAAAGAAACAACTTCCACACATCCCAATTTCTCAATGCTAAATCGGAGCAAATAACAAAAGTTATATGTTTTGAACTCTCGCGGTGTTTCATCAGTTCCTTTCACTCACTTTCTTACTAATCTTCGCACTAATCTTCCCGTCATTCTCAGGGAATCACTCACAGTGGGAGAATCTTCTTTTTAAACTTGAGACGTGTAATTATAAATGTGAAAGGAGGAACTAATTAAGTGATTAGATGTGGAGGCGTCTTGAGTCAACAAACAAAGTTTGAAAAGGAAGGAATGAGTTCCACTTGTATTATATTTGGGGATCCTTCCATATTTATGTTTTTCATCAACTTGAGACTTAACAATTCATTTAAATTAGTGGGGGAAGAAGGAGAGAGTTTGGAAAGTAATCAACTCCCCTCATTTTGCTTTCTCCTTCCATCCCACTACACGAGGGAACACACAAATTCAATTAATCACACGTTCGCCCTCTTAAAAGAATCCATCCAATAAAAAACAATTAATTAAACTCACCCGACTTTTGGTAAAAAATAATAATTAACCATTAAATATTTTTGTCCTCGAGGGCTTCTTGGTAAAAATCTAAAAACTACAAATCATAAGTTGTCTTTTCATAAATAATAATTGAAAATTAAAGCTAATTATCTCAGACAAATATCGTCGTATACATTGCAAATATCTGGAACTCAAACAGAGCAGTTTTAATAATTAAATTTAACCAAAGGAGAATCACAATTGTGAAGAAGGTACAAAGAGTTTCATTTATGTATTTATTTACCATTCCAATTAATTTTTTATTCAATATCAACCAATTGTAATTTATAAATATAACATTCGCTATCCAAATTAAAGCAAATATAAATTATATAAATACAAATACTCATCAAATATATTATTAAACATAACTTATACATAAATGCATAACAATTAAAGTTATAGGTAATATATAACTTATATAGGTAGTAAACATGTATAACATTTAATACTTCATTTTTATTACCAACAACTTTATTACTCAATATATTAAACTAACTAAAATATTGAATTCAGTATTTAATTTATATTGATTGATAAAACTATAGATAATTAATTAATCGTAGTTAATTAATTAATTAATCCACGGATTTTCCAACGCATTAAAAGACTAGTAAGTTGGATGTTTTGGGGATTCTGAGTATTTCACTTTTTGATTGAGATTGAGGAACTCTGTAGGAATCAAAAGTCATTTTCTCTTTGACCACCGCCCTTCGCCCACCACAAATATATAAAGTATTGGAAATATGGTGTTGGTGTGAGGCAATGAATGATTTTTCCATTAGCTGTGAAGTTCAATGGAAGGTGGGTGGATCAAATGGCGGTCGCCGCTGGTTTCCCAAACTCGAATTTGAGTGTTGTTCTTGTCGGTGGCGTTCCTTCCCACATCTGTGTAGAGGAGCTCTGTGTTTGCCCACTTCGCTCTCCGCTCGCTTTCCTCCTCAAGTTGAGGTTCTCCGTGTCGGACCCGAACTGCTCGTTGTAAAACTCCTTTTTCATGAGAGAATCCAAAGTTCGGCACCGGAAGCAGAGGATTTCTTTGAACGGCCTCCGGAAGTCCCGATTCAACGTCGCGTATATCACACTATGTGGGGAAATAATCGCTTTTAGGACTTAAGCCTTTTTCTCTCAGAAAGACTAACGAGGACGAGAACTGATTGGGAATTCTGAGTGAGAAAAAGGTAAGAAGCTCACGGATTCAGTGCGGAGTTGGCATAGCCAAGCCAGAGAAAAAGAGTCACCACCCAAGGAGGAACCTCAGTCTCTGAAAAATACACAAACATGGGGTTAGAATCCATATCCATTCCATGGATTTTCATTTCCCCTCATGGATAATTACACGGATAACTTACAATTTAAGAAGATCTGCAAACAATCCGTAGATCAAAATAAAATAGATGGGAAAAACCCTTTTAACGGATTCCCAACCAAATGTGTCAATTAGGGAAAAGGAGTAAAAGGATCTCAGGGGTAAATTGGGCAAATTGAAAAATATATTAAATTTCACATGGCACGCTAATGGTTTTAATTATATCCCCAAACTGCACGCCATTATTACATCTCTCTCTCCGTGTGGCGCTAACAGTCCCGAGAATGTGAAATTACTTTAAAAATTAATTGAAAATAGAAAACCAATAATGGTCCATTTAAAAATATATGAAATGGGGAAAAGAAGGAAATTGAGAAAAAGAAGTTCTTATATATTATACAATATTATATTGTAGTAGAATGTAGGTAGTTTTATTAGGGTGGGTTTGGATGCAATTTGCAATAATCTGCAGATATGGGAAATATTGCTAGTATTTAACTGCACGTTGAAGGAAAATAAAAGAGCCATAAAGAGGAAATTGAAAAAAATGAAATTAGGCGTAAAAAATGGGCCATTCGGAGGTAAGTGAATGGGACGAGTGGGGAATTGAATGAAATGTGAAGATGATGGATCATTATATATGGCGGATGTGATAGAATTTGAGTATTTTAACCAATTTGGATTTACCGGGGGAGAGGAAGGGCCGTACGAGGGCGAGGACGAAGAAGGGAAGCCAGCAGATGATGAAAGCGGACATGATAATCCCAAGCGTCGTGGAGGCTTTATGTTCTCTCAGCGTCCCAAGCAGCTTGTCTGTTTCCCAATAAGAGTCATAATCATAAAAAATGTCATTTACACTCATTTCTCTCGTCCCCACTCCCATCACCTCTCCGGAGGAAAACAGAGAGGATTTAAGAAGGAAAACATGGAAGTTTGGCAAGGGAAAATAAGAATTCTTTATCGCCACTTTATCTGACTTATCTCTTCTAAATAAATAGAACAGATCTGGACGAAAAATATCTAAAAACCACGTTTTGGCATTCATATCCAAATACATTACATTTTTGAAATATTAGACTCTATAGCATAAATGTAACATATACAATATAACATGACATATACTGTAAGTCTTCCTTATACATATGAAGATTCCTAAATAATACATTATGTGTGTACATTATGTATTATGTGATAGTTAAGATATATAAAGAGAATACTTCAATTCATGCAAGATTCATAAATTCATAATATTTTCAAGAATTGAAGGTTCGCAGATCTTTAACAGTTTCTTTACAGCAATAAAAGTTCATTAAAATCTTACGAGGAGCAGTTTATAGTCGTGTGGTATATATATATTTTATGTACATGATGTATGTGTATATAATAATTTTATTGGGTTTAATCCGAAAAGAAATTTTGAAGCCCAAATATTAAAATATTTATTTACCCAAATTTACGATCCTCTTTTGACTCAAGTGGATATTAAATGTAAAAAGAAAAGGATCTCAATGGGCTTCAACAATGTGGTGAGAGGTCGTTAAGACCAAGTTCCTTCCAAGTTCTTATTTCTACCTCATTTACCCTTATGGTTATCGCATGCTGAACAGCCAAAGAACCTCGGTGATTGGCCAACAACACCTGGTGCACAAACGTCTTCATTTTATGCAACAAGAAGAATGAATCCTTTCTAAGAAAAAAATTCAAAAGCTTTTCCAGGACTCCTATTTTCCCTCAAATTGATTCAAATTCCAAATTTCTTCAGAATAGGAAACCATACGGAAATATCTCCTACAGTATTTTCTAGAGTATTCTCTTTTTCATGATTCGAAGTTATAGAAATGAACAATTTGAATTTTTTTAAGAGTTTTGATATTATTTTATAAATATGAAACCTGAAAATTGTTCGAAATTCCACCCAAAAGGAAAACATAAAAAAACTCGTATCATTTTTTTATTAATAAAATTCCATTATCCTTTATGTAACTGGAAGAAATATTAATAAAATTCTTTTTGAGCGAGGAAGAATAAAAAGAGATTTTGAGACTCAACTTGGGATTTGGGAACAATAATTTTAAAAAAATGGGGAATTCTTTCAGCTGGGTCTGTTTATAAGTTTATATCACTCAACGTTGTATTTCCCTTCTTTGTGGGAAAGGGAATAAGAAAACACGTAGTTTATTTCTATTGGCGTCAAATAAAATGGAGCATTTCTTTGTCAGTTGTCAGTAAATAAAAAACTCCGTATGGACCATCTGTATTAATTTAATATTGTCCTTATATCTACTACTTATTGTCAACTTCCATAGTAAAAACCCTTCTGTTTCAAGATGCTGCATTCTTTCCTTGTAATATTTATAAAGAGTACAAATTGTCCTACGAAGATTCGATACATAACATTACTATATGACCAATGCTATACCCTATATGTAACAATCTGTATATAACATTACAATGAAGTTCAATATTCTTCGTTGAATACAGATAGAATTTTATAATATATTTACTATAGACAGATCAATGGATTTAAAGATGTATGTATGTATTTATATTTTAGCATTTGTTAAGTAAAAGATAATAAATGAAGATACCTTTTTTGGGATGGGATGATGTGTTAATTGGCAAAATGTAGTCCCGCGAACTCTTTCCGTTCACGTTCACATTGAGGGCCTTGGGGGGGAAAGAAGAAGAGGAAGAGGAACGGGAGGATTTTGGATCCCTCGTGCTCATCTCCCGTTTCTTGGCCGCCACAACCTTGAGGATCTTCACGTAGACCACAATCATCACACAAAGGGGCAGGTAGAAGCTGATGCACGTCGCATAGATCTGATACCTATACCACATTATAAATATATATTTGAAAACCAATTATGTTCGAACCTCTTAATTCTAACATGAACCACTCCGAACAAGTGGAACCTTGCACTAAATATTCATGAAGACGAAGTTTGGATAGGCAAATGTATCTAAAGTATTTGCCAAGATACAAATCCTTGTTTGTGTAGTATACATGAATGAATTAAAGTTCGGGTCAAAGAATTTGAAAGGGCTTTGGGAAAGTCTTGCGGATCTCCGGTGACAGGTGTGCGGGGGAATTGAATAACTGAAAACAAGTCAGGGCAGAGAAATGGGAAAAGAAAGGTTTTTGATAAGATGGACGTCACTTTGAGATCTCATTGTTTGTACCAAAAGTTCTGGGAGACGGAGCAGAAGGGGTTCCCATTGTGGTCCGTGTGTTCGTTCCCGAGAAGGAGGACGGGCGGGAGGGAGACGCAGGCCGAGCCCAGCCAAATGACGAAGATCATCGCGAGCATCCGTTTCGGCGTGGTTTGGGCCGAATACTCCAACGGTCGAGTGATAGCCCGATATCGGTCAACGGAGATGGCACACAAGTTGAGGATGGAGGCCGTGCAGCACAATACGTCCGCTGGAATTTCACACCATCAATCATGAGAAGCTTAATATAACCATAGACGTCCCTTAACTATTAATACCGGGGCTTGATACGCCCAGGGGAAAATCGATGAGGTGCATCATTACTGGAACTACCGCCGGGCGCCCCTTAGCATAATATCCATTATTCCATTATAGAACCTCAATATTGTCATAACCAAGAGTCCAAGCTCAGAATTATGAAACTTTCCGCACTCTGGAATTGTAAGGTATATCCGAAATAGGGAATCTCAAGCCCGGGATTAAAATTATGAAGGGAGTTTCATTTTAAATTCCCTCCCGTTATTTCATTATGAATAAAAACAAAGTTTGGGAACTTTTTATCTGCCGGTGAACGGTTTGACTTTTAATTAACCGCCTCTTTTTCACACAAACTTCTCCAAGCTGCATCGCAGCATCGCGGAATAGACTCGTTGGGAAAGTTGGTCGCCGGGAGTTTTGAATTTATGATGAGGATTAATCGAATGAGGGGAATTTTTTCCCTTCTGATCAGCTCTGAATCAATTAAGACGAGCTGGTTAATTGAGGTGAAGGAAAAGGGCAAGTCTTTGATTGACTTTCTTCGTGTGAGGGAAAACCAATTTCAGTTTTCTTCCTCTTTCCTTCATCGCCTCGGACGGGGAGATTTATTCCTTTTATTAGATAAGGTTCCGAGCTGACTCAGTCCATTTGTTTTGATTTGAGGTCGCCGTTCCTCTGAGAAGAAGAAGAAAGCCCTTGAGCTATAAATATACCGGATCACATTGGATACATCTTATCTCTTCCCGTCCACATATCAAAATTCCCACACTAAAGAAAGACCAAATCCCTTTTACCTTTTACGTCAAAACCTTTTATAATAAATAATTTTGAATAGTTGCCTATTTAACATTTTATCTAACTGTTCAAGTTTTATTAAATTACAGGTAGTCAAATCCATTGTTTTATCAATTTGAGTAATATAAGAAGTAATATGGAGAAAGTAGGATCGTTTTTATATAATGGTAGTATATAGGAAGTTTGATTGGGTTAGGACAAGGATTATTCTGTTAGGATAAGTTTGGTTCTATTCTCTTTGGTTGAGTCCATTTGGAGGAAAAATCTTCAATCTTTTTAGCTTCGGAGTGAAATCTACTTTTTTAAGTAAAATGATGAAATTGAGTTGGAATCTCACTTTCTTAGCCTGAATGTGTGGAAGTGAAGGCTGAACCTCCACCAACTTCTCCACCACTCAAATCGTCAAATCACTAGAGATAAAAACGTTTCTCCACTATAATACAATTACGACTTTCCTTTTCTCCCTTACGACTCCTTTCATTCTTTCACATCATTACTTTTTGGGGGCTTTTATGAAAGGGACAAAAGGAAAGGACTAAAACGCTCACAAGTTAAGTGGACAAAGTATTAAAATAATAATGAGAGTGAGTGAAGGAATAATATTTAGATAACCAAGAACACGTTCGGTTCAGGAAACGCCTTCGCTCTTATCCAATATAAATACAATATCTTAGCTCTGTATATTTTACTTATATCTAAACTCCTAGCTATTCAAACTTCTCAGTCTCAAAGCTCCCATTTTTCTATGTATAGTTATTCTATGTAGTATAAAGTTGTAGAGAAAAGAAGTGTGATGAGATCCCCATGTTATTTATGTAACAATTTTTATTATTCAACTTTCTTCCTCACACATTCTGTTTGATGGGGCAATTGAGATCTTGTGGAACAAGTGCGGATCTCCCTTGACCTTCCCCAAGGCAAATGGAACCAAATGTTCAACTTTCCAAATTACCAACTTCCCAACTCCTAACTTTAGAATTGAGTAATGAGGGGGAAATTGAAGTCATTAAAACCGGCGGCGGGTAAAGTTAAATATTAATTTATTCGCGACTGTCCATTGTCAACACTCGCTTGAATGAATGACAATTTGTGTCTTGTGAGCAGATTGGGCCTCCATTGGGGAAAGAACGGTTGGGCTGAAACGTGTGGGCTTGAAGGGATTATAATTTGAGGAATAAGCGATTCCCTGACATGATGGATTACCTTTAATTCTCCCTAATGGAGGATTGGATTGAGGATTCGGAGTGGAAAGTGAGGGAGTGGATGAGCACTCCATGGGTGAGATTCCCAGAGACTCACAACCATTATGTAAATTAAATTCATCCGCTTAAACTCCCTACCTATTTACTACGCTTTACAAAAAATAATTCTTTTCTTCTTTATGCATCCTCCCACACTCACACTTCCCTTCGGCGCAATTAAAATTGTCAACATTCTCATAATGACTTAATGGGATCGGGTTCCAGGCGGAAATACAATATCAAATTATTCTTCCATTCCCCTAACGAACACACAAGGAACTTGGAATCACAATTCTTGTATGCATAATATCAGTTCAATATTATTATATTAGAAGCATATCAGAATTATATGTAAGATATACAAAAAATATATCTCGAGCTGAGAGAGAAAAGTTATTGAGGAGGAGCGGAATGTGATAAATCAAATTTGGATCATCCGCTGAAGAAGGGAAGAAATGAGTTATAAAAGAACATCCAACTTTCCTCAACTTTTCTTTCACTAATTTGAGAAGAAGAAATGACATCCAACTGACCTGATACCCAGAGATCACACAGTCCGACGTTGAGTGGCCATAAGTTCTGGTAGATCTCTGAAATTCATTTACAATTAGTTTCATATACAGATCAATGGAACATCTTGTACAACTTATATATTACTTATAAATTACTCAATATCTTATAAAAACTATCAGTACAGATTGTATTTTATTATATTGGTGAGATAACTAAATAATATAAAATTATATATATATTATTTCTTTCTTGGGTTTTTGGATAGGTCGAGTTATTTTGTAATAAATGGAAAGACTTTTTCAATTAGTTGCATGATCTGTGTTCCTCCCCATTGGCCTATTCACGAGACATATAAATTATCTCTATTGCTTCCTTAATGCAAGGGAGTCGAGTTGTAATTGAACAGCTCTTTCCCAAATTGTCCGCGTCTCTTTTAAATTCAATTCCCTAGGATGTCTTTATCAATGTAGCTCAAAGAGAGGGAAAGGAAGGAGAAAATTCAGTGGATTTAAATTGGAGGTGAATTTCCTCTCTAATGTCTCCGATGAATGAAACATGAATAAGGAGGCGAGGAAGCTGAAGAGAAATCCAAGTGGATTGATGTAAAATAAAACTGACATTTTTGACCTCAAACTCCCTGGAGTTTTGAGTGAGCAGAGCGGAGGTGAAATGAGGGTGAATGCGGATTGAGGGATTAACAACCGACACGTGTCAGGAAGATGATGAATGGAACACTTTTTTCCTCATACAAAACTTTCCTTACTTTCGAAATTCAAACCTGGGCGATTTTTGAATCTCGATATCCTTTTCCTAATACTTCAAGTCACATTGAGAAGTTGATCTCAAAGGGAAAGGAGCGAAAAATGTTCTTTTTGCTCAATCTATTAAATAACATTGTTAAAAATAATCTGCCTTGTTCGAGATCTAACCCAACTCCTTACTTTATTTCCCTGCTGAAAGGGTTAAGTCATGTAACTCATCTATAATATAGTTAATAGGAGCGAATTAGCAAGTTTCAAATTCTCACCGTTTACGATGGCAAATGGCATGACGAAGATTGCAACTGTTAAATGAAAAGAATCGCGGTTTTAGACAAAAGTCATTTTATACTCCAACAATAGCCAACTTTGAACATTACACAATTTCACAATAACAATACAAATATTTATTATATTAAAATACGATGATTTTAATACTATACAATTTAACATACATTTAATAATATTGTAATATGAAGATTTATTTAACATAGTGATATTAGTAAATTTTATAATGACCGAAAAGATCAGAAGTTGCAAGAGAGACGAGAAGATAATTTTGAGGTTTCCTCAACTTCCTCACAAGCACCACGGAGAGGCAAACAAGTATGTTCCCCACTTTGGTGACGATGACAATGAGGATGAAGAAGAACACAATGATCCACTTGGACACATCGAAGGGTTCCTGAGGGCCAGGGAGGTCAAAGGGAGTTGTGGAGAAATTGAAGTCGGGATAGGAGGAAGGCGCCTCCGTCTCCATCTCCTTCACATGCTGTCGTGGTGTGGACCTCCGAAGGACAAGGAGCCGACTGGGGAGACCCGGAGCTTCCAAGCCAACTTCAACCCTCCCCCAAGCAGAAGAAACGAACCGCGCAACGAAACCTCACCGACACCTCGCTGTAATCCATCATATGAATTTCATTATCATCATCATTACGACCCTCCTTGGAGTCAAACAACTACGCACTCCGATTATATTCAAAAATTCACTCATCCGAGGTTCCTCACATTCACGCCATTTCAATCGTGGAAAAAAGAGCAAGATTTTACAAGTTAGGGTGAGATTAAGATCAGAGTGATGAATAAAGTAGGGATTGTATCTAACATGTATATTCCTAATATGAAGTTGATATATAAAAGTGAGCGTGGGCGCGTGGCAATGTCGATTTCTCGCTTTTCATACTTATTACATGGTTCTTTAGCGAGCAAACACGGACTCACGCAACTCATTTGGAGGAACAATAAACAGAAGTTTTATTGCCATTGTAGCACTTAAAATACATATTACCCATCATTTCGCCCTCCTCGTTATTCCGAACATGCAAAAAGCGAGAAAGCTCTCAGCATAATTTGTAAGACAAATCACACCATTACTTTCATTCAAAATGGAAAAAGCACAAAATGTCAGAGATTTACATTCATACACAAAAGTGGAAATCATTAAAGTTAGAGACAATTTATTTATTTTCATTTCTTTCCTCATTACTTCCATTATGTCCACATCATGTTATTAAAACTATTTATGACCTAATACAACATTCTACATAACAAATACAAATATTTTATAAAAATAATCTATACATCCATCTAACAATAAGAAATAAATACATACATCATATACTGTAGATGCAACTCTTACCTAAAGTACATAAAGGTAGGATGAAAATATCAAATAGTAATGCGAAATGCATGTAAGTCGTTTCTGTAACCAGATTATACAATTCCAACACATCTTGAACACATGCTACATTGCGTATTAGATAACCAAGTTGAAGTGTAAAAGCTGAAAGGATCATCCGACTAAATTTTTTACTGAGCATATTTCTTTCCTATTTCTTATTTATCCTTTGGAGAAGTGTAGAGGAAATTTGTTATGCAAACTCCATTCCGTTTGTAATTCAAATTTTGCGAAATAACTTTATTTTGAATTTAAGGGTAGAGTTGGATGAACGTCAGGTATTATGATCGAAAAGGAAGAGTGTGGTGGAATTTAAAAATAGGCAGATGTTCATTGAACAACCAACCCATTTACTACACAAAGTCTCTCCGCATTTGCATTCTCCAAAGCGGTGAAGGATTGAAATATTAAACTATCGAACACCAAAGCCAACATCTTTCCCTATGCTTTTTTCATCCTAACTATCTATACACAAAAAACTCACAAAGTGAGACTTAACTATACAATATACCCAAGTGGATGGTCTATAGCTATTATTCTATCATTATAGATCTCGCTGAGATTTATATAAGTATTTTTACACACTTGACTATTTTCCTCGCTGTTTGACTCGACGAGAATTCAAAGGACTAATTATATAATGATAATAATAAATACAAAAGACACAACATTGGGGACTATTTATATTTATCGTTAATCATTCCGAATGGGAAATGATATCACCGCTAAATTAAAGAAAGATTTAAATTATTTAAACTTTCCATTAATCATAGAATTAATTAGTTCCTATCATCATTAATAATAAAATGGCGAGAAAGACAAACAGTAAACTTATTACAAAGTATTTAAGCTAATAAGTATTTAAGTACGACTGTTCGTATTATAAATGCCATTCACTCGTCAGCCGACATATTCCGATTGTAACTATTCAGTTATTTGATTGTAAAACCCGGAATTTGAGAATGAAATTAGGGAAATTCTTTAATTATTTTCTTATGAAAGTCTTAAGTTTTAATTCTCTTTTCATGTCGGCTTATACGAAGGAGATGAAAGTTGTGGGTTGGTTGTCGGAGGGGAACTTTACAACATTTCTTTTATGAAATTATATAGTAACGTTAGTCTTCCCGAGCTCTCTTATTTGACGATGAATTTATGCATCATCAATTCATCAAACATCGCTCGTCCTCACTCACATAACCCAACACTCGGAGCACATAAACCCCTCGTCATAAATCCTCATGTTTATTATTTTACATGCTTTCGGTCTTAAAAGATTTATTAATAAGGATTCGCTCTCAATTAATGAATTTCATTTATTGGTTCAATATTTATTTATTATTCAACACACTCTTCACAGAATCGAAGAGGATTCTTTTATAAAACACTTATAAATAAATGATGTACTCGTCCGGGCTCGTATATTAATGTCCCATATCAACTTAAATCAACTCATCACCAATATCGCTCTGAGGATATATAAAATATATACAGTATTTGCACAAGACCTCCATATATTTTTTAATATATGGAGGTCTTGTATTCTCATTTTGTTTTGAGATTATTTTGCCAAGTTAAATTGAGAACTCCCCAAATGCAATATAGCTTGGCTGGGTGAATATGGCGGATTAAAAGATTGGGCATCTGTTCTACTTAGACCGTAGGTGTCAATATTGACACACAGCGAGGGTGTGGTTCCTCCGCTCATAAGCTCTCTTTAACATACTCACAATTATTAAATATGGTTTATGAGCTTCAACTACTAAAAACCAAAGGTATTGCTCTCACTTACAATTAACACTTTAAATAATCTCACTTACGGTATCAATAAATAATTTTTTATAGTTTTAAAACTATAATATTTAACATTTAAAGAACGGCAAAGGGTGAACAATTCCTATTCTTAATGCTTAACGATATGTGTGTGGTAAGAAGTAATGAAGAATGGGAAAATTGTAATAATAATATGAGAATGATAACTTACTTTTAGAAGTATTTGAAAAAATTAAATTCTTTATTCAATTGAGATTCGTGAAGTTGTCGGAAGCGACGATTGTATGTAAATTCATTCTACACTTCACAATGCTTCAAGACTCCCCATTGTCACCATATAGTTCAATAATTCATTTCCACTCGATTAAAATTCATTTTTTACATCTCAATCCGACATGAGTTGTTTTCAAGAAGGCTGAACATTGAGATTCAAGGTAATGGTTAAAGTAAATTTAAACATCAAATGTAAAAATATTTAATTAAAACAGTGCGAGTGAAGTCTGTTATCATAAGATAGGAGTATCGTTTTATTCATAAGTACGGCACTTGAATAAATTATGTATTGGATTTGGATTATTTATCTTACTCGCTTTTATTATTTATTTATTTAAGTATTTTGTAAGTTTAAATTTTATTGATTTATACATCTTGGTAAAAATGGTACGTACAACTACCAAATATAATAATAATCTCATTGTTACAAACATAACATCTAAGAGCTATCAATCAAACAGATTTAATCGATGAATAATGATTATCGTGAGATCAAAACACAGTCTTAATAATATGTTTAAATAGGTAATGAAAATAGAATCATTTTGAGAAATTTAGATCATCGATATTAATAAATAGGCTAATAAGTTAATAAATCTAACTTCATCAATAAATTACATTTTAATTCATCAATGGTATGATTGAATTAGTTATTAAAAATTAAGTAAAATTAATAGTATTATTTATAAATAGTTAGCACTCCCAACAATAACCCGATAACTAACCATTTACATTTGGTCAAGTTAAATAATTTAAATAACAATAAGTTAAGTAATTTGATTAAATAATGGTAGCCCAAATTCGTTATAAGTATTACAATTTACGAGTATATTTATCAGATCGAGATTTACAAAGTAACTTTATAAGATAGTAGCAAGAGCTACCATATACCATGTTATAAAACCTTAAAACTAATCTTTTGTTAGTTCGATTTACCAATCGTTTATAATTGGTATAAAATTGAATTATGTAAGGATTTTAAATCTCATAAAACAATTTAAAAAACAATTAAGCTAAACATTATAAAAGTATGGATTGTATTAGCTTTTTAAATTCCTTTCATAAGGTTTTTTCTTTCTCTCTTCTCCCTTTCCTTTCCCAATACTCGTTAACTTAAATGACAAATGTTCCTTCTCCATAGCTCGTAATTTGGCTTCAATGGCGTTGATTGCTTTTTCTTTGCTCACTGGACGATCTTCAGCTTTCATTCCCAGTGCAGGCAATTTGCGTTTGATTCTTTCTTCTTCATTCTGAAACATTTAGACATTTCATATAGTTCTTATGAAATATTAAATATGTTCCAATATCAATAAATGTAATAATGTAATAAAATTTACGATTATTTCAGTAGGACTTTGATGAGCCCATCGAACAGAAATGTTCTTTTCAAGAACCCTCTTCCCATCCAATTTCTTTAGACAAGACAAAGCTGCTTCGGAATCTTTGAAAGTAACAAATGCATAGCCCCTAGGTTGTCCGCTGTATGGTCCTGACCGATGGAAGAGAAAGTCGAAATGTTCGATCTCGCCATATCTTTGAACGAGCTTCAATAGCTGGTATCTGAAATCAATCATGTAAAATTATAAATAAAGCCATAATTACAATTACAATAATTCTGAACCATATTATACTAATTTTAAGTATTAAAAGTGTAATTGTGGTTTTTATAATAAAATTACTCCGAAAGTTTGAGATCCAAATTTCCTATCCAAATTCTTAATTCTTTCTTGTCTAATCCTTCTTCGCTTGTTGAGGCTTTGACTTTTGTGGTCTCGTCACAACCTCCTGGTCCACTCATTTTAACATCTCATTTGATCTGCAAATAAAATAAATGGTAAGATTTTTCATTAAAAAATATAATGAATAAACAATAAATATTTTATAATAAATGGGCACAATAATGGCTGCGAATTTAACGTAAAGTGCTTATGCCATACAACTTATCTATAAAAATTGAGTTACAATATTAATTAATCATTATCACTCACATTCCCCGGAAGAGCACAGGTATGGTAAAATTTAATTTTAAATTCTAACAATTAATTAAACGGTAAAACATTTCACTTTATACTGCAGAAACTGCAGAGACAACTTGGGAGTATTCGTGGATCGTGACTCATTGAAGAAAGTTGCAACATACCCCAAATCAATTCACATTTAAATACATGCAGTTAGGTTTAGTCTTACTTGAAACTATACCTTGCTTAGTAAGATTTATTTTTGGTGCGGAAAAGATCATCTGACATTGAAAAAAGTCCCTTCTTTTATTCAGAAAAAGTTAAATTCAAGAGTTTAGCCGATTTTAATCCTTATTTTAATATAAACGCAAATCGGTTTTTTCGGTTAACGGATTTCGAATTATAAAAAGGGAACAAAGGATTTTAATATCATAGATTAATTTATTGCATTTAGATTTAATCAAAAACCCCTGACGCAAGTTGAGAATTTTCTCTTCCTTGCACCACCACGTTGTTTAATTATTTATAGATCTGCCAATTATATAAACTCGCAAGTCTTCCATTTAAACTCGGTAAATATTTAAATACTTTTCTTGTTTGTTTAATTTAGCTAGTTGGTTCTTAAAACCTTGTGGTTTTCACAGATAACGAGATCACAATGTTTTACGGAAGGAGTGGGAATGACACTTTTGGAACTCCAAAAAGGACAAACAGACAGGAGCGCTTCGAACAGGTAAATGCCTTAATTTAATTACCCAATAACAATAACATTTATATCATTGTGCATTTTATACAAGATTAACATTTAATTTCCTTTGGGTTTTAGATGTCCAAACAGCAAGAAATAATAGAACAAAAACGATTAGAAATCCTCAAGAAAAGAGAACTAGAGAAATTGAAGGAAAAGGATGATTCAAAGCCGCCTTCTAAATTAGGTAATTTAAGTTAATTTACAATTAAGTTTAAATTATATAATTTAGATAGCCTATGATTTATTATAAAATCTACCAACTGGTTCAGGTATTGTTTTTCAACCTGTACAATTACAAGTTCAAGCAGGGCCGTTTTTCTAAATTACAAATTAATGAAAGGTGTTAGGCGAGAGATTGAGTGCTTTTGATCTAGCCGTAGGTTCCTGTTCCTCGACTTCTCCATCCCGGTCAGCGATAAAAGAAAGGTGTGGTGGTCAGTTTGATTCGAGTGAGGTGCTCCGGATCTCACTCACATCGACTCTACGTCCTTATTTAAGCTCGCCAACTTCTCCTGGGCAAAAAATCCCCTCCTGCACAAACCACTTGGTCCTCACATCTTTTCATTTCTTACAGGCCCAGTGAGGAGGAAGAGGAAGAAGACGAAAAGCCACAGAACAACAAATTCTCAAATGATGGTTCTTTTTTTGAACAGTTCAAGCGGATGCAAGAAGAAATGCAAAAGAAAAGTAAGCACCTTGTATTAAATTAACTTTTTGTTACATCATTGAAATCTTAAATTATTTTAGAAGAGGAAGAGGAACTCAAATATGCAAAATTGGTTGTGAAAGACGAGCCTTCCGAATATGGTGAAAAAGAATCGAAAGAGCGACTCCTTCCAACAATTAAGATTCTCAACGTTGGCTTAACTCCAAGTGGAAATCCAAGTGGAACTCATCTCAGTTCATCAAGCAATAATAAACCTCCAACGTACCAAAATTCACCACCCAGAACAACGAATCAGAGCAATAATAATAATTGTAGCAACAATGAAATGACCTCTGGGAGTGGGAACAATGGAAGACATATGAGCAACGTTCCACCTCCAAATTTTTACCAAGGGAATCGACCTCCTCCTCCACCCCCACACGTCCAACACGCAGCTTCATTTCAAGGTCCAAGACACCAAGGGTTGAATTTATCCGGTCCACCTCCACCACCTCCTCCACCTCCATTACAAAATCCAAGAAATCAAGGTCCGCATGGACAAATTGGATCTCAACCGCCTCATTTGCTGCCGCCCCATCTTCATCAACAAGGGTTTGGGGTTCCTCCACAAGGAAGAGATAATTTTGATCGAGGAATGTTCGGTGGATTTCAAAATGTTCCTCCGCCTCCTCCACCTCCACCGCTTATTCCTCCTCTTCTTCAGAATCAATTCCAACGACCACCACAGATGGGTCCAATGGGAGGTTTCCCTTCTCCTGCTGTTAAAGACATTGCTGCCAGAGTTGCCGCTGAAGGAGATAATGTTGAAGAAATGATCAAAATGCACAGCAAGAATGATCCTCTTTTGTGGTAAAATAAATAAAATTTTCTTTCACTTTTAATTAATTCTGTACCTACCTACACTTATACCTATTAACTCATCAGCTAACTATAAAAGTTTATACATTTTATCATTAAAATTTTTTAATTTTTTTAGTTTATACGAGTTAATTTAACTTTTATTACATTTGTTTATCAAAGGTTTTTGAATCGCCCTGATTCTGCTGAATATCGATGCTACAGAGATTTAATTACTCAAATGCGCGACGAGAAACAAGAAAAGTATGGGGGTCGACCAATTTGTCCCGTCCCTCCAGTTCCTCCACCGTTGGGAATCGGAATGGGAGGTCCAATGCATGGTGGAATGAGTGGAATAGGAATCAAACAAGAAATTTGCAGAAGAACTCCAAGTCCACCCCAACCACTTTTTGAAAATCGTATTAAAATGGAAAACGATTATCGGAGATCGCCATCTCCAGACGAAAGGCCAGGATTCGGAATGGCAATCAAACGTGAGGCATCCAATTCAGGGGATGAAGATGAAGATAAAAATAATAAAAAGCGGAAAAGCCGTTGGGGTCCGCAATCTGCAATTTCACCTCCCGGTGTTTCTCTTCCTCCAATGTTGAATCCTCCTGGAGTTTTAATTCCAAAGCAAGGTTTGTTCGCAATTTGATTTGTTTACAATCATTCATTCATTTTATATTTTTGTAGAAGAAGAAACTTATGGGATGATTTGGAACTTTCCCGGGAGTTCTGCCTTCATGGATCAACGAGATGGAACAAGTCTGAGCCGAGTGACAAGAACGAATCCACAATTGTTAGCGTACGCAAAACAATCTTACGGATCTGTCAATCTTGATGAGGATCAATGGAAGCAATGCGAAGAAGCTTTTAAAATGAACTTAATTTTCCAAGATATTGCCAGAAAGAAAATCCTTGATGAAAAACTTGCACTTCAAGGAAAATTCAAGTAAAGTTTAATAAGTTGTTTTTAAAATAATTTTGTCGAAATTAATTTCTAATACCTAAAATACCAAACACATGTCATGATAAATATATTAGTTTATGAAAACGATTCCTTTAAATCATTTTTAATTATCTTATTTTTGGGAGTAGACACGAGTATGACAGCGACGAAGAAGTTGATGAAGTTGGAACTTGGGAGCATAAACAGAGAACGCTTGAAATGGAAAAGACGAAAGATTGGGCCCAAGAACTTACAGCTAAGGCACAGGGAAAACACCACATTGGAGATTTCCTTCCGCCAAATGAATTCGCCAAGTTCATGGAAAAAGTAAAAATTAATTTTCCTATTTGTTATTATAAGAACTACAATAAATATTTGAAAATTTCTCTATTTATTTTTATTATCCTCAATGTAAACCAAATCCTTTTCAGAGTATGTAAATTAATACCAATATTTAATATTAAATAGTACAAGGCAGTTAAGGAGGGGCAAGAGTGTGACGATAGTGCGTATCAAGAATTTAAAATTGCTGAAGACAACGTTGGGTTCAAAATGCTTCAGAAGATGGGCTGGACCGAAGGTGACGGACTTGGATTTGCTGGACAAGGAATTGTAAATCCAATTGATAAGTAAGATTATATAAAACTAACAAATTCATTTCCCAAGATCTTGGAGCTATTTATTTTTAAAGTTGAAAGAATTATTTTAAGTTTATAATATTAAATTATTTGGATAAATGTTTAATCAGTATTTTTTTATTATAGGGGAAATATTCCTGTGGATAAGCAAGGACTTGGATCTGATAAGCCATCTGACATCAATGAAGATGATGACGAATATGCGGCTTATAGAAAACGAATGATGTTGGCTTATCGATTCCGACCAAATCCATTGGTAAGCGAATATTAAGTTTTCTATTAAATAAGTAATTATCTAATTATCATTAAATCTATCATTTGAATTTCAGAACAATCCTCGTCGTGCGTATTATTAAATTAACTTCTCTTCAATATATCTATTGTTAGTGTTAAAAATATTTTGAAATTTGAATGTTCCAAACAAGTCTTATTTAATTACAATGTTATAAGTACACTTATAAATTAACTTGTTTAAATATTTACCCATAAGACAAAGTTTTAATTTAAATGAATTCAATTTCATTAGTAGTTTCTTTTAATTGTAAATATTTCAATTGTCAATCAACTATTCGTTTTAATTTTTTTATGTTGTCTATTTATTCAGAATTTGTGTTGGATTTAATTGAATAAATAACTTACTGTTCCAAACCTAATGGCATTTATTTTACATCATTAATGTCGGGTCATTAAACTTTATTGTTAAACTATAACCATAAAAGTCAATAATTTATATAGAGGAATTATCGTGCAATGATGAATATTTGTGCTAAAATGAATTAAATGCATTGTTTTAAAGGAGAAATGATTGTTTTAATAACACCAAATTTTTGTATATAAGAATCTGAATTATATCACTCCAAAAGAACCTTAATATCAGTTAAAGACAATGAGCAAGAAAGCATTTATAATAATTAGACATTCAAGGAAAAGTCATTTAACTGTTCTTTTGATTCATCTTCATTACAACGGTTTTGACTTCGGTGTAATTTTGCAATCCGTATTCTCCTCCTTCGCGACCGAATCCAGACATCTTGAATCCACCGAACGGAGTTTGAGATGAAAACGCATCATAGCAATTGACCCTAAAGATTGGTTTAAATAATTTGAAAAGTCATTTTCAACAATTACATAAAGAATTTAATAAAGAATAATAATAAGATGCAAATATATCTTATTAAAACTAAAAATATTACTCTAATGAAAATAAAATATAATAGTTAATAAAAATACCAAACAGATCCAGCGCGAATTCCTTGAGACAAATAGAGAGCTCGGTCCAAATCTTTTGTGAAAACAGCAGCAGCCAAACCATAAATGGTTTTGTTTGCTCGTTCGACCAATTCTTGATCATCTTTGAATTTCAAGATTTGCATGACGGGTCCAAAGATCTAAATAATTATAATTTAGTTTTACATAGTTATGAGTGATGTGATTTGATTTGATGTCAATAACATATTACTTAAATAAATACATAAATATAGAGATATTATTAACATAAAGAATAAATTAATTTACTTCTTCTTTCGCAATTCTCATGTCATCTTTGACATCTGTGAAGACGGTTGGTTGAATGAAATATCCTTTGTCTCCAGCTCTGCCTCCTCCAACGGCCAAATGAGCTCCTTCTTTCTTTCCAGCATCAATGAGGCTGAGGATTTTTTTGAATTGCTCTTCATCGATTTGAGGTCCTTGTTGAGTCGTCGGGTCAAATGGATTTCCAACAGTTCGACTCTTAGCCAATGCCACGCTCTTTTCCACAAAAGCGTCATAAATGGATTCTTCGACGAATGTTCTTGATCCAGCACAACAACATTGGCCCTTTAATTACCAAATTAATGGCTACATAGCATTAAAATCCAAGAATGAATCAAATTAAACTTTAACTATATATCAATAAATAAATTAATATGATAATAGAGAGGTTCCTTTTTCAGGATTGTAGAAAATCTGATTGTAAAACGGATTGTAGAGCCGGTAATGACGTCATTAGCATTTCTACAATACAAAACTTCAATATTCTAAACATAACCCTTTCCCGGATTGTGATTGTAGTTTAAATTTCCCACTCAGATATCATCAATTATCATTTCACAGAGAGAACGATTTTCATAAAGTAATTCTTTCGCGCGAAAAATACAATCACAATCACAATCTCAAAAAATGAACCTCAGATTTTACAATCCGAAATTGTAGCTCAGATTGTAGCTACAGTCACAATCAGAATCAGAATTCTAAAAAAGGAACCTCCCTAATAATCAAATTACTTGATTGAAGAAAAGACCAAAATGGGCCATGGCCACAGCATAGTCAAGATCGCTATCGGCAAAGATGATATTTGGGGATTTTCCTCCAAGCTCAAGAGTGACTCGCTTCAAATTGGAAGCTCCAGATCCTTGTTGGATTCTCTTTCCAACCTGATTATGGAAATAACATCTTTATATAACAAACGTTCAATTTATAATCATATCCTCGAATTGGAGCATTTTAGTAAATATCAATTAATTATTAATGATAACGATCACAAACCTCAGTTGAACCGGTGAATGCAACTTTGTCAATTCCCATATGGTCAACAATGGCTCCTCCGGCCGTTGGACCATATCCAGGTACAATGTTCAATACTCCGGGTGGGAATCCAGCTTCGGCCGCAAGTTGTGCAATGTAAAGGGCAGTCAATGGAGTTTGTTCGGCAGGCTTCATCACAACAGTATTTCCTATAATTTTTTTAAATTAAGATTGTATTATGAAAGAATTCCTTATATTTTACAGATTTGTTCTGAATAGTTTAATTTTAATTTTTTACCCATTGCTAGAGCTGGACCAAGTTTCCAGGCTTGCATGAGCAATGGGAAGTTCCATGGGATGATTTGACCGCAAACACCAACTGGTTCATGTCTTGTGAACCCAAAGTAATTTCCGTCCATTGGAATAACTTTCCCGTGGTTCTTGTCAGCCCATCCTGCATAATATCGAATGAAGGCAATAGAAGCTGGGACATCAATATGAAACGAATCATTGAAGATCTTCCCATTGTCCAAAGTTTCAAGGCTCTGAAAAATTAAATTAAAAAATTAGCTTAGTCATAATAATTATTATTCAATATTATTAATAAAAACAGTTGGGTCATTGCCAGGTGTAGTTTTTCTTATAATCATTAATCATTATTCAACTTACAGCCAGGTAAACTCTATCTCTCTCCATGAGATCGGCGAGTCTGTTCATGAGATATCCACGTTTGGAAGCGTCCATGGTTCTCCATTCGGATCCCAACTTGAAGGCATTTTGAGCCGCTTTGACGGCCAAGTCAATGTCAGCCTTGTCACCTTCCTGGACTTGACAAATTTCTTCCCCTGTCGCGGGGTTGATCGTGGGAAATGTCTTGCCAGATGCCGACTTTCTCCATTCGTTGTTGATGAAGATCTATTACAAGCAATAAACCAAAATTAAAATAATACAAGGCAGATACAATATAAGTATTCACCTATGTATTCCATATATTTTTATGTGGATAATGCGCGATGTTTATAAGAAGGACAAGGAGATAAAGTACAAGGTCAACAGAACTTACTCCGGTGTAAAGAATTTCAGGATTCGCGTTTGGTTTAATTGCTGCTGCAGCTGATGACAAGTGACTTTTCAATGTCAATGTCAGCTGTTTCGGACTTCCGGTGATCAAATTCCTCAACATTTTCCGCAACTTGTTATTATTTCAATTCCAAGTGGAGAGACAGTTGACTCGGAGAATTTTACCTCTGCTCTCTGCTGCTGACTGCTGACCTTGTGCACACACACGAGAACCACTCCAGAACTCAACTGAAGGATTTGCTATGCTTTTCCTATTAAGTTGTATTCTCAGAAAAAGTCGCATTGGATGGACCAAACCAAACCAACCTTCTTCCCCTCATTTATAAAACCATGTTATGTACATCGAACAATTTTAATCATCCTGTTTACCTATGAAGACATAAGCATGTAAACCTAATATGATTTGTACCATACTCTGCAGTGTGTATACATATTATGTAAATGTCAAGATATCCAAGATTATTTTATTTATGAACTACAAAATCAATTTCATTCTCAATACAATAATAGAAATAAAGTTGCAGACAGTACTCTATATTTAAGAATGGTTTAAAGTTTGCTTATTGCATTTAGAATCTTTACATCTTTACATAATGTGCTTATATTTATGTCTGTGTGAATACATAAATATAATACATATATCGTAGGTATTTCTATCATACTTATTTCTCATATTGTCTTAATATACTAAAGCATCGATGATCAATGGAGTTTACACATTCATTTACTAATATTAAGATATTTCTTATTAAACTTCATGTTTATGCTACATGAAAATAAAGTGATGTTTGGATTTGGGAGTATTTGCGAATATGATCTTTATTTAATTAGTGGGGAGGAGGAGCAAAAAGTTTTTATCTCCTCCTTTGTCTCTCTTCTTACAAAGTTTTCTAATTACAAATTCTAATTCATTCGACAGAATAATGCATTGAATCCAAACTTCTCAACTTTCTCTGACCTATTAACAATTGAATTCTCCCTTCAATCTTCCTTCTCACATACGAAAATTAATTTCTAACTCTAAATGAACAACAACTTATTTCGCAAACAACCATTGAACTATGATATAAATAATATATAAAATTTGTTTATTTGGAATTTTAAAATAGATTTATAGAGATTTTGATATTAATTCTATTTTTAATTTAAACAAACTATTTGTATAAGGTACCTAATATGTTTTTGTGCAGTGCCACTATTCCATATTATTATGTCTTACTATTCCAATTAACTAAAAATTTATATAAATAATCTTCATTAGAGTCATGAATTACCATTATAATTATATAGCACAGATGAAATACAATATAAGTAATATAAAACTAATTTTATTAATTTTAACATTAAAAAATATTTGGCTACTGGATTGCCGGTATATCAAAATCATAAGACTACCTGTATTGTAATCAAGAGATGTAAAGAGTTTCAAAACTTTCACTTGTTAAAAAAGTCGTATCCAGAGAAATTATATAAGAAATTATAATTATAATTTCGCAGCGGATAAAAACACTGGAGGGTGTGGAAATGGAGTCAAAGGTCAGCAACATCAACAGCAAGTCAGAAGGAGCAGGATACTCCAACTCCAAGAATGAAAATTATGTAAATAAGAGGCCAAAAAGCGACTCGGGCGGATCTTCTCCGTCCAAAAGTCCTTCAGTTGAAGTGACTTCCATCGACAGGGACGACGAACGTTCAAAACCAAACGAACGAATGAAAGTTGGCGAAAGTCAACAAATCTCCATGAACAGATCCCAAGGTCTTGTGACCCTCAAAGATGGCCAAGGAAGTCAATTAGGAAATCAATCAAGTTTGACTATTGGACTTGCAGACGACAGAGACGGAGACCCTTCGATTAAAACTCTTCCCTTTACAACGGCCAAATCGGAGAAGTCGATTAGTAATTCACTGACGACTAACAATAAGACGGAGACCCCGCCGGTGCCCGTTGACGCCTACGTGATCAATTGGAAGCCGGTGGATGTCACGGGCCTTCCGCACACAAATAACACCACGAGTCGACTGTTCATTGAGCAGAATTTGAGATATCACAATGTCTTGAGGGCAAAACATGCAGCTCCGCCTTTACAACTCGATGAAAAGGTTGTTCGAATTAAATTTATATTATTCAATTATTAAATATCTTTTTATTAATTTAAAGATGACCGAGTTATGCGAATGCAAACAGATACTAAAATTATTATTTATTATATGTTAATATTGTTTTATTCAAGATGTGTCGAACTGCTCAAGCTTGGGTTAATCAAATGGCTAAAGAAGGAAGACTCCAATTGAGTGGATATGGACTTGGCGAAAATTCATATTGGTCAAGTGAGCCATTAGTCAATGGAAATATTCCGGTCCTTTCTTGGTACAGGGAAGGGGAAAACTTTAATTGGGCAGTAATTGACCATCAGAAAGGAACTGGACATTACACACAGGTTTAACCAAAATAAAAAATAATAAAAAAATAGTTTTTATAATTACAAAATTTCACTATTAATATAATTGTTACCGATTAACGCCAATTGTGTATAATTAACACTTTAATGTTGTGTAGCTTTATTGTATCTATTTTAGCTATTTACTTTTTAGCTTGTTTAAAAAATTCCTTTTACATGCTTTTAGATCATTTGGAAAGCAACAGAGCGACTCGGAGTGGCGGTTTCGACCACAAGTGCTGGAACATTCGTCGTCGCTTTTTACGACCCACCTGGCAACTTCATTGGCCAATATTCTGATAATTTAACAATGCCGTTGTGATTCTTCACAAGATTTCACAAAAATCTCAATGTGATCTCAATCTTCGCCAAAATCAAATACTTTCACTTTTATGACTTTTATCATCATTATTCTCAACATATTTAAATATTTCAAGTACGAAATAAATTCTAATTGACAAAATCAAAATGTTCAATGTCTGAATCAAAATTCAACAACTTACATCTTTAAAAGATAAGGAAAGTAAAGTATTAAAGTTTCTAGGTTGAAGTTGGATCATCTAAATAATTGCTCTTTTAAGTATACTATTTGGTATAAGCATTAAGTATATGTATTTTCCAAAAAAATGTATTGGGTATTGGGAGTTAACAAGGGAGTGTGAAGCTGTCCTAATATTAGTAAGTCATATGACTGGATATAACAATAATAGTGATATGACAATACTTTTATGACAATACTCTTATGACAATAGTCTCGTATGACATGCATACGAATGTACCCGATGTAGTTCGTTTTGATGATGAGGGTGAAAGTAGCATTAGAAGTCCGAAGGGATGAGGGTGAGGAGGGTTGTAAATAAATGAATTCGGTGTGGGGGAAAAGACGGCGGCCCCCACTTTTGCGCCTTTCCCCCCGAACAAATTGCGAGGACTGGGAGACTCCCCGGGGTTTCCTCACTCACTCACTCTCGGGTAATTCGGGGGTGAACAGCGAAGCACACAAAACTCAAAACACCAGCTCTGTCAAACAGGACACATTAGATCTTCACAGTCACTTTAAATACTATTTGGCAAAAGAAATAGATTAAATACCATCCGTAAATGTGGAACATTAAATAAAGCAATTTCCCACCGTTTCCTTTCATCCCTTATATTTTCTCTTTCTTCTCTCCAAGGGCCATTGGTCTTTAAACGGAAGTCAAAAATTCAACTCGGCAAAATAATGTGAAGTTATTAAAGAGAAAGTTTCAAAGGGACAAAGCAAATACAGAAAAGTGTGAAGACGCATAAAGAAATAATTAACAAATTGGATTGTAAGTTAACTCATTTCCCGAGAATTTGCGAATTGAACGTTTTTGAGCATCTTTGAACGTGGTAAAGGTGCCGTTGCGTTGAGTGAACGTTGGTTTGTTTTTCAACAAAATTGATCACAATTTGATAATTCCAAGAATTCCAACCGTTAAAACGGAGTTGAAACGATCTTGATAAATAAATAGGTATTTATTATAATAATTATTAACTTTTAATCAATTAACAAACTGATATTAAAAATTATAAATATAGTAAATTAAAGTGTTTAATTAAAGTTTTTGAACAACTTTGCCCCAAGTTGGGAATCATTGAGTGTGAAATGAAGTAAAGCGTCGAAGATGGTGGAGAATAAGAACGAGAGGATCGGAAGGGCGAAGTCGGGGAAGAATTCCTCTCATAATCACCATCATCATCATCATCATCATCACGGACACATCCACAGCTCGGCAACGAGGTCTTGTAAATGGAGCCGCGTTTTGATCGTCGCCGTCTGTCAGATGGCAACTGTCTTGTCACAAGGTATTAACTCCTCTTTTGTCAACCCATTCACAACCCCCACTTTCATTTCCCCATCACCAATTTGTCTCACTGCCCATCATTTACATTCTTAAGACTTTTATTTCAAACGCTTACCACTCAGATTTTCCAACTTCTCCGAATTTTTTAATTTTTCACTCCGAAAATCCCGGATTGTCCGATTTGAAAAATTTGAAAATTGTTTCATTTAAAAGATGATTATGGTTTAATTGTTTACATAAATTTGGCTAAAACAAGTCAATAAGTGTAACAAATTAAAATATTGTTATTTATAAAAAATAGTTATTTAGTTAAATACATAGTTAAAGTTAGTTAATTATAAGAGGAATAGAAGAAATGGATATTAATTTAGTATTTATAAAGGAGTATTTGTAGGTGTGTTATTCATATATCTTTTTACGAGTTTCTGGGTTGAGATCTTGGGATGTCTGGATGATGAAAGTCGGCGTGGATGAAATTCACCTCAGCACAACTTTTCACCTAATTAACTCCAGACGACGACCCTCCGTTCATATTTCCCTACTCCGTTCCAACTGACAATGAAGTCGGGAAAGCGAACATTAAAATCTCTTCTGCCGCTCACCCCCCCAAAAACTATTTTGGAACTTTTAATCACATTCTCAAATCTCACTTTTTTCTTCTTTTGCAAAATGGATGCGAATTCTCTTTTAAGAATTTCTCTCCTCTTTCATTTTCAAGAGTTGGACTTCTCTCTTATGTGTTGAATTGCTTTGTGAAATACAACTGATGTTAAAAGACTAATTTTTAACTAACATTTTTGAAATTTTTGAAATTTTTCCCCGCTGTTTTTGTTAGTTAATTATACAGGCAATATTGGGGGACAATATTGAGGGAGATTATGCTTATGTATTAGGGAATTGTTTTGTGTTGGAATCACAATGCGAGATCATTACCAAGCCTCATAAACGAACATTTATACATCTCTGTGTTTATGTTGATACTTATATGATGTAAGTACTGAATTTGTATTATTGTCCCAATATTAGAATTGCATTGTTTGGGTAAGTTGGTTGAGAGCGAATTTGGGAGATGGGCCGGGTGGGAAATGTTGAGAGGAACAACAAATCCTTTTGTTCCAAATCCCAATTTGAGGATCAAGGGGATTCCTCGTCCGCAGATAAACTGATGTTCTTCGAGATTCCTCCAATGATCCTCCGCTCTGGGGGGAAATGAACTTCCTCATATTTCCTCCGCATCCATCAATCCGCGGGAGAAAGAGGGAGAGCGGAATGACTTTGGTCTAATTAATAGGACGTGTTGGGCGGTTTTTGTTTATCCGATTGGCTCATTAAAGGAGTGAATTTACTCCCGGCTGCTCAATCAACTAATGTCATTCTCATTCTCCGACGTCGTGTGGGATTCGGGGAAGGCTGACGCTGTTAACAAGGGCCATTGTGTCCCTTTTGTCTCTTTCTTTAGGACAAAGTCGAAGCGCGGGTCCATTCAATTCCTCCCAGAATGGAAATAAACTTTAATGGCCCTTCAGTCTCATCAAACTGTACAATCGATGAAAAGAGTTGACAATTCTCTCACTTTTACATATTTACATACTTCTCTCTTTTTAATCCCATTGTCCCAAAGTCCAAAACTTAAAATGAGCAGAAAGTTATTTACTAAAATTTAAAAAAGTAGGTAATGAATTTAACTTTTTAATTCATTAGTTCGATTAGGTCTTCGAGCATGGTTTTGTTTTTCATACATAAAAGCAATTAATGAATATTTTTGAATGCTATTTTGCGAAATCGTGATTACTGCGCTAAGGGTTTATTTAAGTAATTTAGTAATAAAAGCGAATAAAAAATAAATTATTAGAGACATTTAAGAAAGTTAATAAACCTGTAAAGGCAATTTTAAAAGGGGGCTTAAAATTTAATTAGTCGCCTTTCTCTTTTGATTGTCGTTTGGAGTGAGGGCCTTGAGTATTATTATTGTGTATGGTTCGTGATTTCTTATCAATTTGTATTATTAGATCGGATATTCTCGTGCGAATGAGCTATTATTGAATTTGGTCTCGATTGGCCCTCGCCACACACCGACTGACCAACTCTTTCATTTCGCCCATCATTATTCCAAGGCACGATCCGCTCCCAACCCAAATTTCATCTCTTATGTAAAAGATGTAACTTCTTCTATAATTTATCTCTATAATCCAAAATTTATGGAACTTGTGTCTCCACACGTTCCAATGTGGGGCTGAAATCTATAAACATAATAAGCACCGTATTAAGATCCTAATCTTTTTAAATACTTCCCTTATTACAGAACTATGTTCCCTACATTAACTTAATATTTTTATTTTACATCAAATGTCATCAAGGCATTTATTCCTTCAAAGAGAAAGTCCGTGCATCACGTTTTAAAACTTTGCTTAAAAAAGGACTCAAATAATAGTCCAATAAAATTTACAGCTCTGAATGAGTTTCCTATTTAGCTGCAATTCATTTCTCCCCACAGTTATTAATTTTATGATTCATATAAATACACACGGAGAGATGTATGTATTTACATATGGTGCATATGGAGAAAGAGCCGAGAGGGAAAATGATAAATTAAACCATTAGCCAACTCAGCGGCTCTTTCAGAATTCCGCTTTTATGCATGTATGTAGTATGTAGTTACAACGTTACAAGCGGTCAGTCGATTTATTTAAAGGATTCTTTCCCCAAGGACAAGATCCTTTAAATTCTCTTCATTTCTCCCACCGATGCAGGATGCATACACAATTGGGGATGGGAGGGAGAAAAGAGATAGATCATTTTAAAGTAAATTAAATTAGCTCCCATTGCTTATTACCGCCGAGTGGTTATAAATAGCGGGAGACAAAGTGAATTAGCGGAATGGAACTTGGCGTTGAATCCGAGGGCGGAGTTGCCCGCCGAATGAAATGATAAATAAAAATTTCCGGGCAGTAATCCATTTCCCCCTTCACTTACGTCGAGAGAATTTTTATAATCCCAACTCCGACTGTTTTCCCCGAATAAGGAATAAACATATAGACTCCCACGCAGAGCCAATATATTTGGTTCACTGGGCCATTATTTTGAAAAATAAAAGATGGGGGTCGTTGGCGGGATTGCGGAGCGGGATTATTCGGGAGTGACTCACAAGAGAGCTAATGTCCCTTCTGTTCTCCCGAGACGATTTGAGTCCTTCGGATGCTTTTAGATTTTAGCATAACTTATTCCCGCACAACATATAAATAAGAGCTATAATGCGGGAGTGTGGACTTCCCCATACTTCCCGCTTTATTTATGGACTTCCCAACAAGAGTCTTTGCATCTGTGGAGAGCCATTGTTGTTATTGGAGGTATATGTGTAAGATCATATAACTCTTGGTACCCGACCGGATCTTTTGCATGAGACCACTTAGTTTCAAATGCGCCGAATGAATGGAGTTTTTGTGTCGAGGACGTAAATTTGCTTATGGTCTCCCCACTCCGCATATTTCACACTTAGAGAGAGGAATCTACAAGTTTGAATGCAAGGGGGGATAATGTGGAATTCTCCCCACCTCCAATCCCACTTCCTTCCGGAAACTCCATAACTCACCATCAGACTCCCTCTCGATCTCCAGCCAAAGTCCTAAAAGGACAAAAAGCCACGAAATAAATTAAACCCACCACAACACTTCTCCCATTACTTTCCCTATTTTTCACTTACACAAATTCCCAATACATAAAAGAAACTTTATACATTACAAATACATATTCAACTTCTTGAGCTTTTTCTTTTTCTGAATCAATAAATAAACATTTATCAAATACCAAAGTAAGTAAATTTCGATCAGGATCACTTGTAATACTTATCAATACACAGTGTAGTGATTTTATTTATTGGAGTGTTTTGTATACAGTTTAGATAGTACAAGATGATTTAAGGAGAATACAACTACACTGTGTAGTTATATATTTAAATGGAGAATTGTGTTAAATATCGGCTAGGTTGGAATTTCGTCAATGTGTGTAAATTGTGGGAATGGGGTCGGAATGCGTAAATCCTCCTCTGTGGTTTGATACGTGATTGACCAAGGAAGGTCTTCATTGAAAGAGAGCGGAAGGAAGGGGAAGAATTCGGAAAATGTGTCTGAATCATTTTGTCTTTTCGACGTCTCTGGGGGTCGGTGGGAAATCTTTATTTTGGAAAGAGTCTTAAAGGAGGGTGAATTGGACGAACGTGTGATTTATGATGATGTGATTCGGCCCCTCTGTCTCACATCGTCCCTAGACGTCTCAAAGGACCCTCCCTCCCCACCCTTCATTTTTCACCTCTCTGTCCAGAACAATGAACCTCCTCCCGATCTATCACCGCACAGATCCACTCACACGAAACAATAACATCTAAGGGATTGTTCAACATCACTTTTCTCATGTAACCAAATCCCCCCACCACAAATGGACAAACCCTAACAAAAAATATTGTTTCTATTTCTTATATTGTATTAATAAAAACAATATTGATGCAAAAATCCTATTTAATATTATATAGGTAGTAGGGTTAATAAAATATAGATAATTGAAAAGATAGTATAAATGTTATTGGGGCATTGAAGAATGTGTAAAGTTGGAGCAATATGTTTTTTTCTCTAGTTCATTTACATGAACCATATGTGCTCGTCTCCTCTGAGGGTGAGTTTTGAGTGAGAGACAGAAGTGGAGGAAGTTTGTAAAAGGGTAGGAACAAATGGAGAGAACTTATTTTAAATATTTTGTAGAAGGGAAAGTTGAGGAAATTCAAGTTGAAGTTGAAGGATTTCCGAAGAATTACAATACATTACGGTGGTGGTAGTGGAATGGAGGAAACATCTGGTTCAAACTCCTTTCTCTTATTCCAAATAAAGAATCGGATGAAGCCAAGTCCTTTAAAATTCCCAATTTCACTTTCTTATATGACGACTCGACAAGTGAGAGATATACTTTACTTCATATACCCTTACTCTTTATATTCTTTATATGGACCTACTAATACATTTAATATATCTGTAGATGTCTGTACATAATAGGTGACTTTTATCATATAAAGTTGATATATATAACAGAAGGATATCTTGTCCATTGGAATGTTTTACATCTCGCTTTCTTACGTCTGGACATAAAATGTGTGAGAGAAGATTTAATACATGTGGGGGTTGAAGAATTCGCTGTTCAATTCCCTTAGTTCGTTTTTCTTCCAAGTGCCGATGAAAAATCCCCATGCATGAAGATGAGTGTGAAGTGGGTTAAAATGCATGGGGTTTAATCATCCCCATTTCCCTCTGCTCTTTTTGAACCCTTTTGTTACAATGGTCGTTCCTTATTGGGAGAGATGATGATGAAGGTGCGTGTTGGAGGAGTATTATATTGAAAATTGGAAATTTGCTACCCGCCTTCTCTTTGTCCTCCAACCCGGGTTTTATCAGGTCCATTAAAGACGCCTTATCCGACCTGAACCTACGTTCGGAGAAGGAAAAATCAAGATAAATGGGGCTCTGACAATTTACAGTTTCTCTTCCGGACAAAGTGCTCCCGTACATTTCCCAAATTCAATTTCTACATTTGTCGAACCTTATTTATGGCACAATTGTTGTTATTACACTCCCCCACTTCCTCTTCTTCAAAAAAGGCCCACTCAGGTGTGAGTGGAAATTACATATGTTGCGTTTGCCTCTCCGCCCATTTTCATTTTTTATTTCTTTAACCTTAATTCACTCACATTACATTATTTAATCCTGTTCCACATTCCCGGGTTCTGAGGTTCTCAATCGTGGGGGTTAATAAGTAAAGAGGCAATATTTGAATCTTTGATTCCGGAGTTAATTATTTGGATTTGGAGTTTTTTGGAGAGGAAAAGAGCTGAGGGAATTTATTAGCGAGGTTCCTGGGGAAAGTTCGTCCATTATTGAGAATCCTTTTGAAAGAAATCTGGGAGCGGCCTTTGCGAGGTTTGGTCATTATTGACCCAAGAGGGAATTGGGAGGAGAATTTGAGAGAATTTGAGAGAGGAAGTCTTTTGAGTTGGGGAGGGGAAGTTGGCGAGGGGAATTGTCACCTTTTGGAGAAATGAATGGGAGCAATTAGCGTCATTAAATTAATTCGGCCTCTGTCGTGAGAAACAAACAGGGAATTCTCCGCACCCCGAATAGATAAATTGGTTCTGGGGAAGGTGACGGCGGCTGAGGAAAATTTTCCTCTTCCACAATGTCATTTCCCCATTTGAGTCGAGGAGTATCGGGGTCGTAATCGGCTAATATTTTGGAATTATAGCTTCCACTGAAAGAATTAGAGGGCAATAAGTTAGAAAGTAAACTATTAATTTGTCATTTTTATTTCTTCAGACGTCACAAGGCGGACGTTAAACCATTCCGACTCATGAATCCCAACACAACCAACATGCTTCCTTCCTCTCCCATATTTTTCCCCAATCTGGGTTTGTTTATTTGAAAGGAATTGAAAAACAATTTTCCACACCTTTATTAAATATTGGGTTTGGAATTAAAAGAGTTGAAAGGAGGCGGAAATTGGGGCGAGAGAAAGTGAAGTTCGAGGAATCCCCTTCATTTCCAGGACTGTGGGAAACCGCGGAAACCCTGACTTGTTTCTACACCCCATGAGGACCCTTCAGGGGGTCTGGAAGAACAAGACAGATTCAATCTCTCTCTCAACGCCAAGCTTTCTTTAACCCTACTACAACATATTACATCAACCGGAAATCTAAATGGATTTTTTATCATCTACAGGTGATGATGAAGTGGAGAAACTTTGACATATTTTAAAAAAAGGTCAAGGAATTTATTATTTTATATCCAATCAGTTCTTCTCATTTCTCTTAAATATTATAAAAAAATAAATAAGACCATCTAATCTCTATTTATTTATATCTTTATGGTTGAAGGGTTCGGAAGATCAAAAGGAATTTTGATGTTTTGACTTGAATTATTCCAAATATCCAAGTTAATGAATTATTCAATAATTAATTTTAATGATTTAATTCACTCCAAAGAGATAATTAGATAATAATCTCCAACTCCTTTTCCTATTCTTTGATTTATCCAATCTTGATGATATAATGGAGGTATATTATGGTAAAATAGTTCAGTACAACCCCAAGCTTGAAATTATAACTGGGAGAAAAATGAGGTGTATTTCGACGGGAGAGACATCCCATTAGAGCCACCCTAAGCTGAAATTAGTCAAGTGAGAATTAAGAACTATTCTTAATGCAAAATGTGCAGTCAGAATCCCCCGCATTTGATCATAATATTTCTCAAAAGTGGAAGAGTAAGCGAACTTCGTTTCGCTTCGTGATTTTTCTCCCAAAAGTTGTTCCTTTCTCTTTCCACCCTCCTTCCCCTTCTCAAACTCACCAATTCTTCAAATGAGAGGAATATAAAAATATTATTACAATGCATTTCTTATATAACATTCATTCATATCTTCCATACGAATCCTAAATAGACTTTTTATATTAAAGAGATGTTGAACCATAGACCTTTAATTTTGAGTAGCTTTATAAAGTATTTGTATAGAGTAAGTTCTTATGTAATTTGCTTATATTGTATAAGAACACATATAAAAATACAATAATGGAAAGTCATACGCTGATTCAAGTAATTTCCAAAGAAAGGCCAAACTTGCTGGAAAAAAAGTTGCTGAAAACTCGATGTTGGATCGTCAGGCTTCATCTCTCATATATTGAAAGAGAGAATTTGAGGGCGATTTGGAGGTTTTTGGGGGAGGAATGAAATAATATTCTCTCTTTTTTCTCTCATGGAAGTTGGTGAGTTAAGGAGGGGAAAACCCTTGGGACTCATCTCTGCCTTCTTCTCATTATGACCTCTGAGTTGGAATTGAGTGAGCTGAGAGCGGAGCGTCTTATGGACCTGGTCGATAGATTCAACCTCCATGTCTTGTTTGCGGCTGATTCTGAGCTGTCGACAGGTCTGGGAACTGTAAAGGAGGACATTTGAGTGAAGAAATGGAGACATTCCCCTGTTTATACATTCTTCCCTCCACTCCTAGAAAACCAATGGAGGAATTAAACTTAATGGAATGTGCGGAAAGAGGAGCACATGGAGGCTCAAACTCTCATATTTACTCCTTACTTCCATTTACTAACTTTAATTGTCACCTGGAGGTGGGAGAAGAATTTTAAGAATCTCATTCTCCCCTTTCGGTCTCTACCTGTTAAATCCCTTTCTGTCTTAAACTTCCTCACTCATAACTAACTTTAAGTTCAAGGAATTAAAAATTGAATGTTAAATATTGCGTTCAACAAACGCTGACAATGTTTAAGAAAGGGACAAGTTTGGAATTGCTTTATGGTTTACACATTTATTATTCCGTGCAATTAAAGATCAAATCTTGTTGAATTCAACATCATGGGTTTCTCAAAAAACTTTTTAGATTTGGAACATGAAAAAAAGCAAGTTTTTTGGCATTTATAACCTCATTTAGATATCGTGTAATTTGATGTTGTTATTAGGAAAAAGGATGCACTAGAGGATCGTAAATACGACACGGTTGTTCAAATGTTGGAATTTCCCTACATTTCCTTTAATCAGTATTTTATATGCAGAGAACCTAGGGGTTTGTATGGACATAAATATAAGGCCAAGATGTACGTTCAAATATAAGATCTTATAAGATCTGTTTGGGTTTGTGGAGATTCCAAAGAAATTCATTCGCTTTGACCATCCCGACTTAAGGAAATATTTTGAGTTGATTCAACTTTCCTAATCTTGAGATGAAATTGTAAAAAGAAACCTTTGGGTGAAGAGAAAGAAATGAGAAAAAAATGTTCTTGTGCAGCTTCCCCTCTCCATCCCAAGATTTGTTCATTTATTTCAAGAAATGGTTCTATGCTTGGATAAATTACTTAATCCATTTACGATTCCTCATGGACCTCATGAGACTTAAACTAAATTATTTTCATTTACTTTCCTATACCTATTTAATTAATAATTTATTAAATGTATCTGGCCCAAATATCTTAATCTCTAACAGAATATGGGAAGGAGAAGACGCAAATGATGTGAAATTGGGATAGAATCAAAATAATCAACTTTTCCAATTTGCAACTTTTAATTCATAAATGATTTGAGAGATATCAGATTCACTAGATGAATAAAAGACGAAGGTTTTGGAATTAGATTCTCTGCTTAAGGTGTTTTTCGTAATGAGTGAGTATTATTAGGAGGTGAATTCTCCACTTCGGTCCCTTTTTATGTAAGATAATAAATGGGGAAAGGGGGAGATGAGGAAAATGGTGAAGTGATCAAGTCGTAAAGCGGAGAATAAATTGGGTTTTATTAATGCTATTATTTCTCCTAAGTGGTAATGTGCCCTAATCCCATCCCTCGCCAATTCTTAAATTCTTAAATTCCGAATCCTTCAACTTTCCAACTCCCGTCACTCTTTACACTCTCCCCTTATCTTTCTCTACCCTGGCTGGGTGTGAATTGGAATTTCTCCATTGCTCTTCCCCTGCCAGAGAATGGGGAGGGTTCGAGCGTGTGAAGGAGATGAAGCTGAAGGAACTGAAGGAAGGGAGCTGAGCGGAATTTCACCCCCTAATTACTAAATAGAGAGAAGAGAGAAAGATCTCTTTGCATAGGAGAAGTTATAGGAAAGCGGGTGATGAGAAAAGAGGGGCTGAAGGAGGAGATGAAAGATTAAAGGAACTCTGGATGGAAAAGCGGCTTTTAAGAGGAAACGGAGAGCCACTCAGGGATTCCTTAATAAGAATCAGAGTTAATAAAGAGTCTTCAAGAACCAAAGAACCGGGAAAAACAAACAGAGGAGGGATCAAGTTCAGCCCAAATGACTCAAAGAAATACATTCATGGAATTTTAATTCTTCTTTTACCTCTTAATTCAAATGAAAATGGGAAATCTTCATTTTCACATTTATTCGATAAATTTTGATTTAATTTCTTAATTCCAATTCTTCACATTTTTCTTTTAATTTTTAGTCATTGTGATATTTATAAGAAAAAGAAGTTAAGATAAGAAAAAGCTTTATTATGTACTCTACTTTATAGTTTATAGTATTTGGATATTGAGGAAATTGAAGGGATTTAAGATGAGAAGTTGAAAGTGGAATTTTGGTTTTGATTTTTATACTTATTTTAGAGGATTTTTATGAATTCATGAGGGACTTGAAGAGAGAATGAGATTAAGGTCCTCAATTATTTTTGAGCAAATATCCGTAAGAAATACTCAATTTCCCATTCTTATCCTTCATATGGAGGAAATGTGTTGTAGTTTATGAGAAGGTGCATTTCTCCTTTTGAGCCCAATTCCCTTCTGGCCCTTTGTGAATTTGGGGATCTTTGATGATCAGTCAACCCGTCATGCATATGCAGATTGAAGCCCAAATTCCTTCGTCGTCAAACAATAAGGCATTTGTTACAATTGTCCCCTCGAGATATTTCTCCTTTCCAATCTCAATCCCCATTTTCCGCATCAAATTCTTAACAAAGGAAACAAAAAATTCCAAATGTTCAACTTTCACAATTTAAATAAAGTGTCAAATAATATCTAAATTATTTTAATAAATAAACAATAAATTGGATTTCATTATTTTAGTTAAAAAAGACCGTATCCAACATATTATATTACTGAATAAATCAGGAATTAAGAAGTATACAGTATAAGTGTACATATCCTACCTAATAATTATACCATATTCTTGTATTGTACAAACATTCAAAGGAAATAAATAAGAAATATGAAAGCTCACAATAGGAATTGTAATGAAAGAAATGGAGTAAATTACCAATGTGTCAAGTTTATGAAAAAATGAGAGTTCTCTCGGAAATGAATAGGAAGCTTAATTTATAAATGTTATTGACAGGATTGAGAAAGTTCGTTAAGATGATCAGTGTTCCATAAATTTCCGCCCTTTAGTTCTCGGAATTTGGGAGTGAGTGTTTGGAACCTGGGCCTGACTTTGGATAAATTGGGCAAGAGAACAGACACTGATTGACTCCTTCGTACCTCAACACTCCCTCTGCTCCAATGGCCTTTCTCTCCCACGTTGTTCCACAAGGAGCTGAAGGAGTCAATTCCCTCAATTAATCAATCCCTACACATTTATAAGAAATACCCTTACATTCTTTTTTAATAATTCCCCTCGCAGAATTCTAACTCTTGCTCTGACTCTTGCTCTGACTCTTGCTCTGACTCTACAACCCGGGTTGACATAGGGAGATCTCTCTAGGGGAGATCTCAATTTCTCAATCTGTGAAACTTCATTTCCCGTCTCTTTCTTGACTTTTGAATTTATGATTTTCCAGACCATTTTTCACCCAATTCACTGACGGACTCCGTCCCAACATGAATAATAGACTTAAAGAGATCTCCCAACCATCTGGAACATTTCATTATACAATGTGTACGTATGAATAATTCGCCAATGAAGTCCCGGAATTTTAAACAATATTTTAAACATCCCCTTTCTCTCTGCATTTTTTTATTTATTGGGTGGATGGGCTAGGCAGGAATTATCTGAAGGATAAATTGCATGAGGGAAATGACCGACCTTGTTTACATTTCCCATTTTGACTCGAGTGGTCCGTAAAGATTAAACTGCGTAAAAGAAGGTCCTTTTGTGAAGGGATGGAATTTGAGACAGTCGACAGGAGCACGAAGTGGATTTCTCTGAATAGAAATGACACTCCGTACAGAGCCAACTCCCATTTTTCTCCACTTTATTAGACGATTAGACTCGCTGTTTCTCGAGAAAAAAAAGGAGATATGACGAGCATCGTTTGTCTCTTTCTTACTTCCCCCTTTCTACCCAACATGGATTGTAACCAAAAACGAATGGGAACATATTCGACCCTATCTACGTTACATTCATCCCCGGGCCATGGAAGACGTGCTCTTACGCATTTTTCAACTTCCTCACAAAAACATCATTTGATTCAATTAGGATGCAAATTTGAAAAATTCACATTTTAAATTAAAATAAACTTTAAATTACAATAAATTTTAAATTAAAGTAAACTTTCGAGTCTTTTCAGAGCTTATGAAAGCTTTTTATTAGTGTTATTAATTATATTGAATTGCATTGGTATGTAAGGGACTGAATGTTCAATTGGGCATTCTGGTCGAAGACGAAGGGGCTGAGGGTTCGTTTACATTCCATTAAAGCCCGTTGTGTGTATCCATTACGCAAATTGCGGGTCGTGGGAGGATGAAGGAGAAAATAATGAGAGGGTCGAGGAAAGTGGGATAATTCTCTAACCGCCCTGCAATGCATCTCAACAAATTGACCTGAACTGTGTGAGAGGAGTTTCCACATTCACAGCTCGTTTGCTCCTCTTAATCTACCAAATGTTTCAAATCCTTCACAGCCCAACGAGAGAAATCTCAAGTGTGAAGGAACCCATTGGAAAATACTTTTTATTTTCTCTCCTTCAATTTTATTTCGACTTGGCCAATTATTGACAAAACTCATTTTCACTTTCAACAATTTAGAGCTGGACAATGAAAAATCTATGTAATATTAATTGGCTTTTTCATTTGTATTTAAATTTTGAATTGAATGATCAGGTTGGAACTTTTATTCAAAGCATTCCAAACTTATATTTTCTATCGATGGTTTGGTCACCAACTTATTAATTTTAAGAGTCATTTTATATTTTTAATATTTATTAAACATTTTATTTAACTTTTTGGATAATTTTCATTTTTCAAATTGCTTGAAATATTGTTTTTTACCCAATAAATGTTTTTTTCCGAATCTTTTATATTAATTCTTGGCGAGTGAGAAGGGGGAAATTGAATGAAATTGAGTAATATTAGAAAGGGGATGAGTTGATCCAACATTTTTATCTCTTCTTTTTGGAGAGGGTGAGGGAAGGGAGAAGTTGTCTAATTCTCCCCTTGTTCTTCATCTCCCGAGATTTTTCCCATCTGTTGCCTTGAAGAGGGCGGGTTGTCAACACGCGGTGGATCTTGAGACTGCTGAGCACACTTTTTCCCCCAGTGATCATGTGAGGGATGAGAGATGATGGTCTTTGGATGTAAAGAGACCTCGTCGCCCCTTCAATCAATGGGGAGGTCTGAGGAAATAAAGGAAGGGGATCTTGGGAGGAAATTCGGGAAATCTGACGAGTGAGTTGAGAAGGAAATGATAGGGAAGAAAGACGAGGACTTTATTTTATTAGCCATGAGATTTTCCCCCTTTCAAGAGAACACTTGCCATTTCTCACATTCGCCCATTTGACTCCAATGTTTTCTCTTCTTTATTCAAAGAATTTGCATCAATTTCTTCTTCATTTCACTCGCCCTCCTTGGGATTCCTATCATAATAAATCTCAAGACCAGTCTTGGAATTTTAGATGTTTAAAATAAAATGTGAAATGAAGGAAAAAGATCTATTTATTCATTTTAATTAAAAATATTTTAATTTTAACAAATTTATATTATTAGTTTCTTCTCTGTCTCTACTGTAAAATAATATATTATAAAATATATTACTTTATAATTATCATTTTAATAAGATTTAAATGATAGTTCAGGCAGAATGTTCAAAATCAGAAATTTTATTAACTGTAAGTTTTGAAGAGTAATGAAAATGAGTGCAAATAATACAAATAGGCTTTAAGAGAAAGTCATCCGAGAAATGTGAATATTTGTGCAAGGAGTCAAAGAGGGAATTAAAATTGCATGCCGAGATCACTCATCTCATTTGTCTGTTCAATTTGCATAAGTAAAAAGGGTAAATTAAGGAGGGGACGGAGAATGGATTAAATAATAATATCTGAACCTCCTGGAGCCACCGAGCAAACACAAGTTGTGTGCAGAGAGCAACATATTAACAAATAATGTTGTCCACCCTCGCTGAAGTTGGGGAGTGAAAGAGCAGACTTTCTTTGTTGATTAAGAAACGGCTTCCCTCGACCCTCTCCACAGGTCAGGCCAATTTCCCTTGTCATTATCGATTGGGGAATCTCCTCAAAGGACTCCATTTGGAGATTGACCCCAAGAAACTCCTCAGCCTTCACTCACAATTTATCATCACTTCGCCCTCATGCTATAAGGTCAAAAAGACCAAAACACATCAATTTATACATCTCACAAAAAGTATATCAGATGTATCTGTGTTCTTATATTTATCAGCATGGACGTCTATATTGCTTTTTTTCATTAAAAACTTTTATATTACCTTATTTCTACCTTAGTTAATATTATAAAATACAATACCATATATGATATTGGATGTATGTATAATATACGAGTATTATGATATTGCGAACAAAATGAATATTACCTATTCGGATGCGTGTAGTATTAAATAATTTAATTAATGGTATTATTGTATTGCTTTACGGTTTCATACTCATAAATCAAATTAATTTAAGATGAATTTTATAACTTTGTACTTATTGCTCTTTTGTGGTTAATTGGTAAATTGATGTTGAAGTATTTAATTACAGGATGTATGTTGTATGTTGTACTGGAAATGTTTATGGAAAAATTTTTTCTTTGTGGTAATCCAATCGATCACAATCCTTCACATTTTAGCAAATTAAATTGAAGGCTTGGTTTGTGTCTTTTCAATGCAAGGCCGAATGCCAAACGGAGAATCTCTTTCAAGCTATAAGGCTTTTATCAGTAGATTAGAAGGAAACAAAATTGTACTTTTATTCTTACTTTTATTGCATATTTCTGCATTGTGAAATTGAAGCTCCAACATGAACATTTGAAAAGAAAGTCTTAAGAAAGTTTTTAAACCCCATTTTGAAAATTTTACATATCATAATGTTAACAAAAAAGGTGTGAGATCAAGTGAGATGCAAATTACATTAATATTTTAAATCTCTGTTTGTTTTTAGCTATGAATCAACTCCCAGAGTTTGGAGAGCCGATTCCAAATGTCACAGGTAAAATTGCCATTTTCTTTACAACATGTTATGTATTTAGGAATGATTTCGAAATTTAAATTGCAAGGGTCAGTGCTAGTATTGATTTTATTTTTACTTATAGTGGCCGTTGGACGAGACGCGTCTCTTCCGTGCGTCGTTGAAAATTTGGGCAATCACAAGGTAAACCACAATTGTGTTGAGTTCATTTATCTTTCAACTTACCAACTTCAGCTGATGCGTCTGGTTTATAAAAGCGGTGTGTGAAGGGGTAAAGAATTGTAAATCCATTACGTGGCTCTCAAGTAAACGCATGATTTGAGCAATTTGGTGTGGGAGAAATGAGTAAAATAACCAACATTATCGAACTAACTGCTTCATAACTATCAAATCATTTCTCAGGATGAACCAATTTCCCAACCATTCCCTTTCCCCAATACAAACATTGAGCAAATACGCGGTTTGCGTAATTAATTTTTCAATTCATTTGGTCTATTAATTTATTTTATCCCAATTATTCCCATTTAGTAACAAACCAATCAATATGCTTTTATTCTATTACAAAATCTCTAATAAAGAAATATGTCAATTACAATTTAATTTTCAATTAAAAGGGGAATTTTTCCTAAAAATGCCTTTTTAATTAAAAATAGTAATTTTTACACAAAAGTGAAACATCCCGATCTTGACAATTAATAACCAATTTATCCATGAAAAGCGTATTGGGAAAAAATTGGAAAATTGATGGGATATATAGAGAAATATATAAAGATAATTATATATAGGAAAAGGACATACTTACATAATCGTATTTATAGGTATAGTGGTGTAGAGATGAATATAGTCTGAGGATCAATCTATGGGATATATTATTTTTCTAAATTGTGAAAAGAAAGGAAAGTAATTTTCGTGTTAATGACAGAAGCGAAGTTCCTTTGTTCCCTTTGGCTCTTAATAAAAAGTGTCTTTCATTTCAATGTTCACCGTTGAGTTGAGTTTGGGCATTATCTTCACTTTTCCTTCATCTCTCCCAACGAGGCCCGTCGCGGGTCTCTCGCATTCATCTCAAGATTATGTTCAATTTATAATCCCTCTGACTTTCTCTCAAATCATTTGTCTTCCTTAAATCCAGTTCCTTTTCGGCCCAACAAAAACTCCCTTTTTCATACTTCTTTTTCCTTCTCTTTAAATGTCACAATAATGATTTATATTTCCCCTTACATGTGTCCGACAGTTGGAGGGAAAGACAGAGAAATTATTTTAAAGGCTATTGTAATACAACATACTATAATATGTATATTGCATTGTATAGGTATTGTACAAGGATCAGTTTTTTCCCAATTTGAAAAAAACTTATTGTAACTCCCTTAGTGGTCCTTATATCGTAATGTAAGTATTTAAGTGTGGCATTGGGATCAAAAGTGATGGTTTTTTGGTGTATCGAGAGGTAAAGTGCGAAAGGAAAATAAATCTCTGGTAATTTCATTAGCCCTTCCAAAATTCTCTGACCCACATCGTTTGAGTAGTTTATGGGAAGATGTCGAGGGAGGGAGTTTATGAGGGAAAATCTATTTATTACCCCCAACTCCCCCTTTGATCCCCCAACTGGAGAGGAAATGAATAAAAGGAGGAGAAATTGAAAATGTTTTTAATTAGCGGTTAATATTATTTTAACCTCAGAGCGGAGATCTCTCTCCATTAGGAAAATGACTAAATACCTCCGAGCAAATTCCGGTACTAATAAGGACATCATAAATATCTAACGTATTTATATCCTTTGTACATGTACCACATGTATTTATAATAAATACAAAATATGCATGTTGTGCGTATATGCATTGCATTTATGTAAGATGTATGCTTTCCTGTTCATTATGTTGCATTATATCCTGATGGAAATTTACGTGATTACAAATATCAGTTCCATTAAGCTGAAATTAATGTATGAATTAATGTATGTAATATATACTTACTTCGTGTTTACATACTCGTATAAGCATTTGAGGATCAACATGTGCAGAATTTTAATAGCAAGTTCAAAGAATGTCAGGATTATCTAATTACAATTATGCAACATCCATATGAAACAACCAACGTCATTAACTTTCTCCAATTTCATTTCGAGGGTTTATTTGTATGGAAAAGATGTGGTCAATATTTATTTAAACTCATATTTATTTAAACTGATAGTTATTTAAAGAATAAATTTTAATATCTGGATTCCCAAACAAGGTTAATAATTCCAATGAGGGTGAAGAAAGTAGTAAAAAAATAAGGTTATTTTGAAGGAGAGAGGACGAGGGCAATATTAAATTGATTTAGCGGAAGAGAACTCTATATGCAAAGATGAGGAATGTTTAAAAATGTAGTAGAAGGGGAAAAAGGGTGGATTTAAAGTCCCCAACGTCTGTTTGTCCTAATGTTCATCCGAGTTTCTCCCATTCTTCCGCTCCCGTATGAACTGACACACGGAGTTTCCCCCATTTACAATACATTTCTTCCGGAAGATAAACTTCCTCGTCCAATCGATTAAATTTTGAACATCTCCCGGATACACTTTCGAATATTCCTACTCACAAATATCCCATTTACCAAGATCTTCAATATTCACTCTCTTTTACTGCCACTATCATTTATTATTAGGACATGCCATGTGATAACCTTATAACATATCTACTGATTATAACAGATATATTTATTAAGAATACAGATATCATATTGTAGCATATAAGATATTAAAAAATGGATTTAGTACATAGAAGAATAAGACATGTAAATGTGGATAAATGGTACAAAATAGTAATTGTCAAAAAAAGAGAAGGATGATAAAAATTGATAGATGAAGATTCCCAGGTGTTTTTATAAAACAGGGATTTTTGAGGGAGAGGGAAATGAGCGGGAATGTAATTAGATGCTTAAGAGACATGAAGAGGTTGAAGTGGATAGAAGGGAGATTTCCCCCTTCAGTTGGAGTGGATCTCGATGGCCAATTGTCTGCCAGTGGAATTCGATGATGAATATTTAGAGTCTCTTGGAGTTATATGTTGTAGTAGACGGGGGATTTGAGGTGTACTTGGTCGTAATGATAATTGAGGGGGAGATTTGGGTTTGGGAAAGTGGAGAAGATTATTGGTCGATTAGATCTCTTTCTCTTCTTCTCCTCCGCCTCTTCCAAAGGTCATTTTACACCTCAAGGATCATCCGTGATTTAGCGAACACCCAACGTCTCAAACTTCAAAATGTTCCTTATGGGATTCCCACTCAATTCCATAACTATTCTTCCACTCCCTTTACCTTCACTTACATTTCACATACTTTCACCCTTCTTCTCAACATTAGATAAAATGGAATGATTATTTCATATACTCATATTTCTAAACCTTAGTAAATACTATATGGCTTTGAAAAATCTAAACTGGGCTGACTCGGCTGTTAATTTTATTTTTAGAGTTTCTAGAGGAAATTAAATTTTTTTATTAATAAATTTAATATTTTTATGTTATAAATGCTCACATGACAAATAATGTGGTAAGTAGAGTAATTGTATTATTATTATAACCATTAAAACTACCCGAATCTCTGATAACTGATTTGAAGAAACTTTCCGAATTAATTCCACACAACAAGAGAGCATTTTGGAAATCTTTGGATCCCGAATTATATACTGCGTTCAATAAAAATTAGCGTTTAATACCAATAAAATATATAAATCATATCTTTATTTTAATGTTCAATTTAAAAATTTAAAAGTGCCTATTATGTTCTGTATCTGACAATCAATAAAATAATTAGTTTGATAAACTACATACATATAATTTTTATGAAGAATTTTAAAAAATTGTTAAATAATTGATACCACTAGAAACGCTTAAAATAAAATTAACAGCCGAGTCAGCCGAGTTTAAATTTTTCAAAGCCATATTATAACTATCAGGGTTTGGAAGCTGGACTTTAAAAATAATATAGTACTTTATATTACCAATATGAAATGAACGAGTTTTTAACGTTCTTTTTAATAATTGATTGACGGACAGACTCGAAGAAGCTCTCTAATTAAAATCATAATTATACTCATGAGAATACATTTTTTCAATTTAGATACCCATTAACTAATATTGAATATAATAACTAGACTTAAAAAGGCTGCAAAAAATCTTTTATTCAATGTTTCATATTTATCGTCAAGAGATGGATGATTGTTCAAATTAGCCGAAATGATTAGCCGCAAAACATACTCATTCACAGGCTAAGGTAACGTGAGTTTGAGATGCCCTGACAAAAGCATTAATGAAAATGCAAAATTAGAGCCTTATCGGTTTAATTACCAAATTTAAGCAAAAAATACAAATTTTATTTGAACATTTTCATTAATGCTTTTGCCAGGGCATCTAAAACTCACGTTACCTTAGCCTGTGAATGAGGTATAGAAGATTAAATATTTATCCCATATGGGATACACAGATGTAATATAGGATTTTAAGAGAACTTTTGCCATAATTAACATACAATTTTACGGATATTGGAACTCCATCCAATTCCAATACTTATTTTTCTAATCTTCCCAATTTGGACATAATCGATAACAACAAACATTTGATTGCCAATAAACACATCTTTAAACACACCTCAGCATTTCAAGAAATTCCAAAACACTCAATAAAATTTTAAGAAAACTGAAAGATGAACAAAGGAGTTTATTAAAAATCAACACATATTTATCATTGCAATTGTTCCATATTGAGCTGCATTTAAAGAACGTTAGAATCTCAGGTATATTCATAAATGGTTTAATGGCATAGTGTAAATTATTAATAACTAAAATACTGGTATTTCTCATCGAGTGAGTAGATACATTTTAGAATATTAACATGAAAGAGGAGTAGGTCCAATAGTGAGATCGCCCTATCCAATTCCAGTTGTAAATTAATGATCAGGGCTGGTCCGTGGGCGAATGGAGACGAAGTTGTTGGAAGTGATCTTGTGAAGAAGTCGAGGTCTTCAAGGCAAAGTTTTTTCCATTGTTTGGTAAGCCTCGCCTCCTTTCAATCTCCAAGCCCCATTCGCTCCTTCCAAAGGTGGCCGGGCCAGACGGGGAAATGATCCACTTATTAGAGACGAGACCCTTAGCTACCTCATTCCTCTATTACCAACATTGCTCATTCTCCAGTTTCGATCCTTTCCGATCCCTATCTCCTTTATGGTACGGCGAAGCTCATTAAAAAAAACTCGTTCAATACTCCTTGACACTTCTCTAACCGCTAAGAGCTACTTCATTTCAGATAAATACAAACTCAACTAGATTATATTTTATTTTATAATCAATAACTAAAACTAAAAAAGTATTACTCTTTTAATCAACTATTCTTCAATTCGAAACTCAAGATGAGTAAAATATGATTTACCTTCTAAATGCTATGATTTTTAGATTATATTATGTATAGTAGTTGAGTCTGTTTAAATATGATATTGTCAATAAATTAATGATTAAATATGTAAACAAAGTATACATAATAGGAATAGTCAAATAATGTTCTTTTATTCAAACAAATTAAACGATATTAAGACAAAACATAACAATATTTGGTAATACTAAAGTAAGTACAAGTATAGAAAATAGTATTAAAGAAATGACATACCGTTATTGTTCGAAAGAGAGCCCCGGCTCTCTTTAAAAAATTTGGATTTTAGGGATGGGGCTTTCTATCGAACAGGGCTTTCTTTCGAACAGAGGCTTTCTTTAAATAATTTTAATAACTACTGTTTATTAGATTAAATTAATTTCATGATTGACAAAAAAATAATTTTCGTCCCTGCTAGAGGATCAGTTTCCTTACTCCTTAATCTTCACTGATAGAAATAATAACTTCGTTTGCTTCATTTTCTTCGTCCTCTGAATTTTATTATTCCATTTGAAATCTTTATTTATGTCCATAATGATTTTCTATGTATTTTAAAACCTCAAGTTTAAATGAAATAGAATTGTTTTTCGGAATATAGAGTATATTAAAAATAGATAATTATAAAAATTAAATAAATAACAATCAATTCGACATGTAAAGTATTTGAATTAACGCCCTGTGCAATTGGGTATATGTGTACGAGGGGGGCTCTCTTTCGAACAGAGGCTCTCTTTAAAAAATTGGGCTTAAAAGGGGCTCTTAATCGAACAATAACGGTACAAATGAAATTATTCAAATTATATATCAGTCTCCTTTTATTCAACTTTAACAAACACAAATTGAGATGAAAATAAGGTATCAAATTCCATTTATTTTACTCATTGTACTATTAATTGCTATTATTTAATTTATGAGTTCCTTAATTACATATTCATGAGTTTACTGCTTTATTGCATTATTGTTCGAATAATAATCAATCATTAAGTCTTATTTTACTAATATGATAATATGTAGTTAAACTTTACCAAGATCTACTTACTTCTCATGCATAATATCATACCTATTTTTTAATTTAATTAAATAGTCTAAATTCAACAGACCTACATTATTTAATTTACTTTTGTCTACCTAGTCATAGTATTTTATTATGCCGTAAATAATCAAGAAATTCACTGGAAAAAAATAATTAGAAACCAAAAGCAAAAATGCATTTTGGAATTTCATCACATATGGCTAATCAATTGTATAGAGACAGGAATAGGAAGAATTGATCAAAAGACTTTCATTTAATAGCTTCTGCTAGCTGCTACAGCGATGAGAGGGACTAGGGACGAGCTCAATTCTGGTATTAATATTCACATTAATAAATATTAAATAAAAAATCAAGTGAATTCCTTCTTTTAAGCTATTTCCTACTAATATGAAATGTTGTTCATTTTTTCTTCTTTCCGTAGCGAACTTTGAGAGTCGAGGAGAGGAGACAGCCGGTGAGACAAGCGACTGAGAGGATCAGTTGGACAAGAAGCCAGAGGATAACATTTTTCGTTTGAGCCTGTCCGAAAAGTGACCAACCGAATTTGGCGCATATGAGACCTTCTGTAGCTGTGATGGCTCCAAGAACCCAACACTGCGTTCCGACGCGTTTACACCTTGCGTCTGTCACGAACATATAGTATTGCCTAAATAATAATTATTAATTATATTCATATCAAATAGTAAACATGATTTAAATAATAAACTTAATGTTGTTAGAAATTCTAACTTAGAATCCATTTCAAAATTATAATAAAATCAAATATTTTAAATTGAGTTGTATAGAATTTTTACCTTAGAGAAGGAGCTACAATGAGAGAAAGGATCGCCAGACGAGCGAGAACAATTCGGTGAGCCGGAGGAGTTTCAAAAATATGCTTGATAAAGAACGTGTTCAACTCAGCTACTTGCCAGAAAATTACCATTTGGCAAATGGCAAAGAAACGCATATAAGAGCAAGTTGGATCCAACCATCTGACAGGAGTCCAACTCTCAGGAGTAAATTGAAGAACTGCACGTTTCAATTTCCGCCCAGTGCCTTGAATAGTCCTAAAAATAAATAAATAAGAAAAATAAGGATCAGAATGAATTGTAAAATGATTAAGTTTAAAAATCTTTTAATTTTAGTTTCTCATACTTGATCGATTCCCATTTGTATTCACGCATTTCGAGCAATTTGCATATTTTCATTCCAATATAAATTCCAAGTCCGTTGCAGATGATGATGTCAAGAATCACAGCATCCCACCAACATTCCACAAAGTTGGGGAGAAGATGTGCAAAAGCAACTTCAGTCACTTCCCATGTGACGCTGATCGTGAGGAGAATCCCAACATGGCGAACTAAAACTGCTTTCATAATCCATCCCAATAAGTGAGCCAGAGCAAAAACGTCGACATGAGACCATAAACGCTCCAAAGTAACTTCACTACAATTGACTCCATACTCCTAATGAAAAAAGTTCATATCATAAATACAAATGAACGGAATGAAACTAATATTGATAAATATTTGAATAATAAAAGAAAATATTTATAAAAATTATAAGATAAAAACCTTTTCTTGGTCAATAGTAAAGTTTCTGAGTTCAGGGTCAATCCAGTAAAAAATGGACTTTACAGTCTCATAGTTTTGGAATAGAATAAAGACCAGAGCAAGTAGATAGAGAACCGAGAGTCCAAAAACAATCCGCCAAACTGCAGGATGAGGTCGAGTAAATGGCCCATTTGGAAATGCCAAAACGCTGATGACGAGGAAGAAGAATATGACACATGTAATTCCAGCACTTAAATTGTCTTCAATGTTCGCTTCGCTCCTAAATTATACCAAAAGAGGGAAAATTATATATCGATTAATAGCCAAATCTTTAAATTAGATTAACCGATTTAAAATTTGTTAAACTTCTTAACAAAATTAGAGAAAAATAAGAAAATTATTAAATGATAAATATCAGTCGTAAAAAGAGGAAATTAAATTAGATAAAATATACGCCTTAATTATTACCGGTTGAATGCTACGTAGATGAGTGCGGCGATGGCGATGAGGAGGAGAGTGAGAGTTCTTGGCTCATAAAAAAAGGCTATTGAGACGTCGTCGACGGGTTTTTCGTTTACGGACGCAAAGTCGGCGGATCTTTGAGGCGGATTTCCGCTATTCCTCCCCGCCATCGCTCGACTCTTCGCTTTCCCGCCCGATGATCCCCCGTTTAGCATCTCCTGAATCTCCTCTCACACCACAACCGCTCACGTAATCAAGTTTCAGGAAGGAGGTTGGGGTTCGTTCGTGTAGTAAATTATAGGTTCATCACGAGACCCTCACGCGACTCTCCTGATTAAAGGGACAAAGGCAATATGAGACTCAATTTTTATAATACATTGACCTTCAAATGAAGGAATGAACACTTGTAATATTTATAATGCCTTTGACTATATTACTCCACTTATATTAAAATCGTAAATGAAGTATTACGTGTATTTAGCTTAAGAATTCAGCTTTAACCTCGGATGAGTTGATGTTTAATATTAATTAAACTTATATTTCGGTCGATTATAATAACTTTATGATAGATTTGTCAATCGATAATCAATTATTAACTTATTAAGCACACTTTCTTGGGGTTAAGGTATTAATGATTTATGAAAACTGCTTTGTCATTCACTTGCTTAGAAGCCTACCAAAACGGTTAAACGGCTAAAACCCAACAAAGATGAGTCAGTGTAGGTGATTTTAATTTATTATGCAACAAAGAATAAAATTTCAAATTCTCAGTCCGTGCGGAGCAAGTTATAGACAAACTAAAACTAAATTATAAGAAAATGACATAGAACTAGAGATGACATAGGATGTTAGAGCTCACTCCCAATAAGCTAATTTTTTGTTTAATTGTAAGTTTAAATAAGTCAGATATATGATATTATTGTATGATATAAATGTAATAATAAACATACAATTTAGCATAGTACATAATATACAAGTCATAATTGCTTTCAAAAAATGCATTTAAAGCTGTGAAAGTGTTAATGCATGTATAATAGAAAAATGCTTACTAATGTCATTTTTATTAAAAACTATAGACTTTAGTCAGCATTAATGAACTTATTAAAGGCACAAAATTTCTACTTATTCAAAAACTGCATATTATTCATATATCAAAATAGAACACGATTAATTTACATGAACCCGGATGTCTCTTCTGTCGGATGATCCAATAAATGAAGTTGAATAGTCATGGAGAAGATAGCAATATTAGAGTTTATTCCCTTGAATGAAAAAGGTATCTTCACGTTGGCGAATCTTTTTTTCCTTCAGAAGTTTGCTCAAATGATGTCTGACGTTGAATTCAGCTGCTGGGTGAAGATGCTTTGGAGTTTCTTTGTAAATTATTTCAACAAGCTCAGACGGAGTTTTTTCACCGGTTGATAAAACTTGAAGAATCGAGTTTTCTCTCCCGATTCTATGACTGATGTAGTGCTCAAGAACCTCCTTTGGATTCTGTTTCGTAAGGACAAATATTAGAATCATTTTGCAATACGTACTCAATATACGTAAATATGTATAGTAATTTTGATTCGCCTCTATATGATATTGATGTGAAATAGAATATTGATTAAATTAATTATTTATAGAAAAAGCAATTAAGCGAATTACTTCAATAATCGGCCCATGTCCAGGATAAATAATCGATGGGTTCAAGTCAAGTATCTTATTTAAAGAGAGCATGTAATCATGAAGGTCCTCAAACACAGTTGTTCCTTCTCCTAAAACACAATCCGCACTGAAAACCGCCTTTTCCTCTTCCAAGTAAAGAATACAGTGATCAGCTGTATGTCCAGGCGTATGGATGACTCTATAAAATATTCACCCATTTAGATTAATTTCAAAATTGAATTACTTTTGAGATTTTATTCGATTACGTATTTCAAACCATACCGTAAAGTAGCACCTTCAACGTCAATTTTCTGATTATCACTTATAGGTTTAAGAGCTTTATATTCAGGATCATCGTCATCTCGAGGGAATTTACTTACAATGGAATCTAAATAAAAAAGAATAAAAAATGATTTAAGTATATATGAAAATTAAAAATACCTAATAAAATATAGCATCACGAACAGAGTTTTAATAACCTTTTAATAAGGAAGTTAGATCTGAGAGACCACTTATATGATCAGCGTGCCAATGTGTAATGACAGTCTTTTCAATTGTGACATTTTCATCTTTCAAAAGTTTGCTTAGGTTTGAAACATATTCTGGAAATCCTTTTTGGCCAGCATCAATAAGTAGCCTCCTACACCACAAAGTTCAACACATGTAATTTATGTTTTGCAATTAGGCTTAAATAAAATAATGTTAATATTTATTAAATGATAAATATTAACATTTAATAAAATTTAAATATTACTTTCTCCCAGTTCCAACTAGATAGATGTTAGTTCCTTGAAGTGTCATTGGACCTGGATTGCAACCCAGGATTCGCCAAACAGCACTTGACAATTTTGACACTCTTGGAATTTGATTCATCTTCACTTGTCAAAATGGAATGCTCTTCTAATTGTTATAAAGAATAAAAGAATAATATGTCCGTTTTATATTATGAAAACTATTATTAATTTATATTAAACTTATAATAAAGATATATTAAAATCATATTATGAGCAAATAAACAAAGTCTCAAGCTCTCAAGTGCAATATGACAATATGATTTCAGCATTGTCGGATAGAATATGGCATGGCATATTATGATGTATCTTCCAAGTATCACATTCCCTCTCCTATAACCCAATTTCTTAACATACATAATTTAAGCAATTTAACTAAAAATAAGATAAGATTTAAGTATGTATGTATGTATGCTGATATATTTTATAAAGTATGTTAGTACAGGGAGGGCCATAAGTATCTTTCTTTTTTTAATTGGCTCGTATCTCTTTTAATCTTTAACCAATTTTTCTAAGATTTGGCAATGGTAATGCTTATATATTATATAATATAT